>JAKLNG010000011.1:1041174-1386643 GCA_022814565.1 Phaeophleospora eucalypticola
AAGCGGTGAGCTCTCTGGCCTCGTCGACCTGGTGATCGCGGAGAGCGGGGAGAGGTGGCTGCCATTGTGGACTTTGACGATGAAAGCGGTGAGCTCTCTGGCCTCGTCGACCTGGTGGCGGACTTCAGCACCTCAGTATGGCCTTAGACCGCGATGTGGTTATGGATTCCAACTGCTTCTCCGGCAAGCGTGGCGATCGCGGATAGTGGATAGAGGTGGTTGCCATCACATGTGGACTTTGACGATGAAAGCGGTGAGCTCTCTGGCCTCGTCGACCTCGGTGGCGGACTAAAAGCGGTGAGCTCTGGCCTCGTCGACCTCGGTGGCGGAACTGAAAGCGGTGAGTTCTCTGGCCTCGTCGACCCCGGTGGTGGACTGAAAGCGGTGAGCTCTCTGGCCTCGTCGACCTCGGTGGTGGACTTCAGTGTGGCCTCAGACCGGACCGCGGCCTCGGTGGCGGACTTCAGCTTCTTCAGTGCGGCCTCAGACCGCGATGTGGTTGTGGATTGTGACTGCTTATCCTCCTTGTTCTTCTTCTCGTTCTTCCTCGTTTTGGTGGCGGTGGCCGCCTTTGGCGCGTTCAATGCGCGTGGGGTGGACTTCAGCTTCTACAGTGCGGCCTCAGACTGCGATATGGTCGTGGATTGTGACTGCTTGTCCTCCTTCTTCCTCTTCTTCTCATTCTTCCTCTTTTTGGTGGCGGTGGCCGCCTTTCGCGAGATCGATGCGCGTGGGGCGGACATTGGCTGCGTGAACGCCATCTTAACACGAGCGTACGTGCAAGAGCAGAAGTTGAGGCTGGGAGGTCAGTTTGTTAGGCGAGACAAACACTGCGTCCCAGGGGGCCCCGTTGTTGCGTCAGCACAGTGCCAGTCTGTGAATCCAGACTCGCGATAACAACAGCTTCCTCTAGAGCTCGCATATCCTCTTTCCGGTCTATGTCCGCAGTGACTCCAGCCAGGGTCAAGATCTTAACCACTCATGCCATGCTGAGAGTCGCGCCCTCGAAATTGCTGCTTGGGGCTTTCCATCCAGGCCGGCGTCAAACACTCTCGGATTGGTTCGATCTTCCACCCCCTTCTTGGATACTTGGACCACGCCATCCATTCTCGCCTAGCGACCGGGCAGACTGACCCTGACCCAGGCGTCGCCTCCGTACATTCTCATTGAATCATTGTGACTCGGCTTTCGCCGGTTGGGTCTTAGACCAGCAAAGAGTTCTCTGGAGGCTTGGCGTTCTGTTCTCATTATGAGAGAGGAACCTTCAAGGAATCACATTCCTCTGCATCTGGGCCTGTGTCCTCTGCTGCTGAGCAAGGTGAATGAGGGGTGTTGGCTTATCGGACGTGAGCGACTCCTCTGATATCGGCTCTGCATCCGCTGCAAGAGCATGGCTTTCGTCTGCCGGTAACACAAGACTTCGATACTGGCTTTGCTTTGTGGTTGTGAAGTGAAGCCCCGACATTGGGATAGAGAGGAGTGAGCCCTTCAACATGCGACGCTGATCAAGTGAGAAGCTCTGGGATGGGTCCATCCGGTCTGGAACGCTCAAGGCTACCAGTACAGCACAACGTACAGCGGCAGCCGCCATCCGTGGCGCGTGCGTCAGTTGATACCTGGACTTGATGCTCGTATCGGTCACCTTTTCATTCCCAGGATTTCGGCACGTGACTTAGCAAGTAGACGGAGTGAAGCAGGTCGCGTCACCCGCAGCGGGCCGCATCAACGACATATAAAATGCTGTCCTCTCTGCTTCTTCGGACCGACGGGCAACACACCAGATCACGACCGACAACGGCTGGTCGAGCTCTCTCCAAGCCCATCAATGAGCTTGCCCACCTCGCTCATTCTCCTCAGGCTGATTGAACGCCGCCGCATGGCCGTCTTCAAAGTCAACCGCATCATAGGAGAAGCATTGCCACTCGAGCTCGCCCACCCCGCCGGAACGCCGCCGCATGGCCGTCTTCAAAGTCAACCGCATCGTAGGAGAAGCATTACCACTCGAGCTCGCCCACCTCGCTCATTCTCCTCAAGCTGATTGAACGCCGCCGCACGGCCGTCTTCAAAGTCAACCGCATCATAGGAGAAGCATTGCCACTCGAGCTCGCCCACCCCGCCGGAACGCCGCCGCATGGCCGTCTTCAAAGTCAACCGCATCGTAGGAGAAGCATTACCACTCGAGCTCGCCCACCTCGCTCATTCTCCTCAAGCTGATTGAACGCCGCCGCACGGCCGTCTTCAAAGTCAACCGCATCATAGGAGAAGCATTACCACTCGAGCTCGCCGACATCATCAAGGACCACACCCACAAAGGGGATGAGCTGCTTAAGATTGCCAAACTATATAGTCTTGAGGCTGACGACATGTATGCGATACAAGCGAGAGTCTTTTGTCCCTTCGAAATTGCGGGAGGTGACTCGCAAACAGAGATTTTCGGCGCTTCAATGAAATTCATGGTGCTAGTGGCAAGCATAGAAGAGGCACCGCCCTGTCAAGCAAGCGGATGGCGTTACGGTACCCATCGTCCGCTGAAATCTCCATCGACACCACTGCCATTGCCATGAAACTCATGCGTCCTGCTCGATCCCTCGAGCAATGTTGTTGCCGTCATCGTTGACATCCAGGGGTCCATCTGATTCTAACTCTTCATTTGGAGCAGCTTCTTCATCGCTCAGGTCACCGTCGTCGTAACCGGAGAGGCAATGCAAGCGGCAATGTACCTGATCGCAGATTCTCGTCACTCGCCAAATTCGCAAAAGATTGACCGCAGACTCGGCCCATGTGCGCGGCTCATTCTGGCAAGTGGATGGTAGCGAAGAGGGCCCAAAGGAGAGTGGTGATGCTGGATTCGAGGGGCCAGATTGCTGTCTGAATTACTTAGCTCGGGTGTGGTATAGCGGGCGGCTGACCTTGCCATTGGCCCGTTGCTCGCGCTGCAGTGAAAAATGCTACTGGTCTCGCTGTTAACGGATTCCGGAGTATTAGGTGTTCGTCAGAGCATCGGTCGGTGGATGGTTCATCCTAGGTTCAGGGCTTAGCCCCGGAGTGTCGCCCATTTCATTGTGTCCGTACATGGAGATTGTAGCGCATATCCACTGGAAACTCTGTGTGTGTTCTGCGAGGCGATGCAAGTTCGGAACCTGATACGTCGAGCGGATGGTCGCGGCGTTTGTTGGTAACTGCTCGGACTCCTTGTCAGGATGGTCATTTGCACCTGCACTGGCTGCAATGTCAGACTACGTGACCATTTGAAGCCATAGCGGTTGCAGATGGACAGACCTTGGGCGATTGCACTTGATTTGTACAGGTAGCAGTGGCAGTGGAGATGCGATGACCTTGCCACAGCGATTGCACTTGCGGTTTCTTGGTGACAGGGCGGTAGCTACAATCGTGGCGATTGTACCTGATCTGTGGAGAGATTCACGAGGTCCCGCCGGGAAGCATCGTTCCTGCCGTAGTGGTGTGTTCAAGGTAGGTTGTTTTGGGATGGTAGGAGGAAGGTGCAGTCGGATTGTTGTTGTCAGAGCGTCCGAGGGGTCCCTCGCGTTCCCCCCACCTCTTTTCGCTCTTCCTCTTCCTCTTCCTCTCAAGCTACCACACTCCGAACCGACCTCCTCTATTCCTCCTCTACCCTCCACTCTCTCTCTTCATTGCTGTCAGACAACACCGGTCTATCATCCTTTCACTCATTCAATTCTGCTTTCGAGCAGCCTCTGCCTCCTGGGCCCAGATGTCGAAACGTGCACACCAGTCGTCGCTTGCTTCCTGGGTTTCCTCCAGCGTCTCTGCGAAGTCGACTGACAACAGCACCACCACCAATGATTCGGCTTCAACTCCCGACAATCCCCACAAGCGTCAGAAACCTGCCGAGGTGAGCATGGCACGATACTTCCCATGGTGGACTCAGACTGATACTCTTCACAGTACCAATCGACATTGAACTTCGGTGGTCTCGATGGCGGCAAGGTCGAACCTGTACAGAAGCCCACGAGTAACAAGTCACGGTCTGCTCCAAAAGAACGCAAATCCGCGAGGGACAAGCCGCGATTCGTTCCGCAAGAGGTGAGCTCAACATCTTCTCCTCATGCCATTGCTAACACGGTCTTCAGGCATCTCAATCCATCCAAACGCCCATCACCAGTCACTTCCTCCGTAACGTGATTGCCGAAACGCCTACCCCACCGAACGACAGCACCATCCTGGGTTCCTCCAGCACCTCGGTGCCTGTCATCGACACAAACGGTCCAATCTCCAAAGGTGTCGTCCACAGTGTACCAACCTTGCCGTCACCAACTTCACCGAACGACAGCACCATCCTGGGTTCCTCCAGCGCCTCGGTGCCTGCCGTCGACACAAATGGTCCGATCTCCAATGGCGACGTTCGCAGTGTACCAACCTTGCCGTCACCAACTTCACCGAACGACAGCACCTTCCTGGGTTCCTCCAGCGCCTCGGTGCCTGCCGTCGACACAAACGGTCTAGCTGCTGATGATGCCTCTGCCGATGAAGACTCCGAAGAAGACTCTGAGGAAGACTTCTCACCGCTCAACATTGATGGCAACTTGGAACAGGAGGAGGACGACCTCATTCGAGAGCTGGCACGAGAGACGATACTCGCCAACACTCAGGATGACGTCCTTGGCGTTGACGATTCCGTTGATGGTAAGCAAAGACGTCTTGACCCATTCCATCTTCTCGCTAACATGCCAACAGAATCTGTCGAGTCATCGGCGAATGACAATGCGTCTGTTAATCCTCCACCCTCCTGGGCAGATCCCAGCGCTCTGGTGGCGGATCTACGTCATCGCATCATCTGGGCTTGTGAGACATCTAAATCACCCGATACCGTCAGCCTTGGTCCGTCGGTCCAGAAGTTCTTCGATGCTCTGCCACAGGATGCTCGACCTCGCTCGAGTACCGAAGCTCAATATGCAACTGGTCGTCGTCGATTCCATGATGCGAATGTTATGCAGAGCTGGACTGCATTCACCGAAAAGCTCGCGTCTGTGTACGAAATGGAGGGCATTCCATTCGATGACCGACTCTTGGTCCACCCCTTCAACGGACTGGACGACCCCGTGGTTGCAATGCTCAACTATCCTCCCAGTGGGTACGGTCACGACAGAATCATAGCAAATCTGCAAAATCCGTGCATGAGCTGGCTTCATCGGTTCCTGGTCTCATTCGATGGAGTCTTTTTGTACGACCGTGTGCCGCACCAGTTCGACACCCGAGTCCCGGCAAACCACCCAACACGCGTGCCCTACCAACCGTACAACCAACTGCCAGCCTCCATCATCGAAGTCTATGAAGACTATGCCTGGCTCCTTTAGGAACAGTCCAAGGCACATGTCGGATTTCTCTTCGGTTTGTCCAACTTTCAGGCCTATCTGGCCAAATACCCTGACCGACCGCGGGTCCATCTGCATTCAAGGCCTGTGTACGAGCACTTCGCTCATTGTTTCATTGAGACCAGTCCGGGCACCACCATCCTGGGTTCTCCCAGCGCTCCAGTGGTGTCGCGTTTGGTCTTTGTGTGCTACCATCCTGGTGAGTCTCGATTCTGTCAAATATGACCATTGCTGACCTTTCATAGAATGGGCTTTGCGGCGCAGCATTGCAAGTTCTCTTCCAAAGAGTGTTCGTGGCGGTGCCCTCGCCGTTGCCTTCTCGACTACCCCCACGTACCTCTTCGACCTCGACGATGTGTTTGGCAGGCGCATGCGTGGCCAGAAAGCTATTGTTGATGTCGAAGCTCGCCTCGCTCATCCACTGCATCTCCCTCGATGGATCAAACACTCGCATGATACATACCTGATTCTCCGCCGCATTGTCCTCATACATGCCATGACTGGACATCACGCTTCTCGCGACGATTTGCCTTCTGACTCGCCGGCTCCGAACTTCGACGTCAGGACTGTGTCGATGAAGATGATCAATCAAGGTACCGGACACCGCCTCATGATGCTCGCCACGATGGTCCACATCGCAAATCACTACGACGGAGGTGACCTCTCCTGGGTTCTCCCCAGCGTCCCTGGTCCCTTCCTCAAGGTCCTCAGTGTGCCATCCATGGCCTGGCTCGGATCCAATGCCATGCTCTCGTTGATAACGCTTGTTCGTGGCTTCTGCACCAGCAAGGAGTTTCCTCTTTGGGTCCAGAGCATCTTCGGGTCTGTTGGGTCTGTCTTGGCTGCAAATGGTATGCCGCGGCCGTTCGCTCATTTGGAAGAATCATTCAACAGATTGTATATCGGATGCTGGTGTTCTTTGTGGAGCAGCCGCTTCCACTTGATCGAGACCGAAGCAGAGTACAACACCCATATCTGGTTCAAGAATGGCAAAAACCAAGTCATGCTCATCGACTACGACTTCGCACCATGGCACATATCGCAATGGGCCATCGCATTTCTGGAGACATGCGACAAGGTCCTCCGCGGCGACGGCAAACAGAACCTCGCCGATGTCTTCAACCAGTCGGGAAAGCTCAACACCAGGGCCCTCGCGAACGACAACCGTCCAATGACGTCGCATATCATCAACAACGTTCGCACGACTGTCTTCCTCGACTTCAAGATTAATATCTATCGGATGTACCAGGCTCGACAACCACATGGCTCTATCAGGAGGCCCGTACTACCCATGACCAGCTCGCAGGTGCCCATCATCTACAACAGAGATCTGGCCGGTGCGAAATATGTCATCCGCGCGTTCGGTCTGACGGAGGTGTTCCGGACTATCAAGACCGCCGTCGTCGTACCGTATCATCGCAGCAGGATTCCGGCACAGCTTCGCGAGATATAGATGTTGTCCTCTCCTGGGTCCTCTCCCAGCGCTTCACACAACATCGACTTCGCTGTCGTTGTCGTCTCCTGGGTCCTCTCCCAGCGCTTCACACAACATCGACTTCGCTGTCGCCGTCGTCTCCTGGGTTCTGTCCCAGCGTCTCACAACATCGACCTCGCTGTCGCCGTCGTCTCCTGGGATCTGTCTCAGCGCCTCATGACACATTGTCGGTTTCGTTTTTCCTGAGGGAGGAGGGAGGGGGGCATTTGCTGGGCTGTGTCGTCGTCTACGGCTGGGACTTATGACACATCTCATTGGTACTGCAATTGATAGTGGTTTGATATAATGGCAATATGGAATATGAAAATGTTCAACTTCAATCAATGGTCATGTTGGCTCTCGAGTGTTCCATTATCATGTTGTCTTGACACGGAGTGACCATTTGTCTTTATGAGTGTGGCGCCATGGTCACGTTCTACCACTTCCCGTTCCTGCGGCCTCCTTGTTATAGGCGAACGACAGTCCGCGAATCTAACTCGGCATCACGGGTGTCACGGGGCCAGCCGATGGAGGCTTGGCATATCTGTATACTAGCGTTTGCGTGCTCTCTAGGAGCATCGCTACAGACAGTTCGACAATCTTATCACGTGCTTGGAATGGCCATCGTCTCACACCGTGTCATAACTGTCTGTCGCTCTAACCTGCCTCGACACCAATGTGGTGCCGCCGCAGGAAGTTCTATCGCCGATTCGCTGCGCTGCACGCCGCAGTGTCACCTCAATCAAGACGAAACCCGATACCCTCGGCATGCAAGCAGACCCGCACATTGCGGCACGATCTACTCTTTACACCGAGCACATTCTCGAGAGAATCACGAACCCTACAAGACGAGACGGAGCGACTACACCCCTTCAAAAGAGCACGGAGCCGGTACCTCTAAAAGGGCAAACGCAGCACCTCTTTAAGAAAGAGCACGCCTCTTGGTGGCGCGCCGAATACATGCGTACACGATGTCGCACACTCAGCAAGTGTCCCGTAGCGGGCACGGAAACCAACATATCCATACCGCAGTTATGCGAAAACCGTACAGTCACACACCGCCTACGATCCTTATTTTACACCTCCGCCTCAGAGACCTAGGTCTCAGAGAACTGCATTTCCGCCTCCATGTCCGAAGAAAGCGACCGTGACTTTCTCCGCGATCCGGAACACCACGCTTTCGCCCAAACGCCGGCTCCTCAAGAGTACGCTCGGCGGCAGCAGGTAATCTAGGACTCAGACCTCTAACCTAAAGAGAAGCTAGAGGTTGAGAACCGCCTGATCAAACTAAGGGACCACATTCTAAGGCAGGCCCTTGAATCTGTCGATTCTCCGGCAGAACCTCGAAGACTCACACGCCGCCAAAAGATCGCGTAGAAGAACGCAGCAAAAGAAGCGCGTACTATGGATGAGTCGTAGGACACTTAGGATGAGTCTCAGCTCTAGTCTCAAATCCAAGGGCGCTCACAGAGTCAGCGACCCTCCTACCCGTCGTACTCAGCTCCTCCACGAGACAATAACCCGTCCTGCAACCACGCACCTCTACGGACGCCTACGGGCCCCCATCCGAACTATCGTCATACCCCGGGTCGGTACCCATCCTCCTTACACCTTAACGAAAGCGAACTTCTTAACCAATTATGGGGAAGTTAGGGCGGACCCGATTCGGCGAACGACTCCCAGGATACAAGGAACCGAGCTTTCATTGAGGACGATGAGGAGGAAGAAGTTGAGAATTAAGAGGTAGAAGCAGCGCGGTCTAAAGGCAAACAAGCTTAGAGGGAACACATAATGAAAGCCCAAGTCCAGCCGAGGAATACTTCCTACTCGGAAGTACATCGTCAATCTCGGATCCCCGTGCAAGGACTAAGCCCGAAGCAACTCCCGAGGACTGATAGCGAGAAGATGCCACCTCCACCGAAACCTGGCCATCGGGCTACTTAGGCGACTCGCGCAGGACGAGAAGGACCTCCGCCGGGTATGGGGCGGTATGATGAGCCATTGGATCTGTCTGAATACGTGTTCTGGGCCGACAACGAGAACAGATCACGCACCCAAGTTGAACAGATCCGTTAACTGTTGAAGCTCTCGGGATGTAATGACTTCCAGGACAAGGTCAACGACATGCCTCGTTTTTGGTATAACCTACCGTCTCAAATTGTGGAGGACCAGCGAAAGAACTATAAGGAAGCCGAGACGCTCGTAGAAGTCAATCGAACACTAAACGACGACTTGGCTGTTACCATGCGGAAAGCAGAGCAGATCGCAACTGGGGTTCGAGCACTGAAATAAGATCAACAAGCCTACCGTGAATCCAAGCATCAGCAGGAGGAGATAGCTAAGGAACTGAAGGAAGCTCGCGAGGAGATCGAACGACTGAAGGACCACCAGCCACCTCGCCGCTCCAACCTCGAGGGATCAAACCATGGACTGGATGACATCCTACAGAACATCTACTACGATCCACTCAGCCGAGGTACCCCTGCTCGTCATCGCTCTATTCTCAGGAATCTGGACCGGTACCCACATCACGACATGCGCTCGGTCTATGAAGACGAAGCACCTCCGCGACGATCCACGGAAGCTCGTTCCTCTCGCCCGCCGTTTGGAGGGACAAACGCCTCAACTCACGCTAGCTAGTCACGAAGAGTGATGTATCAAAAAGCTCCACCTTGGAGTGGAGAAGCCACCGATCCTGCGACCGGCAAATCCTCGATGCCATACGCAGAATGGCGCCACAAGATGTACCTTCATTACCAGTACGAAAGCCATCACTATAACGACGAGTAACATGTGGTGGTTTCAGTAGTGGCCAATACCACTAGACACGCTTACAACAAGATCAAGACCCAGGCCCAGAATGGTTCCTTCAACAGCGTTGAGGAAGTGCTGGCTGCACTTGACAGCCACTATGGTGAGCATCATGAATTCCAACTCCACCAGAGTCGCTTCATGAACCTTCGCATGAAATAGGGACAAAAAATTGACGACTTCTGGAGCCAATTCTAGGAGGAAGTGCGATACATGGGATGCAAGGGTAAAGATGGCCTTCGTATGCAGGCTACGTGGTTTCTCAAGATGCTACAAGAGTCAGACTGGTGGGAAGACGTTAAGCGCAATCAGTATGACGACCCTAAGGACATCGTACGAGATATCCGCCACATGGAGATTATGGAGCAAGGGAAGCAAATGGATGAACAGCGCCGTACACCAGGAGGCGCCAGACATGGGCCGTCGCAAGGGAACAGACATAGATATCGCCGCACAACCTCGACGCCGGCCGGGGCGGCAACCTCTGGACAGCGATAACGCGGGTCAGGCGCCCCAACGACAGCACCGAGAAACTGGATTGATAAGGTCAATGAGGGCATCCGGAGGAATTACGATTGGTCACGAATGCCCAACTCGTTCCAACCACTGACTACCGCGGAAGTGGACCGACTAGGACGAGGAGCTTGCTTCATCTGTAAGAAGGGCGGCCATTCAAGGAACAGCCCCGATTGCCCCTTTTACAAATATCGCGTGGACAAGCCGGTGCGCCAAAACGCCCTCGACGTGGCATTTAACAAACACTTCCAGTCGGATCACGACACCGACGAGTCGGAGCACGAGGAGGACCACGTTGACAACGATGGCACGCAATTCGATGATGGCTCAGCGGACTCTCTCATCGACCTGCACTTCGAGGGAAAAGACAACTCCCAGTTGTAGAAGACGATCCTACACTAGGGGTATCGTCACAGGAATCGTCAGATGATAAGGAGCCTATTGCTATCGGTTAAGAGCCTCTTCAACCGTCGCCAAGGCTACCTGATGAACTTCGCACCCACGGGTCGGTCAAAGTGTCGTCCGCGAGGATACAAAATTCTGAAGTTGAGATCTGGGACCACATCTTCTTCGAAGGATCTACCACCGATCAGCAGAACCTGGAAACGCGAGTCAAATGCCACCTAGACAGTGGCGCCACGGCTGACTGCGTGAACAAAAGGACGCTGGACCGATTGAAGCTACCGTCACATCGTCTCCTCAGAACCATCCCTGTATCTTACGCGAATGGGGGCCAAGGCAAAGCAATCACCCACTGGGCAAAGCTGCAGTTGGAATTAGGCGAGGGCCACACGGAGACGCTACCCTGCTTCGTCACTGACGTTGAATACGACGTGGTGCTCGGCCACCCTTAGCTACGAAGACACAATCCAACCATCAACTGGCGCAGCGGGACGACATCGTTCGACCAGCCCCACTGTAGGATGAACTGCAACAGAGCTCAGCTCAACACTCAAAGACTCCAAGAGGGAACGGGCCCAAACGCGAAAACGTGTCCAATATTGAACTACAAGAATAGTCAGAGCAAGGTGCAGGTCAGCAGCGTCACGATTAGCAAAGCGTAGCAGGACATGCAGGACGGATGTGAAGGATTCTTCGTGTAGGAAACGCTGGATGACGACCCTGCTGGACTCGAGCGAACCTGCGCCGAAGTAGAAGCAGCTCTCCAATTGTGCTCTTTAAGTCCGACGGACTTCGAGAAGTACATGAAACAGAAAGAGTTCGATGTCACGGCCGCGAAAGAAAAGCTGCCACCAGAGTTCCACAAGTTCTTCGAGCTATTCGACAAAAGCAAAGCGGATTCTTACCCAAACTCACTGCCGAATCACCGAGAAGATGGCGACCTGGCTATCGACTCCACACCTGGCGCCAAAATTCCCTTCAAACGACCATACCCAATGTCACACGACGAATTGGCAGTGGTGAAAAAACACGATAGATGCTTATGAAGCCACCTTCATCGATCCTCCGATTGGTTTCTGGCGCGAGATGCTGCAGCTGGTGGGAATTGGCAGGAATACCAAGAAGACAAACCGCCGACAGTCGAGTGTCGTGCAAGCCGCATAGGCTACGAATGAGATGAGAGAGATACCTATCCACAAAGTATTCAACATTTGATGAGAGGTGGAAGTTGTTGTTGTAGATATGATGAGAGATATACCCAATGAGAGTCCGACCCAGTGGGAGTCAGGATTGAATGATGCAAAATGCCTTCCCATTTCATCTGCACGGGCTATTTGCATTCTATCGCTGATGCGAGGTCGTGCTTTGCACTTGACAACTTCATGCCAAGTCGACTGTCGCGGGAAGCATTCATAGCCAACTCATCTCGAAGACCTTGTCGCTCCTTCCTCATGCCGCTCCTTCCTCCAGTAGCACGGCTTTCCGTCTCTCGGCTCGAGATCTTGCTCTGGTCGAACATCTAACATGAGTATTACATTGGGCTTACTTGCCAGCGACATCACGCCAGCTGATCGGAAGCACGCTCAAGGCCAGTCTTTTGCTGCTAGATCACACGTGGTTCCCATCTCTAAAAAAATCAATTTCCGCAGTCATAAAAACCTCAAAAAGCCGAAAACCATCGACCAAGGGTATCGTGCTTTAAGCATCCCATTCAGTCCAGCAAACTCCAAAACACCGGCCTCCGATTCCTCGCATGCAAATACCAGCTCCTCCCACACTCAAAAAATCACCTCGGCCAACCCATGATCCATGCGCTGATGATGCGCCAACTCCTCAGTCGTGCCATACCGATACCCACACGCCAGACACTCCTCACTAGACGGGGACAGCAGAAAGGACATTTGCGCCCAATGGTCGTCTACGGAGGATGCTGGGCTGTCTTTGCTTTCCGCTGGAGGGCTATTGGAGGATGCTGAAGATGCTGATTCTGTGGAGCTGACGGATGAAGACCTCGCTGTTGATGATGAAGAGGGAGTTGGTAGTTGTTGCTGTTGTTGGAATTGCTCCCAGAATTTGGGATCCTGGGGAGGGTGGCCAGCTGGAATTTCAAGTCGCGCCATTGTGAGCATTCCCGAGTATTCAGGGGCGAGCTTGGGCTCGATGGGGCGGTAGTACGTTGTGTAGCCGCTCATATTGGAGACAATTGATTTGCTCGTGGTTTTTGGAATTGAGTGGTGTTGTACGCTCCAGCTGAGGAATGAAGTCGTTCTTCTGAGACCTCTGTACTTCAATGGAGTCTCGTGCTGTGACGTAGACGGTCTCGTTGTTGCTGGCCTGCAGAAATAGAGATTACCATCAACTGCCTCCACAGCAGCAGGTCGCCGTTATTAAAGACCGCACGCAATCCAGAAGCAAAAACAATCAAGTGTCATTATCCACCCATGCCATGATCCATCGAAACCTTCTCGACCGCCGACCGGCCCTGCCGTCTTAGCCACGATCCGGACAAAAAGCACTTTACCGCCCCATTCTGCAACACACGTCAAGCCGACACGGGAGACCCAGTCTCGTGGACAAGCCAAGCACAAAACTGACAAGGCTAGGAGACCACCGCGGGCCTCTTCGTCCAGCGATGTCCTGTTGCAATCATCGATTCCTCCACACTTTCACGTGTGCTCAGAACTCTACTGGGACGTGGCGTCTGTTAGAGGAAAGCTTAAGCGTGTTAGTGCGCTGCGGAGAAGGACTTCAGCGGTCGAAAAGGGAAGAAGAGGAGCCGGGACAGTCCTGTTGTAGATGAAAGAAGTACTCCATCGATCCGTCTTGAAAGATGCAGAGCGACATCATTTCCATATACTAGAGTGCCAATGCTTGTCGATTTCAAGGTGTGCGACCTCACGTCGTCGCAATGCTTTTGGAGAGAGTCCAGACCCCACGCGCTGGCGGGGTGAAGTCAAACACGTTTGTGGCGCCATGGTCACGTTCTACCACTTCCCGTTCCTGCGGCCTCCTCAGTTCTCACGTCGTTGTTGGCCGCCTCTCGCAGCGCTTGGGTTGCACCACGCCGTCATGCTGCTCCTGTTCATGTTTCTGTGAAAGTCTCTCCTGAGACGTGACCTAGAGTCGTTTCTGTGCTGTCAATTCGGCAAAGGCGGTAAAAAGCTCTCCGAGAGTATTCCGGTCGTTGTCCAATGCGAGGTACGGCGCGATCCGGAGAAACGGTTCGGCTACCGTGTTGCGTTCGCTATCAAGACTGCGTGAGCGAACCGGTGTGTTGGTGTAGGAGAGCAGAACACGAGAATATGTCGTTCGAAAGATGAGGTTATGAAAAGCGCGCTAGCAAGGTTCGTACGACAGGGTTGCTTGTTGGTACTAGTACAGCGTCTTCGCACATTAGAGGGTTATCTCGACAGAACAGGCCGCTCTCATTATGATGTGTGACTGGCCAGAGCCCCTGTTTTCGCTAGGATACTCGGGAGCGAATCAACCTTCCGATGTGTAAAGACGCTGTAGCAAGAGCGCAGCAAGCAAAAGAGAAACGTCAAGATCACTTGAAGATATTCACAATATGCTCATTAGGTATCAATCCAAGAGGTAGCATGTACGTGCAAAAGCTCGTCTCACCCAAGCACACCCAAATCACCTGTTCGCAAAATCGAAGGTGTATGTCCAATCCACCAGCTCCATGCAGAAGGCATAATGTAATCCAAATCGAAGCCAAGGTTTCCAAGAGTTCTGTCGTTATGTCCCGTTCATACATTATCATCTTCATTTCAGTCCAGCACACATTTACTCATCGCTGAGCACGATGGTGCTGTTGCCTTGAGCTTTCATCAGCTCACCAAGTCGCTTCTCCATGACTTGACGGCCTTCAAGAGTCTGCCAAACGTAGTGAGGCGCCTTGTTCACGACGTCCCAGCTGACCAGCTTTCCCGTAATACCAGTCAGATCCTTCTGCTTATCCGCCCATTCATCATCAGTGCGGAACCTGATGCCCGAGGACACGACAACCAAAGGCGTATCCTCAGCTTGAATTGTACGGGCAGACTTGACCTCGTTTCGTGAGAACGAGGTCGCAACGAGGTTCTCCTGAAGCTTAGCCTTGAGGAACTTGCCGCCTTGGATAGCTGCCTTGCCGTAGACGCGATCTTGCTTAGTCTGGCCACCAAAAATGGAGCCAATGATGCGACGAATGCCGAGAGGGCTGATGATGCCGTAACCCCAGAGAATGAAGCCTCGGCCAGGTGTAGCGATTCTGCCCAGTAGATCCTCATGCAGAGGGTCAACCATCATGATGCCAACAACTTCACGGAAGTTGCGAGCGCTGAAGATGCGGGAGACAATGCTGCCATACCCGGCAGACACAAGAACCCAAGGACCTTCTTCGCCTTTGATTGCCAATGCCTCCGCAAGATTATCGGCGCTCATTCCTGCACTGTGCGGCGATGGCGCATTGTCAGACCATGCGTAGCCGGGCCTGTCCCAGTAGCAGTATCGGCTGATCGTGCCATTCTGGACAGCCGCATATGCCCAGTGCTCGAGGTCATACTCAACAGGGTCTTCTGCTGACTCCAAGAGAATAGTGGGTGAGCGCTTGCCGTGCTTGTCGGTTGTCGCATTTCCCACGCACGCTAGGTGCACTTCGTACTTGTTGTCGTCGACCATGTAGCGCTCGCCATCCATAGACAGGCCTGCATCCAGACTCCGGATTACGAGAGTAGCTGTCATGAGGACAGAGATGATGATGAAGATCACAAGGATAGTAGTCGACGCAAGAACGGCCAGCCACTCCTTCAGAGTACGCCGTGTCTCTGGACGCCCTGTGAGACGCTCCTCTTCTTCGCGCTTGCCCCATGCGACAACGCGGTCGGTGAAGATACACCAGCCGGCAATCAGAGTAGCCCAGACGACGCTAGCAATGCCTGGAGGACCTTCCTCTCCACGAAGTCGGGGCACTGCGACGATGATGATCAAGTCTGTGAGCAGGAAGAGCCCCAGAATCCCCTGAGACACCCGCATCGCCAGACTTGGTGCGGAGAAGAACATGAGCGAGTTGAGCAGGATGCCTATCGTCAAGCACGAGTATGCAAAGTCGAAGAAGCCAGAACCTCTTGTGTGAAGGCCTGGCGGCGAGACGAAAATGCTGACCAGGAGCAACACCCACCACAGGAATGTGATGACCAGAAAGAGGAACGAGACATATCGCATGAAGCGCACCGTCCAGAGATTGTACGGCGAGACGGCCGGGTCGTCTGGGTCGAGGTAGCCATCGGCATGAGGAGGACGAGGGTTGGCTGGCAACAGCCTGTCTCGTTCCGTGGGCTCTCTCATTGTCCTGCTGCTTGGTCTGCTGTCCGTAGAATGTCTTTGAACCTCCTCTCCGTGCTGCTGCTCGTCGTCGTCGCCGCCGTTCTTCTTCGAACCCCACAGAGAAGGCATATCTACCGCGTGACTCCAATCTTTACCAGCTTTTGCCTAGCTCTTCCAAACTCTCCAGCTCTTGTAGCTTCCAGACCCAGGACTCGTGGTAGTACAGGGGGGAAGGTAGAACGACCGCGGTGATGTAGATATTTCGCAAGATTATCGTCCAAAGCACATGATGCCACGCACACTGCAGCAGGATGTCGATAGCAGGCAGAAGTGTGGCTCGCAAGAGAAGGATCTCGCCGTCGAGGTGGTGGGAGGATCAGCGCCACGAATGCGATCGTGACGTCGCGGGATGGCACGAGCTTTCGAACAATGCCGCTAGCTGAGACTAGTGCGAACTCTGGCACGAAACAAGGAAACGCGATTGAGCCATGCTGCTGGCGTTTGCTCTAGAATGCCTGCATGGGGTTGCATGTGAAAGTGCAGCCTCAGAGAATCGAGTAAGTGAATGGAAGATGAATGAGTGTACATGGGAGGAAGGAGGGATCGGCCGCAGCTCCGGTCTCCACCGTGCGATCGACAAGCTGCGACAGGGATCATCAGACTGATGCTTGGCGCAGTTTCTGCCTCAGGATCACAACTTCTTCCACTTCACCTGCTTCTGCAACTAGCCCTTTTCATGTGCAAGACAACCACGTGCACCGTGTCACTATCCTCCACGCGAGACACATCCTTGTTTACTGCACTACCGATCCTTCCTGACATGTGAAAGGCAAAATCTGCGTCATCGCCACAGCGGGAAGGACTGCACACCAATGCCCACACATCTTGGACTGCAGCCATACGAAGCTACCCCTAGCTATCCTCGCCATGTCTGATCTACTTCGACAAAGCATCAACGGTCAACCGCCTTCAGAGCAGAACTTGAGGCCGAAACCAACTCCCATCCCTGTGCAGCAAGGCCAACCTGCAACAGAGACAGACGACTACCCATCCTCCGACTCCTCAGCATCTTCAGCCGCCACCATCGACACCATACGACCCTCATCTCATGAACAACAAGCACCACCAACGCACTGGACCAACTACTTCGACCAAGAGCTCTACCTCGAAGAAGAAAAGGAAGGCCAAAAAGCCGTCTACCACGTCTACCTCACCCCTCCCACGGACCCCAAGAAAGGTCCTCTCTTCATCTGCCACCATGGAGCCGGCGCATCCGCCATGTCCTTCGCGGTCTTCGCGCAAGAAATCCGCAAAAAGCTCCCTGAAGCAGGAATCCTCTCCCTCTCCGCCCGCGGCCACGGCTCACACATCACCTCCACCGCCGACGGCTCCGAAGTAATCGACTACAGCCTCTCAGCCCTCACATCCGACGCCCTCTCCATGATAACCCTCACCTCCGCTTCGCAATCCTGGCCCTCCCTCCCTCCCACAATTCTAATCGGCCACAGCCTCGGCGGGGCCATCATGACAACCATCGCCGCCACACACTTCAAAGTCTTCGGCCCCTCCCTAATCGGCTACTCCGTCATCGACGTAGTCGAAGGCTCCGCAATCGAAGCCCTTTCCCACATGCGCACCTACCTCTCCTCCCGCCCCAGCCTTTTCTCCTCCCTCGACGAAGCAATCCAATGGCACATCCGCACGCGCACGATCCGCGACCCCGCCAGCGCAGAAGCCTCCGTTCCCTCCTTGCTCCTCCCCTCCCCCACCGGCAACGGAAAGTACATCTGGCGCACAGACCTACAATCCACGTCTCCGTGGTGGCAAGAATGGTTCCAAGGAATGTCGTCGAAATTCCTCATCGGACGAGGCGCGAAAATGCTCATTCTCGCGGGTACAGACCGTCTGGATCGCGAGTTGATGATTGGGCAGATGCAGGGGAAGTTTCAACTGACGGTCATTCCGGAGGCGGGACATTTCGTGCAAGAGGATGTTCCGGAGAAAGCGGCGGCGTTGCATGCGGAGTTCTTTAGGAGGAATGATCGCAGTCAGATGGTGCTGCCGCCGAAAGTCAGCGATTTGATTGCGCAGGGGAAAAAGGTCTAGTGGACCTAGATCGATGAAGACAGACCTCTACGCGGGCTTAGATGGCACGTAAGTGCTGATGCAAATCAGGATGTGAAAGACAGTGGCAGCAATGACGCGAGCGCCGTGCTACAACAACAGCAGCGAATCCAATAGACCAACGATAGAGTCAGGCCGCATGAACGAGATCAGGACCAGTCCTCTCACGCAACGCACACTTCGTGCGAGCATTAAATTCGTACCTCCTATGTACATAGAGAGTTTGCTCTACCTAGCACCATAAACTCATGCACTCATAAATGCCAAGCAGCTATGCAATGACAGTGACAGTCGTCCACCAGACCGACCAATGCTACCCAAGAAAGCGATCAAAGACTCCTCCGTTCCATCCAATAGCGAACGCATGCTCACCTTCCATCTAAATACCTATTCAAAATCCATCTTCATCTCCGCCTCTTTCCCAAAGCTCGGATCATCCGCATCTTCTGCGCTCCAAGGGTTATGATTCACGCTATCCTTTCCATGCACAGGCGTGGTGTTGATGCTTCTCAAGGGAGGTCTACTCCCAGCACTGGCCGAGGAAGCGTTCAGGTCAGAAGTACTCGCGCCGAAACGTGCAGTCCTGGGAGCATCGGGCCAGCCAGAATCCGAGCCTTGCGAAGGACTCGGTCGACGATCTCCTTCGAATGACATGCTGATCTCGCCTTCGCCGCCCGCGCTGGTGGGAGATCGGAGCTCTTGTTCAGATAGATGGGAGCCGTTGGGTAGAGGAGAAGAGACGTAGCGTTTGTTAGCCGCGGCGCTTGTCCGCCCATCATGGGTCTTGGTTTGCCGGAGTTCCGGCCTCGAAGCGTCGTCAGAAGACGCAGATGATGGACCTGCTCCATTTGACTTTCCATCTTGCGGGAGAGTGACTTTCAGTGCAGGCAGTGTGCTTTCGATCTCCTTCACAGTCAAGTGCTTCTTGATCTCTTCAACATCGCCCGGATTTTGCAGCGCCAATGACAAAGCCTCCTTTCGAATCGCGTCCACGTCAAACATGACGTTCGCGTTCTCCATACGATGCTTCTCGCTTTCTTTGTCATCGCCTTCCAGCACCTTTTGGCTTCGCTCATCATAAGTCTCCCAAGACTTCTTCTGCGTGGCCTTCTTCCGCGAAAAGAAAGACTTGAAACCCTTCTTCTCTGGCTGCTGTTCCAGCTGCCGACGAGCCTCTTCAATTTCATCAAGCAACTCTCGCTGTCGCTTTTCGTGATTATCTGGGTCCGGATCCTCAATTTCTGTGTACTCCAGACTCTCCATTTCCCAGCCAACCTTGTCCAGCAGAGTCGGCATCATTCCACGATACGCCATGTGTCCTGGCACATCCTCCGTGACGTCGATATTTTCGATTCCAGGCACATCTACGCTCGCCAGCCCGGCTATGCGCATGACACCTCCACTCGTTGCGCGAAAGAGGTAGCCCAGGATCCAGTCATTTGTGGCATATCCGTTCACAAAGCGCCCAGACACCACGCTCCTGCAGCGAATGTAGTCGTCTTTCTTCGCAACGACAGGAGATCCAAACATGTACACATTCTGAATAAGACCGACGGCACCGCGTCGAGACAGCTCTTTCAAGCACGCGTAGATAACACGAGATCCAAGAGAGAATCCAACGAGCGTGATGGGCCGCATGCCCAGATTTCTATCGATAATTGAGTCGGCCAGGATCAATCCTGCCGCATCTCCACGAGCAAGCGCAGTGGTCCATGGATTGTCAATAAGATAGGATATCTTTGTCAGGATAAGCGGTGTGGAGAGACCAGCCATCAGAGTCGATAGTACTGTAGCTCCTAAGATTTGCTGAATTGTCTGAGTCAAGGCTTCGGTTCCCAAGATCTGGATGGTCTGACCAGTGCTTTGAAGCATCTCCGGTTCCCAGTTGACAGAGTAGATATCGCCCATGATAGGATCAACGGTACTGAAAGGCAGTCGCACATCATCCACTTTTCCGGTCATCCAGCCGGCCACTGTTACAATCAAATTCGTGCGCTTGTTGTTGAACAACGGCTTGTATTCGAAAGTACCCACAGCTCCAGTTCGCCTGCTGGAAGTTGAAAAGCCGACCTTAGTTCCAAGGAGGGTTCCTCCAGTGCCGATCAAAGCTGCTGCTCCAGTACCGCCGAGAAATGTACCAGTGCCAGAGACGCCGATGGCAGTGAAACCAGCCGCAAGACCAGCTCCGATGACAGGTGCAAGCAAGCCCGCACTGAGACCAATGACTAGACCACCGCCGACTGTGCATAATCCCATTACTGCTAGTCGCTTGTTTCGAGCCTGCTTTTTGCGCGCTTCCAGATGGTCGTCCTCGTTCCAATTCTCCTTTTCGGCTTGTTCTTGCATCTCAAGCGCATCGGTGACACGCTTCTCGAAGCGACAAAGCTCTTGCCATTCCACTGATAGTGCTGATGCCACTTTTTCCAGCAGTGTGCGTGAGCGAGAATCGTAGGTGCTGTCTGCGATCAGGAGCAGGAAGAGATCACACAGGACTGACCATCGAATGTCGATGTCGATGTTCTTTGCATCGTCAAGCTCCCCAGGATCTTGAATTGTCAATTCATCTGCGGTATGCTGCTCATATGCAGGAGGCGGTGTTTCGACTTCAGAAGGCGTAGGAGGGTCGACCGGCGAAGGCGGCGCTGGTGTTGAAGGCTTTGAGGGTGGCGCAGAAGAGAGGCGCTTCTCAGCAATGCTGGTAGGACGTGGTGAAGCGATCGATGGCCGCGACGAAGAAGCCTGGGAGCTGCTCTCTGGATTCGCATTCGGATTCTTCACGCGGGCATTTGCCATGAGCGCCGGCGTCAAATCTGACGGCAAGACTCCGTGCTCAGCCAACTGCTCCACCATTATCTGCTCTTTCGCATCGATCTCCATGTGCGTGTACAAGCGCAGCATGACCTTTTGTCCCCATTTCTGAAGCGCTTCCGTGGCAAAGTCCATAACCTTCTTAGTATTCTTGGTCCTCTCCAGCTCGCTCAAGTCCTTCTCCATCGCAGCAATAGCCAACCTGACCACACCAACATAAGCTATGCGCTGACCTTCTGTGAGGAGCTGCTTGGTTGTTTGCATTTGAGACACCAAGTCACGGCCCTCCTCGTCGTCGTCATCCAGCATGTTCCTAGCATACTGGTCCTTGAAGAGGTAGGCAGTGTTGTCGTCCATGCTTGTCGCTGACTGAGCATCCTCATCCATCTGCACACGTGTGTACCCTTTGCCTGCCCCTCCCAAAGTCCCGTACGCGACAGTCTCGTCTTCAGCCTCGTCGAACTCTTTTGCCAGGACTTTGCCCCAGTCGTCGTAAATTCGATGAGTCGCGAATGCAGGCATTTCTTGCCATTGTTCTTCTTCTACCTCATCCTCCTCTATCTTCTCGGGCAAGGCCATTTGCTGGTGGGAGAACTCAGAGACGGTATTGACAGAAGGCTGCTTCTTGTGCCTTGCATTGGGACTGGAACCAGATCGGCTTCTCGTAGAGTGGGGACTCGAAGCCGTCCTTTGCTTTTCCAACCGCGCTCCATCTTCAACGCTCTGTCGTGGAGTTGTAAATTTCTCGCTGCTCTTGTCCTCCGTCTTTTCGATGTTCTTGTCTGCGGCCTCTTTCGAGTCAGAAGCTCCATCGTAACCCGCACCTTTCGGCGGTTGCTTTAACTCGCCTCCAGTCTCCTCGATAACTTGTTTCCTGATCTCTTCGGGGCTATCAAGCTCATTGAGGCTGTATTCTCTCCTTCGGGCTGGTCGTGGCGGCAGACCAAACTCATCCGCGACTGAGGGTTCGGCTTTGGGTTCATCCGCTTTCTCCTTCTCCTCCTTGGTGTGTATGCGTTTCAATGCGGTCGGCGATAGTTCTCGGTTGCTGTCGGCATTCTCCTCTTTGGCGTCATGACTGGGATCGGTATTGCTGGGCATGGTTGGTGAAGCTGCTATTCCACGCCCAATGCGGTCAAGGGATTCGTAGCAACGAGCATGCCGCAGGAACGACTGTTGTTGCGTAAGCGGCGTGCGATCTAAGACATTCAGAGTGTAATGTTGTACAGCGTTGCGGAGGTGGGAGAGAACAAAGGTGTTGTTCTATTGAATAATGCGACAACGAGAAGCAAGCGCAACGCTGTCGCTCGGCTCGGACGATTCGTGTCGTCGTCCCTTCGTCCCTTCTCCGCAAGCCGAACGATGCGCAAAACGGCGGCGGGCTAAAGCTTGGCCTGACACCTTAAATCTGAGGGCCAAAGGTAGCACCCGGACGTGCAGAGAGTGTGAGTGAATGAACTCGACTATCTCTTTCAAACTTTTCGAAAGATGATCTCAGAGCACGCTCAGGCTAGGCCGTCAAGTGTGTGAGCAATTGCCGAAGATGTTGCCTCGAAAGCAAGCGAAGACCATGTGGTGTCAATTTATTGACCCCAAGCAAATATTCATGCTGACTCATCAAACCCTAGCCAAAAAAATATCAGAGCTTCAACACCAACTCCATGTGCACATCTTGAACTTTTCATCTTCTTCCTTCTAACCACACCACCCTCAGAGGAGCCTCGCGCTCCCTCTCCCTCGCCAAGATGAAAGGCAAACGCAGCAAACAATACCGCAAACTCATGGAAAAGTACCAACTCACCTTCTCCTTTCGCGAACCCTACCAAGTCCTCCTCGACAGCCAAATCATAATCGACGCCGCACGCTTCAAAATGCACCTCGGCCGCATGCTCGAATCCACCCTACACGGAACCATCAAACCCATGATAACGCAATGCTCGATCCGACATCTCTACAACGCCCCACAATCACCTGAGAAAGAAGCCTGGATCGCGGTCGCGAAGGCGGCGGAGAGGAGGAGGTGCGGACACCATGAGCTGGAGGAGCCGTTGGGGGAGCTGGAGTGTGTGAGCTCGGTGGTGGATCCGAAGGGAAATGGGACGAATAAGTTCCGGTATGTGGTTGCTAGTCAGGATGGCGAGATCAGGAAGAAGATGAGGGAGGTGGTGGGTGTACCGCTGGTGTACATTTCGCGAAGCGTGATGATTTTGGAGCCGATGGCGGAGCGGACGGAGCGAGTGAAGGAGGGAGAAGAGAAAGCGAAGATCAAAGCTGGGTTGAAAGCGAGGAGAGGAGGTGCTGTGGAGAAGAGGAAGAGGGAGGATGAAGATGAACAGGATGAACAGGAGCGAGCTCGTGCGGAGGAAGCGCAAGACGAGCCTGCAAAGAAGAAGAGAAAAGCAAAGGGCCCGAAAGGACCCAATCCATTGAGTATGAAAAAGTCCAAGAAGGAGGACTCAGGAAAGAACAAGCAGGCGGAGGCAGAGAAGGCTGTGATTCGAAAAGTCACAAAGAAGGACCCACCGGCTGCTGAGAAAGCTACGCCTGCAGCTGACGGGGTCGAAGCGAACGGTGTCACAGACGGAACTCGTAAGCGAAAGAGGAAGAGAAAGCCAAAAGACACCGCGGACGGCGGGGATGCGGCGCCTGTACAAGCAGACGACGATTGAAGCTGAGTAGTAAGATGAGCCATTGTACATTATGAAGTCCTTCTCTGCGCACGAGATACCCACCTGTAATGCATATTGCGCTTAAACGAAGGAATGCTCTTGCAAACACATCGACAGCAGTCATGAGGTCCAACTCGAACGGAAGAAAAGTGACAACCAAAAATTCGAACAAAATCTTTTCCCCTCGAGACAAAAATTTAACCTAATGTACACCCCCAATACCATATACAAGCACAAAAGAAACATCCTTTTGCTGACAAGCAGTAGTCCGAACTCATCATCAACAGAACAAACCCCAATACAGATACCCAATTATCCCATATCCGTAGCGCCAAACCTGCTCGAACCCAAGTAACATTCTTCATCCGAATTGTGATAGCTTTTATTTCAGATTTTACTTCCCCGTCGTCGCAGCGGCAACAGGATCCTTGCTCGACTGCGCATCATCCTGCACGCCGCCGACATCCTTCTTCTTGCCCGGCATCAAGCCCGCAGTAGGTCCACCATCTGAATCGCGCGAAGAGAACAAACATTAGATCCCGCTCGTCTTGCTTGGGTGGTGAAGATGTCGAGGAAGACGCCGTTCTTCGCTCAAAGCGGGAAGAAAGGATTTGCTTGTGCGTGCGGCAGAGGTGAGAGTGTGGTGAATTACTTACTGCCACCGAACAATCCGCCCACAATAGGGAGAGATTGCAGTTTGTTTCCGCCCTCGCCCTTACCCTTCTTCTTCTTGTCGTCGTCGATCAGACCAAAGGAGGCCAGGAGCTTGTTGATTCCGAGACCGCCGAGGAGGCCGTTGACCAGACCTCCTAGACCTAGGCCGTTGAGTAGCTGGCCGACGAGGCCGAGGACACCTGCGAGCAAGAGACCGACGGCCGCGAGGATCTGGAAGAGAGGCTGCGTCATAAGCGCCCACAGTGGGTTGAGCTTCTTCTTCGCGTGAGGCATGTTGTTCAGCTTCTTCTTCGCATCGTCGATGGTCGTGACCACGGTCGTCGTGAGCTCCTTGAGCGTCTCAGCAAGTCGGAACTCTTCAGGCGTAGCCTCACCGGTGCCAGCGCGGCCCTTAGCTTGAGCCGCAATGCGGCCATCAGGGTCAAGACCGCGCAGGGAGCCATTGCACTCTTGGAGGATACGTCCACCCTCTTCGATCAGAGGCTTGACGTTGTTGACCAGCTCCTCCTCGTCCAGCTCCTCCTTGGGCGTGGCGTCGGCCTTCTCCATGTGGTCCTTGATCTGCTTGCAGATGGGCTGCATGCGCTCCAGAGTCTGTGAGCAGATTGCGCCCATCTTCTCCGCGACCTGGCGCTCCTCTTCACGCTTGCGGGCCTCCTCGAGCTCTTCCTCAGACGGGCCTTCGTACTCGTCTTCGGCGATGTTCTCGATGAGAGTGACCTCTCCGATCTTGTTGCCTTCGACGTCAACAACGTTGCCGGCGTCATCGATTTCCTGTCCAACGCAGTGTCCGAGGTCGCCCATGGTGAGCTTGCCCATGAGATCTCCATTCTCATCACGGACTTCACCCTCCTTGTTGACGCGCTTGCCAGACATCGGGTTGATGCGCTTCTCCTTCTCTTCAGGCTCCCAGCGCTCGGCTCTACCAATGGTATTGCCGTTCTTGTCGTTGATGTCTCCATCCTCGTCCACATTGTGGCCAAGGAGCTTCTTAACGTCACCCTCGATCACACGTCCGACAATGTCACCAGCGGGTGTAGTGACTGTGCCGTCCTTGTTGATCTGGAGTCCCTCGAAGCCGGCGAAAGGACCTTCAGGGCCACCGACGCCCTGAGCAAGCTCGCAGCGACCGATGACATTGCCAGCATCGTCCCAGATCTGGCCCTGTCCATCGACCTTCTTGCCGATCATGACATTCGGGTCGCCCTCGGCAACGCGTCCAATGATCTGACCACTGCCATCGACAGCGTATCCGGCCTTGTTGATCGTCGTACCCATGAGTCGGGACAAGTCAACAGCCTCTTCTTCCTCCTCTTGCCACGGCTCCGCATGGCCCTTGACGTTGCCATACTTGTCGATGATATCTCCGTCCTCATCAACATGGAGACCAACCAATCTCTTCTGGTCACCCTCAACTAGCTGACCGACGCGGTTGCCATCCTCATCCTCGACGAACCCGTCCTTGACGACTCTCAGCCCTTCAAGACCAGCGAAAGGTCCCTCTGGACGAGCGACTCTCTCGTTCTCCGGCAGGATCTCACAGCGACCGACAACCTTGCCGGTATCGCCGTAGATGTACCCGTTCTCGTCGCACTTCCTGCCCGCGAGCTCTGAGACGTTGCCTTCGACCAGTCGTCCGAATGGAATGCCCTTGTCGTCCACAACATATCCCTGCTTGTTGAGATACTTGCCCTCGAGCTGGCTGTTGTCAACCTCAACCTCTTCCTCTTCGGGCAATGGCTCGGCGTGACCCTTGGTGTTACCGAACTTGTCGATGATATCTCCATCCTCATCGACCTTCATTCCAACCAAGCGCTTCGCATCGCCCTCGGTAATCTCACCAACCACATTGCCATTCTCGTCCTCGACCTTACCCTCCTTGACGACGTGGAGTCCTTCGAGTCCGGCAAATGGTCCTTCAGGTTTGGCTTCGCGCTCCTCCTCTGGAATCGGTTCGCAACGACCAACGACCTTGCCGCGGTCGTTGTAGATGTATCCCTGCTCGTCGCATTGACGTCCAGCAAGCTCAGCAGGATTGCCCTCAATCATGCGACCGAATGGAACACCATTGGAGTCGACGACGAAGCCTTGCTTGTTGAGAGTGAGTCCGTCAAGAATGGTGTAGTCGACCGCCTCCTCTTCAGGAAGCTGCTCGGCGTGACCCTTGACGTTACCGAACTTATCGACAATGTCACCGTCTTCGTCCACATGCATTCCGAGAAGCTTCTTCGCATCTCCGTCGACAATTTGGCCCACGACATTGTCGTTCTCGTCAGCCACCTTGCCACCTTCGATCACGTGCAAGCCTTCAAGGCCGGCGAATGGCCCTTCGGACTTGGCCACACGCTCCTCCTCAGGGAGAGGCTCGCATCGTCCAACCACCTTCCCGGTGTCGTTGTAAATATAGCCATTCTCGTCGGTCTTGCGGCCAGCGAGCTCGGTGGCATTGCCCTCCACGAGCTTGCCAAACGGCGTTCCGTTCTCATCAACGACAAAGCCAGACTTGTTGAGGGTCAGGCCTTCCAAGATCGTGTAGTCCATAGGCTCTTCCTCAGGTAAAGGCTCGGCATGGCCCTTCACATTGCCGTACTTGTCGACAATGTCACCGTCCTCGTCCACAGACAAGCCAACGAGACGCTTGGGGTTGCCTTCGGTGATTTCGCCAACGACGTTTCCATCCTCATCGGCAATCTTACCACCTTCAATGACGCGAAGGTCTTCCAAGCCAGCGAAGGGGCCCTCCGGCTTCGCCTCACGCTCCTCCTCGGGGATGAGTTCGACCTTGCCGATCACAGCACCTTTGTCGTTCCAGAATTGCCCTTCGGCATCGAGCTCGCGCCCGGTGCATTCCTTAACGTTGCCCTCGACCAAACGAGCGACAGGGATGCCTTCGTCGCCAATGACCAGACCGGCCTTCGTGACAGTCTTGCCTTGCAGGAAGGACAGGTCTGCAGGTTGTTCTTCGGCTTGCTCTTCCTCTTCTGGGACGTATCGCTCTGCGTGGCCGACGACAGTGCCCTTCTTGTCAATGACATCACCATCCTCATCGACGACACGACCCAGGAGCTTGTTGGCATCGCCTTCGGTGAGGTATCCGACGGTGTTTCCTTGCTCGTCCTGGACCCAGCCGTCTTCCACAACACGCAGACCCTCGAGACCAGCGAAAGGAGCTTCTTCTTCAGCATCCTCTTGTGGAAGAGTCTGAGCGCGACCAATGACATGGCCCTTGTTGTCCCAGAATTGGCCTTCGGCGTCGCAGGTAGTGCCAGCCTTGGAGAGCTTCTTGGCATCGCCCTCGACGAGCTCGCCAACGACATTGCCTTCGCTGTCGATGAGCTTGCCGGACTTGTTGACAGTCAAGCCTTCGAGGATAGAGAGTGGCGGAAGTGTTGGTCCTTCCTCTTCTTGACCCTCTTCCTGCTGCTCTTCGCCCTCGGCAGCTTCTTCCTCTTGGCCTTCGACAGGCAAAGTGCGAACAGAACCAATGACGTTTCCGTCCGCATCAAGAACCTCGCCCTTATCATTGATCTTCTTGCCAGCGCACTGAGAAAGGTCACCAGCAGTAAGTTCGCCAATAGGCTCGCCGTCCTCGTTCAAGACCTGACCCTTCTTGTTGACCTTCAAGCCATCCAAGATAGAAATCTCGGGGGTCTTCTGAGTCGGCTGCTCGACCTCTTGAGGGAGGGTGCGGACATGACCAATGACATTGCCGTCCTTGTCGAGGACTTCTCCAATGGCGTTGATCTTCTTGCCTGCGCATTGAGACAGCTCACCAGCCGTGAGCTCACCAATGGGCTCGCCGTCCTCATTGAGAACTTGTCCCTTCTTGTTGACCTTGAGACCATCCAAGATTGACAGATCTGGCTCTTCCATGATCGGCTCAGCCTGCTCTTCGGCATCTTGTTCAAGCTCTCCAAGCTCTTCAAGAAGTTCCTTTGTTGCGTTCTCGGCTGCCTCGCCAGGAACAACGCGGACGTGGCCAACGACCTCGCCTGCCTTGTTGAGCACCTCACCCTTGTCGTTGCAGTGAGCACCAGAGCACTGAGAAAGCTCGCCATCAGTGAGCTCTCCGATCTCTTCACCATCCTCATCCAAGATCTTGCCCTTCTTGTTGACACGCTTGCCATTCAGGATTCGGAAGTCGAGCAAAGTCTGAGAGGCGGCAGCGAGCTTCTCAGCAGCGCCCTCAGCGAGCTCAGTCTTGCCGAGAACGTTGCCGTCGTCGTCGAGGACGTTGCCCTCCTCGTCGATCTTGAGAGTGTTCGGGTCGATCTCGCCCTCGGCAATCTTCTGCTTGAGGGTCTCGTCTTCAACGCCGCCGAGGACATTGCCTTCTTCGTCGACAATCTCTCCAGCTTCGTTGAGCTCTTTGCCTTGAAGAGCTTCGATGCCAGGAAGTTGGTCTTCGATCTCACCGTCGGCAGCATCCTCAGCTCCCTCAGCGACGCCGTCGACCTGGTCCTCGGCACCTTCAGCAGCGTCTTCTACTTGCTGCTGGGCTGAGCGCGGCTCGTAGATGCCCTGCTCGACAAGCTCTTCAGCGTCATCGTGGATCTCAGCGTAGCCAACGACATTTCCATCGTCGTCGATGAACTCGCCTTGGTCGTTCAGAGTGGCGTGCTGGAGCTGTTCCGGATCACCATCCACGACACGGCCGATAGTGTTGCCCTCGGAGTCGTAGATGAGGCCGTCGACCTGGCAGGTGAGGCCTTCGAGGATAGCAAGAGATGGGAGATTGGCGTACTCGTCGACTTCGTCTTGCACGCCATTGACAGCATCCTGAGTCTGACCTTCGTACTGGCTCAAGAACTCCTCGGCGCCTTCTGGGAGCTCCTCGCCTTGCTGTTGAGCTGCCTCCAGCTGCTTCTTGACTTCGTCAGGAAGGAGCTCGACACGTCCGACAAGATCTCCATCGTCGTCGAGAATCTCGCCGTCGTCGCCAATTGGGTATCCAGCAAGGTCTTCAGCATCACCTTCAGCAAGCTTTCCGATTGGGTTGCCTTCTTGGTCAAGAACTGTGCCGTCTTCCTGAACCTCAAGTCCCTTCAGAACAGAGAGGTCAACAGGAAGGCCTTCCGGGACCTGGATGTCAGGCACAGACTGTCCAGTCTGTTCCTCAGCTTGGTCCTTGGCCCCATTGGCAGCTCCTTGCGCATCATCGGTAGCTTGATTCGCCTGGTCGCCAGCGTCACCGGCAACCTTCTGCGCTTCATCAACACCTTGCTCGGCGGTGCCCTTGGCGTCTTCCGCGGTGTCTTCGGCGCCCTTCTTAGCATCATCAGCAGCACCTTTCGGATCTTGAGAAGCTTTGCCAGCAGTGCTCGCGGCCTTGCCAGTAGCTTGCTTTGCGCCACCCAACAAGCCGCCTTCGTCGCCATTGCCTGATTCCTGCTCATCGTCGTCTGCAGACTGAACCGTCTCGCCAGCCTTCTCTGTCGCATCGTCCGCGACATCGTCCGCCGACTCGCCAGTGCTCTCAGCAGTGTCTTTAGCTTGCTGAGTTGCGCCTCCAACGGTGTCGCCATCATCATCGTCGTCGTCTTGAATCGGCTCTGGCGCGCTCTGCTCGAGACCCTCCTGAGCCTGCTGGCCAGTCTTGCTGACCTTGCTCATTGGTCCTTCATCATCGTCGTCATCGTCGTCATCCTTCATCTCAACGTTGCTGGGCGCTTGCTGAGCCGTACTCTGCGCATCGTCGGCGGCGCTCTCTGCCTGACTCTTGGTGTCGTCGGCAGCCTGTTGTGCTTTCTGGCCCACATTCGGGCGGGATGGAACTTTTGGAGATCCTGTCTCTGGCTTCGTTGCTTGCGATGCCTTCGGTGTAGACGGCGCAGGCTTGCTTCCAGACGCTGCTTGTCCAGGCTTTACCGGCGTCTGTCCTGGTTTTCGTGTGATCTTAGTTGGGGTCTTGGGTGTGCCTGTCTGCTTTCCAGCTGCCGGTGAAGGTGCCATGCCTGCTGTGTTCCTTGATCTCGTAAGTGGAGTGGGAGTATTGCTTCGTGAACCGTGACGTCGTGAAGAAGTAGAAGATGGGGATGATCTCGTCGGGGTAGGAGGAAAGGAGTAGTACGCGTATTGGTTAGAATTGCTTGTCATGCGAGTGTATCGCAAGACGTCTCGAGGGGAAAAGGGAAAAGGGAATTTTTTGGAAGTGTGGCTAACACCTGGGCGTTAGAATTGATATATCATGCAGCTAAGACAAGGAGGCACAGATCAATTGGCCTCCCAGACGGACACACAAGAGGCTCCAGCAGCGTCGCGAGCAGCGTGCAATGACGTAGAAAAGAGCTCTTGATCAAGCATTACAAGGGGGAGCTCCGATAGCTCGCGCCTCTTGTGGCCCAGTGGACGGACACGAGGCTGGTACAAGCAGGTTTGGATGCTCGATGGCCGTCACTCTGACTGATCGACGGTCTCGTCAAATCACGGCACGTTGCCGGTGACATCACGCGTTTGGGGAAGGTGCTTCCAGCCGTGAGAAGGATGAGGTCACAAACTCGCAATTCTGCTGGCGGACTCGTCGTACGCTGCAGCAGTGTTAAGGAACCGCTGTCCGCGCGTTGCGTTGCTGAAGAGGAGAGCCGGAAGGGCTCAACGACGGTCCAGCTTCCAACAGCTGGACGACCTTGCATTGTCAGCGCCGTTATTTTCCAGAGAGAACGCTCCCAAGTTCTAGAGCTTGGTTGTGGCTAGTCGATGAGCGTCTGGCGGCCATGAACGCATGGCATGTGGATACCGCGTGGCCCTAGGCAGTGAACGATTGGCGATCTTCCAAGTTGTGAATGCGTGGGACGTGCACGCAATCCTGGCAGAAATCCTGGCAGGATCCCGGTCGGGGTGCATCGGAGGAATCGTCGATGGCGTCGCAGAGCTGCTGTGTTTCGCGTCGACTCTTTCGAGCCACAGCACGGAGAATTGATATCTATTTGGGCATGGTCACGTTGCAGACCACAATGGACGGCTGCGGGTGTGTTCTTCCGTGCGGTTTGGGGCGACGTGGTTGAGGGTGCGCATGAGGTGAAGTCGCGAAGTACGTTGGAGCCGGACTGGCGCAAAAGCCAGTTCGTTGCGCGTGGTGGCTGAGGGGCAAGTCGACGCGAGCGGCTCGTGTGCCAAGTTGCAAGGTGCGGAGGCTGATGGAGAAGATGACGCCTCAGCGCTTCCTTCAGCGTTTCAACTTGAATGCGGTTGCTTGCAGCCGGCTCACCATTCACCACTCACTACTCATCCACACACGTCGCCCGCCCGAATCAGCCTGAGTTACACGAGTCTTGCATCATGGCGACGCGTTGCAGGTCCTTCGCGTGCGACGTGAGCCGTCTGACGAGTGGCGCGCAGGTGTGGCATTTCCAGCATTTCTCTCCGACTCTCTCACCAGACCTCTTCTTCGCAGCGGGTGTCAAGTGACATCAAGACGCCTCCCGTCTCTTCGCCTGCAGCCGATGTCTCTCCAGACGCGCAGCATCTCCCCATTATTATCCGGATCTTGACCCGTTCCCTGTGGCTAATGATGCAGCTGTTCCTGAGGAATGGGACCAGACGGAACGCTCGTGGGCTCGCTCGTCCGTAGGCCTGAAGTCGTAACGACTCGCCTTTTGCAATGTTTCTGGCAGTTCTCCCGATGCAGTATACGGCCGTGGCGCGATCCCAATGGCGGCGTCAAGTCCGGTGTACGTGATGATGGATGTTGTGCGAAACGCCCGCGCGTGCGGCAGGAGAACAGACTTCGCCAGCATTGACGCATCAGCCTCGTTTCTTGCCTCAGGACACCATGCAACGCCTCAACCTTGAAGGCTATTGTCAAGCCACATCACGCACATCGACGTCGCACTTTCCCTTTTGAGCGAAATGCGACTCGTCCCTGCCAAGGCAGTGTCGCGTCGCTTGACAATGCATCGCGATGAACAATTGTGCAATTTCACTGCTCGGCTGCCGGCAGACAGTGTTCCCTGGGTCGGCCGAGTATCACAGCATCCTGCGCGAGACAGGAGAGCCGTCAGAACTCGCAATGCGAAGCGACGTCAAACGAATCGAAGTGAGCTGAGACGAACTCGTCAAGTTCTCAATGCTTCTGGGTTCACATTACTCGTATCTCATAGTCCTGTCCAATGCCTCGGAATCGCATCAATCGCTAGAACATGATATCAAAGCCTAAAAAAACAACCAAGCCACAATGACCTTACATGGTAGGCTTCGCAGGCCTATCCTGCCCCGCTGCCTGTCCCTCCGTCGATGTCGTCGGCGAAGACTTCCTCTTCGACCTCTCCGGCAACAACGACTTCCTCTTCCCAATCCCAACCCCATTCTCATCTTCCTCCTCCACCATCCCCATCCTCTTCATCCACTTGACACTCGACCTCCTCCGTCTCCTCTCTTCTTCTTCCCTCCTCAGAACCTGCCTCTCCTTCTCCGCACTCTGACTCTTATCCTTCTCCGCCTCCTCCCTCCGCCTCTTCTCCTCCGGGCTCCAAAACTCGACAAAACCCCTCCTCGCATCCTTGCCTCTTTTTTTGACTTTCAAATACCCCTCCAAGCCCAGAATGACCGCATAGCTCCTGCTCACGTTCAGCCTGCTCAGGTCTGCGTGCGCTTCCTTCAGCGATTTGACAAATTCCCGGAAGTTCCGCACAGGAGGCGCGTAGTGCCCAGACAGAGGGGAAAGCTTGCGTATCTGGCCGCGTTTAATCTTGATCAAACCCGCGGCGCTGACGCGCGCGCCTTTGAGGAAAGACGAGTGCTGAAAAGAGCCGGATTGTTTAATTCCGACGTACAGACGGAACGAAGTATCGGCGACGAAGATCCAGGTGTTGCTCTTCGTCGTCTTGCGCAGGAGGTGGTTCATGAGCGTGTCCACGTTGATGTGGTTGAGCTTCTTCACGCCTTTCGCGTCGTGGAATTCTTCGTTCACGTACTTAGATTGGTCCTGGCTGCCGGTGGAGATCTTGGTGGAGATGGAGGAGGAGTCAGAGGAGGAGCCGTCGTCTCGCGGTGGAGGGGGCTTTTGGCCTGTTGTGACTTCTTGCCAGGTGGGAGTGCTGTCGGATCTGTGAACGATGCCGTCGACGCTGTCGCGGAAGTCGGGGGAGGTGGTGATCGGTTTGCCATTCTTGTCCCAGACAAATCGTCCCTGGCTGTCGATTCTGACTAGGTAGTTCGCCCGCTCTTCTCGTGATAGATATCTCACAAATTCTGAGTCCAGCCTTCTCCTCGGCCGGTCTTCGAGATCCAAATCCTTGCCATCACCATAGTCAAGCCAGTAGAAGAAGTTCTCCTGCGTATCGCTCTTCTTCCACTCCGCATGATACCTCCGTAGATTACTGCCATACCGATGCTTCTGATCCACCAGCTCGAGAAAGTACTCTAGACCCATCGTCTTCGCATACTTCTCCCTCTGAGCCTTCTGCTCTTTCTTCCGCTCCGCCTGGGATGCAGTATCCGCCTCGCTCTCACTTGTATCATCGCTCCCAGCTCTTTGCGCAATCTTGCTCGCATGCGCCCAGCGTTCTCGTACGTGCGACAACCTCGGTGGTCGATGTCTGGCTCGTTCGTCCTTCGAGATCGGACTCGTCAACTTACTATACTCCGCATCTTTCACAGCTTCCATCCATCGCGTGCTAGGATCCAGTCCATAGCCCTTCAACGCCCTCCGACATCGATGTCCTCTGAAATTCCTCTGAATTACAGTCGCGGCATCACTTCTCTTTCCATCGTCGTTTTCACCACTAGAAGCACCCTTATTCTTCTCCCTCTCATTCCGTCTTCGTTCTCGAATCTCTTCCGCCCGTAGCTTCTGCTTCCTCTCAATCTCCCTCAAAACCTCCACCGAAGGCAGAGCTAACGGGTCTTTCTCGTCTTCACTTCCCTTCGCATCCTCCATATCATATACTCAGCTCTTCACTCCCACCAAGGCAAGTTCCCAGAGAAAGTCGAGGATTGCCGGCCTTCGTGTCACACGATGCAGCCTTGGCAGAGCCTTGTTTGGGCGCGTAGCAGCGAAGCGGGCGAAACGCGGGGTCCCTTTCGAACAGCGCGCAGAAGCCGAATGACGTCGCTGTTCGGGCTTTGGGCAGTTTGCGTGGTGAAATGGCGGAGCAAAACCGGTTTCCTTTATTTCGCGGTCCGATGGAGATCAGATTCGGTTTGACTGGCCTGCTGTACGATTTGGATTCGATTACGCGTTTTCGTAGAGGCCGCCAGAGGAGGTGGTTGGAGGCGCAGATCGAGACCCTGGCTTTCGAAACTCAGATATCACCACGTGCGAGCGGCCATATCGACTCGATAATTTTTGTTCCGTCGAGAATCAGTCGCTATGCAACATTGATCGTTAGGAAGCAACACATAATGGAGACCACTTGCACTGCTGGAAACACTTCAGTTTGGCACGTGCATGTGATGGATTAAGGCAGAACGGAGAGGGTTACAAACCGCTTCCCTTCTCATACGCTCAGAAAAGCAATCAATAGTGGTATCTCAAGCAAAAGCGGGCTCCGCACCGTCAACGCCGCCTGTGATCGCGCGAGTCGCTTGTTCATCCGGCCGACTCAAAGCTTCTTCTCCATTAGCGTCGCTCTCGACGGCAACCGGAACGTCCTGAAACTCATTCTACAAGCCCATTACTCCCTGGTTGCCGTTCATCTGTCCGTTCAACTGGTTCATGTACGGAGCCATGAGCCCAGCATGGCTCTGATCCATCATCGGATACTGCGCTGGGCCTTGCGTTGTCATCATCCCATACGGTAGATTCGGCGCCATCTGATGGTGATCAGGTACAGGCTCGTAGTGCATCTGGTCGTCGTGCATTGGAGCAGCGCCAGCTTGTGCTTGCATATCATGCTGCTGCAAGTCGTGTTGCGACATGTCATGCTGCTGCAGGTCGCCAGCGCCAGACAATTCCGTAACCAGATCCGTCTCGTCACCGATGGCAGCACCCGCCTGTTCTCCGGTGTAGTCCTCAGCCTTTTGAAATCCCGGGTAACCATCATTTCGACTGATGATTTCTCCTGTCTTTTGCATCTTTGTGCGCAGCTGTCCCATTTTCCGCTTCATTCGCTCTCGTAGCATCTCGTCGTGTATGTGTGGTATCCAGTCGCCTTTCTGCAAATCCACAAGCTGGTAAAGCTCTCGATACATAGCCTCGAAGGTGTCGACTTGGTTTTGACTGAATGCGTAGCAACCATACTGATGCATAAGATCCGCGAGAATTCCTTGAGCTCGGAGCGGCCAGATATCCTTGCTCTGGACCCACTCAGCAGTCAAATGGTCACGACGTCTACTTCTTCGCTCCAGGTCGCGAAGCATACGCTCTTGACGTTCGGCTGTGCGTTTCTTGGATTCCTCGATCTTCTTCTTGCTCCTCGAGTCCCGCTTAGGTTGCTGAGGAACGACGGCATTCGGATTGTACAGCGAGCTAATGCCAGTGGATGGAGTCTGCGCGCTACTCTTGCGAGTCGAAGCAGGTGAGCTCTTGGCACTTCCGTTCTGCAAGCGGCGCATTTTCAATTTCAGCTCGACCTCACGCTTCTGCAGCGCAATCTGCTGCAACTGCAGTTGGATCGTCTCCTCGTCATCCGGCAGTTCGTCGTCCAGTTCCATTGCTAGAGATGCCGTCTGTTGATGAGGACGCTGCTGCGGGGTCTGTTGCTGCGGCTGCGGCTGCGGCTGTTGTTGCTGTTGAAATGCTTGCGCCAAGTGTTGTTCGGCAGCATTGGCTGTCTGCTGTGCCATGGGCGCGTAGGGCGATTGATACTGCCCGTTGCCCTGCACAGGCGAGCTCATGTCAACCTGGGAGGGGTCGCCTAAGTCGGTGTCGTCTTCCCCGTCCAGATCGTTCTGCCCCTTGATCCTCTTGCTCTTGTCTCCTTTGCGCTCAAAAACGCGCCGAATCGTTCGCGTTCCAACCACAAGCTTGTAGGTATCATAGAGCCACCATAGCATGTCATCAACAGACATGTCCGGCTTGTCTTTGACATGTTCGAAGAGTGCCTGCCAGAACACTTGTCAGCGCGACCGATCCTGCGCCTAATCGCGAAGCTCTTCTCAACCTACAGTTTCAACCTCGTCCGTGAGAACTCGATGTCGACCGGTGCGGCTCTCCGGCGGCTGTCCCTCGCTGTCAGCATTGCGCGCTTTTGCCGAGTCCGTTTGATGCTCTTGTATCCCACCTTGCCAATGCGCCCAGTGCGCTCCAATTCGAGCTTCCATCGTCGTATTGTTCGATCGGAGACACCGGTCTCCTTCTCTATCGATTCTTCATCGCGACCAGCTTCGAGCAGGCCTTTGACGCGGTCACTGTCAACAATGTCGTCAGTGTGTGTTGAAGATGTTGATGGGGGCTGGGAAGCTCGCGCATACCGCTGCTCTTGACTGTACGCCTTGCCCTGTAGTAGCAAGCGAGGTTAGTAAAGCATGCATGACAAGAGAGAGACTGCCAACATTACCATGGCGTGGTTCTGTTTCCGGAGTTTCTGTAGCGTGTCTCAATGAGCTCGGCGTGCAAATGTCATGGTGAAAAGAGAGAGATTTGACATGGCGGCTGAGGCGGCTGTTGCCGGTGACCGAGCAGCGGGGATTGAGTCACGTGCCAGCTTCCAGACATTCACTGAATATTGACACTTTCAGGAAATAGAAGGAATACATCAAAGCCTCAGTTGCTGGAAGGATTGCATGGGAGACAATTTTTAGCCAATGGTGGAGACGCGTTTTGCGCAAGCCAGGGTATCTTTATTCACATGAAAGCCTCCCTATCTAACTATACATACAGGTGATCATTGCAGACATTGAAACCTTACGTTCTCGTCTGAATGAATGCGCTCAAACGGCTCAGCCGCTACAACATCATCATCGCGGCCATGATAGCAGCTATGCCTCCCACTAATCCACTATTGTACTTCAGGACATCGCCAGCGCTTTTCGAGGCGCTTGGAGTTACACTGGACGACGAGCTGGTGCTCGCCTTTTCTGAATTGGCAGTGGTCGTAGCTGCTGCAGTGGCGTTTGAAGGCCCGTCCGCGTTGTCCTCTCCCAGAGCTTTGCAGCTGGTGTAGTTATCACCTCCCAGGAACTTGCCGACCGTTTGGGCGTCGGCGAGATGAAGCTGGTGCAGCACTCCTTGTGCCAGGGTAGTGTTTGTTGCACAGAAGTTGGCGGTGAAGTTGAACATCGAAGCCTTGCCGTTGCACACGCTGCTCACGATGGTGCCATCGTAGGGGATGTACAAGCTGACGTTTGGCATAGGAACGTTGAAGAGTGCAGTGTTGTGAATTTCGTCGTAGGGCCCAGGCGCGTCGGGCTTGGAGTAATTCAGGATTGTCTCGATGAGTTTGATGCCCTGCACCTCGTATGTTCTTGCTGTTCCGACGGTGTTGTCGGAGCCGTTCAATTTTACGGAACCCTCAGGACTTCCACTCCAGGTGAGATTGCTGTAATTGCCGATGATGCTCATCACTTGATCGTATGTGTACGGGACTGTGAAGAGTACTTCATCCGTGCCGGCCATGTAAGTGTCATTGCAGGTAGTTGGAACATATGTGATGTTGTTGTCTTGTGCCAATGCGAAAGGTATCGCTGCCAATGCGGCCGTATTCCTGATGAAAGATCTCATGTTGAAGGCGGTCCGGTTGCAAAGTCGACTGTGCGCGAGACAGAGAAACGCAAGGTCGAAGGATCTTGAGAACGGACGTGTTTTGTAGAACTGTCGGCAATGTCGTCCATCAATCCAGCCGGTACCGTTTAGAGTGCACGCGAGAACCCTGCCAAGCACAACCAATGATTAAGGTTGTGAGAAACTGAAGCCAGACTGGTAAGGAGCTGACCATCGCAATGTCGCATGTTGTCGTATAAGATCTTATAGACCTCACATATGCTGGGTTTCCGAACAATCGCCTTTCGTCTCCGAGCTTTACTTGATCGGAAGTGCATTTCAGGCAGTCCAGCCAAGAATTAGTAAACAGTAATGCGGTTCCGCTTCATGGAGAATGGCCAGTCTGCATTGCTGCTGATGGCCTCCAATCGAAAGAAATAGCGGCATCGTACGCAGCTAGCGACCGGGCTGAATACTGAGGGACATTTGCAGCATGTCAAGTTGAATCGACAGGAAATGTGTCACTGTGTGTACTGTGTGTACTGTGTGTACTGTGTGTACTGTGTGCGCACGAGATATCCCCGTAAAGATGCGAGATGGAGGATCTGCAGCAGTGGCAACAGCAAGAATAGATCAACGGCCGGTTGGCAACGGTCGCTGAGGCGCTACTGTAAGCTATCGTTGTTTCACACCAGAACTTACTCCTTAGGAACCAACGCTCCCTGTTCTCGTATATCAGTCGCGAACAGCGCTACAAGTCCCGAAGACGAAGGCAAGTCTCACCTTGTTGACGGCTTCTGCGTTCACTCGCATCCGTCGTGTCGCCTCCTCGCCCAGCCACTGAGGCTGTGTGCTGTAGAAGCTGTCTTCAAACTCCCATGCGTCCCCGCCTTCGATGTAGAAAGCCTTGCCTTGGATGGAAGAAGTCGATTCAATACCGACGATGACCCTCGCGACGCTTTCAGGAGATTGCCAGAAAAGGCCGTTTTCCTTGAATGGAGTGATGACGGCCGCAGCCATCGGAGTGTCGGTCACGCCTGGGCACACAGCATTTACTCGAATATTGTCTCTCTCGAACAACGTCTTGCGAGAGGACCGCAGCAAGCCGTGAATGGCATGCTTCGAGGTCTGCGCCGGATATCGTCAGTAATTCACGATATCGTCGTGTGAAGGTGTCCGTACTTGATAGAGAAAAAGACCCGGGCTCTCCCTGAAAGCATTCACGCTGGACAGTAATGTCAAACTCTTGTTGTCCGCTTTCTCCATTCCATCTCGCATGAAGACGGCGGCGATGCGTGCAAATTGGAGCGTTCCGAGGACATTGATATCCATAACTTTGGCGTTGCCAGTATTGCTCTTAACACTTTCGATGGTCAAGGCCGGGTCGTACCAATTACCTTGCTCGAAGATTCCCGCACAGGAGATAGCATGGTCGACGCGGCCGTACCGATCATGGGCAGACTTGAAAAGCTCGTAGATATCGCCGTGCTTTGCAACGTCGCAGGAGACGAATTCGACGCCCGGGTGCTGCTTGACGAGCTCTGTAGCTGCTGCGTTATTCACGTCGCCGAAGACCACTTTCGAGTTCTGCTGCGCAAGCAGTCTTACAACCGCAGCACCTATGCCTGTTGCTCCTCCTGCGAGCTTGTCAGGTTGTAGGCCTTCGTATCGTGATGTGGGAGATTTGACCAGCGAGGACCACCACCTTGTTTTTCAGATGCGAGAAAAGGCTCTCATCAGGCTGATAGTGAGCCATGGTGTTGTGAGCTAATTGCTACCTGTTCTTGCAAGCCCTGCTGTGTTGTAATGAGTGAAGTTCACGGATCTTTCTGATGAAGTGATCTCTTCAAGATGGGCCGAGCTGTCTCTGGACGAGAAGCAGATTTCAGATGTTTGCTTGCTGGGGTTGCCTGACTCCACGAAGAAGGCACGGTCAACTCGGTATGTCCGAATGGTATGTCCGCGGTTGAGAAGAAGCTGTAGGGGCTGAGGTGGTTCATTGCGTCTGCCCGCAGCCTCTGCTTGGAACCCCGCCAGCGGAGATCCGATCATCGTTGGACTTGCTGTGCACCAGCAGCATTCTCACACCATATGTGTCTTGGAGACACCGTTGGCTCCTCGATGAATGTTTCGCCACGACATTTTTATGATGAGGCAAGGACGATGATGGTGAGACTGGAAGGGAGGAAGTTTTGATGTCCGGCGGGTGGTCCCGGTGCTCTGACCACCCGCCAAAAACCACTTCACTCCAGCGTCCATCTTCTTGACCGTACACTCCATCGAAATGGCGCCTCGGCCATTTCCGTTCCCATTCAATGTCGGTACAGATGTCGTCTCTTTGAAACGAATCCGCGCAGTCATCGAAAAGCAGAAGCCCAAACGCGGTGGGAAGGTCCAGTCAAATCTCATCCCCTTCCTTCGCCATGTGTTCACGCCCCGAGAGCAGCTGGAATTCTGGGCTCGATTCAAAAAGGAGCATTTGGCGCTGGGGACTAACATTACACGTGTGACCGAGTACATTGGCGGCAGGTCAGCAAATTTGAAGCATTCACATCAATGCCTTTCCATGTTTAACTTCATGCAGATGGGCCGCCAAAGAAGCTGTCATCAAGGCTATACGATCTCGCAACCTAACGCTAACACAAGTTGAGGTTCATCGATATGCTGCAATTCAAGCGGGTGCAAACAGTGTAAGAAGAGGCGTGTTTGCCCTAATTCTCGACAAACCCGCCGAAAAACCACTGCCCAACCGCACCCGGCGCGTTGACGTTGGCAAACCAACTGACGAGCAAGACGTTGCTCAAGACATCGAAAAGTCTTCCCATGAAGATTTGTCGGAGCACTCGTCCATGGAAAGGCTCTTCGAAGGATTCGCTGAAGACGGTATTGAAAATGCTTCTGCAACCCAGAACAAAGTCACCGAAAAGGGCGAATCTCGCGAAGTTCAGTATGAGGAGCTGGAAGGTCAGATTGCGAAGATCTCCATCAGCCATGAGAATGATATTGCTACTGCTGTGTGCATAGCATACGAGGAGCCTTTGGAAGGCGATGTCGGTGGCGAGGCCGCTGCAAGAATGCCCTGAGCTGCGCCAATCTCAGTACCTATGCTTCCGTCATGTGGACGCCTCCACTGGGCAACCTGTACGACGCTGCCATACAGCGCTCGCGAGGGACAATTGCAGCTGCTCCGATACTTCATCACATGCGATCGGTGCTTCTGCATGTATCCCATGGAGAATTCGCATATGCTTCATGTGTGCATGAGAATGCCTCCGCGGGTATGCACGCATCTCGCAATGCGTCAAAACTTGCACTGGAACAACGCCTACAAGCCAGTTACAATAACATAATTGCTCCAGCTCCAACTTCAACAGGGCTACTCGACCTCATACCGATCGTCGTGCCAAACAGCACTGCAGCCACTCGTCTGAGCCCATCCACCATCGCCCTTGTCAACCAGCCTCGGCTAGACCTGGCTATTCAGCAGCACTTCTTCTCGCCGCAGACCTCCAGAGCGCTATCACAATGCCCTGGGCAAAGTGGGACAGGAGCGTCAGAGCTCTCATCCGATCACCCATCAAATGGCAAGACCGCTCCATCCGCCACGGCCGAATCTACATCCTCTACGACCCAGACAGCGGACACATCAAGATCGGCCGCACCCGCAACGCCGTCTCGCGCCGCCTGCGCGACGTTCGAAGACTTCACGGCCGACCAGACGCCTACCACGTCTGATCCAGTCCTCTTCTGGGAGCAGGAAACCTCTATCGGCTCGAACAGCTCGTCCTGACGGATTTGAAGATCTACCAGAGCAAGTACACCTGCTACAATTGCAACAAGCTAGGGGCTGTTCATCGGGAGTGGTTCGACATCGCCACCGAAGACGCCAAGCTCGTCGTCACGCTGTGGTACGACTGGCTGAAATATCGCTTGCCATATCACGCAACCGGACATCTCAGGCAGGAATGACAGCTGCGCACTCGGAGCATGATGCCCACCATCAGCGCAAGCTTCGCAGATCGCTACAACTTCTGGCGCCAGTTTGCGGAAGATCAGTTTGAATGAGCACTACCTCTGCGGCAGACTTGAGGTACCAAGAGAGACCGATTGCAACCTCGGCGAGTGAGCGAGAGCACTTGACTCAAGACCAAATGTTCTGGAAAGCAATAAACTCAGCTTAGAAAGATAGAACTTCATTCTCATTCTTATCGAAGCCCCCTGGAAGTCTCAGCTTCTCTCGGCAATTCATAAACGACGTCTCGTCGAAATAATCAAAACTTCGTCATCCCACTCCCTATGCATCGGCATATCCATGCCTGAACGAACGCCCCTCTCACCCAAAAACAAATTCCCATCATCACGCTCAACAAGAACATCAATTTCACCCTCATCTCAACTCCAAAGATCCCCACCCAAGCCTCCCCTTGATATTAACCCCAATCTCAAAAATCCCCTCCTCACACGCAGCCCACAACCTCCTGCCATCAGGACTCATCGCCAGCCCCGCCGTGCGGGCACCCACACTCCCATGCCCAGGCCCCGGCGTGCCCCAAATCATGCGACTCCGCAGAAAAGTCTCGTACCCCGGCTGCGAGAAATCTTGCAGTCGACGCGCCTCTGCAAGCGTGACGCCTCGTTCTTGCCCTCCGCCTGCGGCACGTGGTCCGCCGTTGCGCCAGCGTTCGCGAGCGCGGAGTTGGGATTGGTTGATGCGCCGCTGGGCTTCGATTTCTTGTTGGAGAGTCTCGACGGTGATGCGGTCGGCGGTAGGGAGCGGGGACGCGCGCGCGGCGCCTTCGAAAAGAGGGCCGCGGGCGGCGGACATGTGTTCTTCGATTGTGCGCCAGGGGTTTTCGTCTTCGGCTTGAGCTCGTGCAGATGCGGCGGGTGCAGGACTACCTGAGGTGGGCGGACTCAGAACCACGGATTGTCGCCGTCGTGGTAAACGGGAGTTGTCGCCGGTTCGTGGCAAGCCTGATCTTGACGAGGAGCCCCAGATGCCGTCTTGAAGTGCATGCAAAGGTGGTAAAGCATTTGACTCATCTGCGGCTTGTGAAGACGATGGTCGTGGGCTCGCGGCATGTGTGCGCGACAGCTCAGGGAAAGATTCTTGCACAGAGCTCAGAATTTCGCTAATCGGCCGTGCGGAGTCCGCAGTATTCGTTGAAGAGGCAGATCTGCCTGTTTGTGTGAACAGATCCGGTGTAGTATAGTTGACTGATCTCGCAGGCTGTCCGTTCGCACGAGCCTCCTCACGTTGCCGTGATGTTCGCAAAGTCTCCAGAATCTGCTGCTCTCGTGCCGTCAAGCCCATAGGATCATCAGCAGCTCCCGGTGTGGGCCTTGAGCTTGATGCGTTGTTCAAATGCTGACGTGCGGCGTGCAAATTGGCCATTTCTTGTCTCTGTGCCCGCACTCTCCGTCGCGCCTCGATGTACTCCGTCGCGAAATTGACCGCCGAAGCGCTATCGGGGGCACTTCGATATCGTCGCAAGAGGTCCGCTTCCAGATCGTCCAGGTGTGAAATCACAGGCCCCTCCTCTGTGGCCACGTCCTCGAACTCCAACTTTGGGAGACTGTCAGACCCCGGCTCCAGACTGACCACCTGCCTGCTCTTCAGCGCTGTCCTGAGGTCCCCAATGCATATCCTCCCCTGATCCTCCGCCCATATCAGCAGATCCCACGGCTCCGGCGAGAACATCATGGACCTGATCGCACCAGGATGCGGCTGTGGAAGATCGGCCCTTGAACCTGGAACGACCGCAACTACAGCCTCATCGTCCTCCAGCTCCGGATTTGCCAGCATCTCCGTATCCAGAACTGTGATGAAGCCACCTTCTGATCCCACCGCACACAGTTGACCGCTCGGCGACCACGCAGTTGTAAAGTATCCCACCGTCGATTCCGGACTCGAAACATACAACGTGACCACATTCGTCAGCCTCCACTCGACACTCGCGCTCGTGAGGCGATTGTGCGGCTTCGGAATCTGCGGCGGTGTGTCCACGATGTCCCTCGTGAAGAAGTACGCCTGATTAAAATCTCCCACCGCAACTAGCATCTGGCCATCAGGCGAAATGGTCGCGTGGTTGATCGCAAACGGCAAATCCTTCACCCTCGTTTCGTGGCCCGAGGGCAGGCTGTATATCCGCACCGTCTTGTCATTGTTCGTGAGCACCGCCACGATGTCGTCCAAATGCGCCTCTTCATCCTGAATTCGGTGGATTGATATCGAGTTTACTATTTCCTCGCCTATCCTCTCCACCTTCACATTCGGTGCTCTCCCGCCCACGCTCTGTCGCCAGCCGTCAATCGGGAGCGCGGAGTCGACGTCGAGAGTTCGGGGTCCGCTGCCATCGAGTTTAATCGAAGCAAAATGTCCGTCTTCTTCGCCGCCTACGCAGACGTAGCCGTATCCGGACGCGGTACATCGCGCTTCGAAGGGGAGGGTGGCGATGTGTTTTCGCTTCTTGGTCGCGGTATTCAGGCAGTAGATGTCGTGTTTCGAGGCGTAGTATAGGTGGTCGGGTTCGGGTGTAGAGATGTAGTGTCGTAGTTGCCAGTGTCTGCGTACCCATGTCAATCAGTCTTCGCTGCCTTGGGACACTTCTGAAGGATGTCAAGACGTACGATATGGGTATCTTGACGGGATAGAAGGCCTTGTCTGCCCTCGCGAGGTCATGCGCCTCCGGGTATCTGTACGTGGACCATTAGTTTCCGCTGCCATTGTCTCGGTGCTCTCGTGCAGGCGCTTACGCGATGTACTCGCTCGCATCGATCGCCATGTTCGCTCGCGGTGGCGCCGGCGTGAAATGAAGGGATCCGGCGATTGTGTATTGTCGTGGAGATCGTGCGCCGGCGAGTGTTAGAGGGTCGAGACTGTTGCAGCCGTTAACACTTCCATGTCCTGGAGACGATCATCGAATGCGGGCAAAGCAAAGCGGCGACGTCACATGCGTCAGCGGTTCGATGAGCTCAGGCAGAGACAAAGGCGTGGTCACCGCCGAGGAGCTCATCCTTCCTGATAAATAGTTGCGATGCGCACATCTGTCGGAGAGCGATGTTTAATGGAAGATGAAAACTCAACCATGTCACGACATGCACTACTGGCGTCTCACGTAGCACTTGCTTCGATCTTAATTGCCGTACCTGAGCCGAAGGTGGCAGTCGCGTGGACATGTACATGGATTTCACTTTGACTGGAACTGGAACTGAAAGGGCGACATCTGCAGCCATATCAACTTGATTGCAGTCCACCTGGGCATTGCTATCAACTATCTGGAACTGGCGCTTGGAACGCTTTTCATGCTTTTCTCATCGCTTCATTGCTCATCTCATGCAATCATGCACGCGTCGGCCTTTCGCTGGGCCTGAATCTTGGGAATCATGTTAGAAGGGTAGAAGAAGCCGTGTGACCCCGGCTTGGTCGTGTTGTCCGTTGGAGCAGAATCGAGCGTCTAAGACTTCTCGCTCTGCACCTTCTTGACGCGCTCCTCAACCTTGGCGAAGAGTGGGTGGCTCTCCTCCAAGCCGGTGATGTCCTTGGTGGCAGCCTTGGAGTCCATCTTCTCGAGCTTCTTGGCGAGCTCGGCCGACTCCTCGTCACCCTCGACGTTCTGGAAGCGAAGAGCCTGCTCGATGCTACCGAGGAGGCACTCGACCGAGTCGCCCTGCTCGACGAGGTGGGCAGCGGGTCCGATGAAGCGCTCCTTGCGAGACAGCTTCCGAAGTGGTGCACGGCCGACACGCTCGACGTTGTCCTTGAGAACTGGGTTGCTGATGCGGCTAACAATCTGCTTAACGTAGTCCTCCTGCTCCTGCTTCGAGATGTGGCTGTGCTTGGTGCAGATCAGGTGAGCGGTCTCCTTGAGGACGTTCTGGACGATGTCGTGCAGCTTCTGGTCCTCAAGAACCTCGTGGATGAACTTCTTGCCCGCCTGGTGGCCGTAGTAGGCGGCAGTAGCGTGGCCGGTGTTGACGGTGAAGAGCTTACGCTCGATGTACGGCTCGAGGTCGTCGACGTAGTGGACTCCCTTGATTGGTGGTGGGCTGCCCTTGAATGGCTTCTCCTCGACGCACCACTCGTAGAACTTCTCGATGAGCACGTTGAGGCCGGCATCGGCGGGCTGTATTGGCACAATCCGGTCAATAGCCGAGTTGGCGAACGCAGCCTTGGAGGCCAGGCTCTTCTTGCCGTCCTCAGACAGCTTGCCCTCAATGAAGCCCTTGAGGGTGTCGGTAGCACCGATGGCGTTCTCGCAAGCGATCACGGCCAATGGCTTGTCGGCAGTGCGGGCCTCGATACCCTTGGCGATGGGCTCGGCGATGAACTTGAGGATGTTGGGTCCGACGGCGCAGGTGACGGTGTCGGCCGTAGCGATCTCGTGAATGACCTTGTCCATCTCATGCTTCGAGTTGATGGCGCGGTAGTTGTCGATGGTAAACTTCTTCTCGCCCTCTGGGCCAATCTCGGTGACCTCGTAGGATGGAGCCTTCTGGAGAGACTCAATGATGCTGTCCATGACATCGACGAAGACAACTTCGAAACCAGAGTTGTGGAGGAACTCGGCGACGAAGCCACGGCCGATGTTGCCGCCTCCAAAGTGGACGCCCTTGAGACCCATCTTGGTTGAGGATTGAGGTGAGAAGTGGCTGTCAGATGAGTGCGTTAGCTGGGTTATGAACTGTTGCAATGTCCATTCAGAGGTTGAGTAAGGAGGTCCAGCAGTGTTGTGCAGACTGCCAAACGGGGAAGGAGCTTACCTAGTGGTGAGGTCGAGTCTGTCCTGGCTTCTCACCGTGGACGCAGTGGATGAAGACAGCTGTTGAGTGAGTGGTGAGCACAGTGATCAAGAAGTGCCCTGATATGCTCGTTCTCTGCTCTTTGATTCTCTTTTGCTGCTTTGTTGTCTGCTGCTGCTTGCTGCTGTTTGCTCAAGTGAGGGGAGCGGGACTTACTTTTTCCGGGGTTCGCAAGGCTCTACGGTCCTTGCAATGAGAGTGAAACGGTGTGAAATCGATTTGCGGAAGAGAGTGGTGTCGGAGGAGTTGGGAGGAGTTGGAGGAGTGTGTTGTGTTTGGTGTCTGGTGTTTGGTCGCGGAAGGTCACGCTGGTCGATTAAATAAATGAGCTCCAAGTGACAGCGCGCGTGGAAGCTTAAAATGTTGGAAGCTGCGAGCCTGGACCAGGTGGGGCTGCAGCGCCCGCGCCTTCCACGCCCATGTGCAACGCTTGAGGTCACCAACTATTCGCCCTCAATATTTGATGGGCGCGCGACAGGGGGCCCGCAGAAGATGGCAGGCATGCATGGGTGACGTGCTGCTGCGATCATGGCGGGGCGCTTCACGAGGTGCGCGTGCGTCCACAACGTTGAATCCATTCACTTACGAAAAGATCTGTGCAAACGCCAGTTCCACTCTCACGTGTCTCCAAAAGAGAAGGTATAGAACAATTATAGACTTTAGCCAATGTAGATCGCCTCATGCGGCAAGCACGCTTGGTGCAAATCACGACGCACCATTCTCAGATCCGACGATGGAAGGTCGAATAGCGTCCCTCTTCTCCGCAATCCTTGCGAACATGCGGCGTCTCGTCCATGGCACTCCCCGCACCAATTAAGCATGTCATTGCCAGGCGCTTGCGTAGAGCCGCATGTGAAGACTGGCTCCTTCATGAGACGCACATGAGACGTTCTCGCACCCGATGCTCGTGCATGCGCTGGCGCCGCGCTGCAAAATCCTGGCAGGCGATGGATGTGCTGTAAACCAAGACTACTATACATACATTCGAAGTGGAGCCAAGATGTCCGGATGGCCAGATGTACGTTTTCGCCTGAGAATGGCAAAACTCCTCTTATGCGTGGATGGCCTGTTGCACATGCGGGTAGACCGTGATCATTCGGTTGTACAACTCGCTGTGCTCCCGCATGAGGACCTCCGGGTCGAAAGCAGCCGCCACGAAAATTGTGTCCACGCCGCTGTTGATCGGGACCACAAAACATCCAGTGACTTGCAGGCCGATCAAGAACGAGTAGACGACGATGACGGCGGTGAACTTGCCTCCTTCGTTGTAAGCAGGGTCGGTGACTTCCAGGTAGACATAGCTGATGAGACCGCAGGCGACTCCAACGAAGAGGCAGCCCATTGACAAGACAGGTCCGACGAGACATTCGTTGATCAGAGCATCGATACCGCGGTCCTTGATAAGCTGCCACGTGCCTTTTGCAGACTGGAAGTAGCTCTTTCCGTAGAGGGACATATAACTGAAAGCGTAGCGGTTGACGAACTCCAGCGCCCACTGGACAAGACCCAAGATGCAGCGAAGGACACAGAAAGCGCAGTCAGCGGCGAAGTTTCCAGTGTTCATTTCCGACTGTGCCACGGAGCAGAGGAAGCGAAGAGTGTCGAGGATGGCGACAAGCAAGCTACCCAGACTGATGGAGCCAAAGCTGTATGTCAAAGCTCTTCTGGCTGCTCCACGAGTTGGTCCTTTCGGTGGGTTGTTCGGGTTGAAGTACCAGCTACCGTAGACTCCAGAGATGGTAGTGTGGATGGTATTCTTGATCCACTCGGTCACCCAGTAGCCGGCGAAGGTGATGAAGACGAGAAGGCCAATAACCTTGGCAGAGCTACAGCCGCCGGACCCACCTGCGCTGGCATTGCATGATGGATTCGCTCCTGGCTCGAAGCGGATGTAGACAGCGACCAAAGTGATGGAGAACCATGCGCTGAAGGCCTGCAGAAATGGAAATGCGTCAGATGTATGCTCATGATCATGGCGGATTTGCTGTCACTTACCAGAGCGACCAGTCCACCCAGGAAGGAGACCAGGTACACGTGACCGACCTTGCGAGACACGTCCACTGCAGTCTGAAACATGAGTACGGCAAAAGGAATTCTCTTAATCCAGGTGACAAAGCAGAAAATCGAGAAAAGACCAATGGCGAGCCAGATAGCACCTCCGACCCAAGCATGGCGGTAGAAGTAGTAGATCGCCGTTGCGAGGGTCAAGCAGATGTTCAGAATGCCAGTGATCCAGATGAAGGCCTTGGTGAACATGCGCGCCAGGCAGATGTAGCCGTACCCCAGAATCAGCGCAGTCGCGAGCATGAAACAGAAGAGAATGATGGTGTTGGTGTTGAGCGAGAAGTCGTTGTTGGAGCCGTAGATGCCGCCGCCATTGAAGCCCTTGTTGCCAGCGTAGCCGGAGATGGTGATGCCAGAGACAGCGACGAAGCCCAAGAAGACGACGATAAGCAGAATTCCAGCCCAGAGGTCGTTCCACTTCGGCTTCTCGATCTTGAATTGCTGCTCGAAGCTGTTCTTGCCATCATTGCCGTAATTTTGGCCGTCGTTTCCATAGTTCTGGCCGTACGCGGGTGGATTGGGCATGTACTGCTGCTGTTGTGGTTGCTGCCCATACTGGCCGTACTGCTGGTTGTTTGGCGGCGCTCCGGTGTAGTAGCCCTGCGCTTCGCCGTGCTGGCGCTGGCCATCATAGACCGGCGCGTCCATTTGCTGCTTGAAGGGCTCCATCTCCAGGCTGCGGTCGTGAGCTGATGGACCAGTGTAGTCGTGGCCGTCGTATGTGCTGTCGTGATGATGCTGAGAAAATTGCGCGCCTGGCGATTGCACGTGCGGCCAGATCGACATGTTGGTCGCGGGTGCGAAATGAGGGATTGAGTTTGGTACCGAGGCTACCCAGCCAACCGTTGTATAGAGTCTACTTGATTAGGACCCGCAAATTTGGAATGAGAACTTCTCTTCACAGAATGCGATAGGATTCTATACGATCATCAGGTGAGTATGCCAGATGGTATGTGGTGTATCTTTCAACAAAGGGAAGGCGGTTGCATAAGTACACTACGGTCGGTGTCGCGTTACCTCCAGATGGCCCCATGTTGCTGGCGCTTGCAGCGTCGCCGCCACCGTGCCGCATGCACCTACCTTTGGGCTGGCCTTCGATGGTCGCGCGTGCCTCGCGAACGACTGGAGAGCCTGCGAGCCTTTTGGCAGAGTAGTCATGATAGATAGCTGCAGCTGCGAGGCACAAAACAGCGTGTTGACGCCGTATAAGAGCCATTCGCCAAAGCCCGAGGCAGCAGCTTCGCCGCTGAGCATGGCCGCATCATGGAATGTGACATGCCCGCGCGGGTAGACAGGGCAGAACCGGAAGATGAAGATGCTGATGTAGAGAAAGAGCAAGATGAAGAGGATACAGGAGAAGGAGACGACATGGAAGGAGATGTCTGTCTCTTGGCAGATCGGCTTCCAGGATACTCGCATCCGGAGTTGCCGGCGTCGCTGTCTGTCCACCTCGCCGCCTCTGCTTCCTTTCCTTCCTCTTAAGTTAGACACTCAGACGCAACGACATGGACTTGCTGTCACGCATACTGCATCCATCTCGTCAGCTGCATGCGACAATCCGCGCAAGTGAAAGCTGACTCTAGGCGTCTACATAATGTCCGCTGGAACGCGTGAGAGCCGACCCCGTGCCATGACGACGGCGAATCCTTCACGACCAGCAAACCCACAACGTCGCAGCACATGCCGTTTCAGGCCGCTGCAATCGGGCCCGAAACTGCACTTTCACCACAAAATATCGGCGAGAAGAGCAGACATGGCCGTCGTGTCCGCGATCTTCCGGTAGAGACCTGCGATTTCGCCTTCGGGAATAAGTGTCGCGTGCATTGTACGACACAGGGCTGTGCGGATGAGGAAGAAGTTCAGGAATCAGTGGGCTGAAATCTGAAGCTGTAGGATTGCTGGCTGGAGTATATAGTGAAGTGCCTGTGCGAACTCAAACGACAGCTTCGTGTGCAGCACCTTTGGCTCGAACTTGACAACATTCACGATCCGTTCCTCATCATGACTGGACAAGTCGAACGCAGCCCACCATGTGGCATATCAGTGCTAATATCGGGAGCAGGACTCGGAGGACTCATGACTGCTTTGGAATGCTGGAGGAAAGGCTGCGATGTGAGAATCTTCGAGAGATCAGCCACAAATCAGACTCAAGGTGAGTTCATCTCCCCCCATCAGCACACCTTCTCTCACGCGTATTCTAGGCGACAGCTTCACCATTGGCCCAACCGCTCTCAATGCCTTCAGAAATTGGCCTGAGCTGGACAAGCGAAATGATGAGATTATCTACCGACCACTCCTCGCCTACCACAATCACAAAGGCGAACGCCTGCAAGGACCGTTCGATCTCAGCAATGTCATCTCCAAGAAAATGAAAATCACAAAGAAGATGGCAATGACGCGCCATTCCAGGCCCAAGTTCCATGGCATCATCCTCGAACAGCTACAAAAGTGTGGCCTTGAAGTCGAGTATGGAAAAGAGGTTGTTGACTACTTTGAAGATGCTGCGAATCACCGTGCTGGCGTTGTTATGAAGGACGGCTCAAAGCATGAGGCAGACCTCGTTGTGGCGGCTGACGGAGTTCGTGGGGCATCGTGGCCTCTAGTTGCCGGACAGCCAATTCCAGCCAGGCCCTCTGGGCAGGCAGTACTTCGAGTTGCTTATCCAGTGGAACTGGCTCTCGCCGACCCTATGATCGCCGAGCGCTTCAAGATGGACGAAGACGGCTACTCCATCATGGAAATGTGGATCGGTCCAGACATCAACGCTTTCTTCTGGCGAAGTGAAGACGAAATGATGTGGGCCCTCAACCACAACGACACAGGCTCCGCAGAGGAGTCTTGGGGCAACAAAGTCCACCCAGACGAAGCGTTGAAACTCACTTCAACCATCGATGGCTGGCCCGAAGTAGCGAACCGAGTCATCAAAGCGACTCCGCCTGATCGCTTGGTCGACTGGAAACTCATGTGGCGAGATCCGCAACCTAACAACGTCTCGCCAGGCGGCCATGTGGTCCAAGTAGGCGACGCAGCGCACACCTTCCTTCCTAGCAGTGGCAACGGCGGTACCCAAGCGATGGAAGACGCCATCTCCCTCGCGGCCTGCATTTCCATGATCAACGGCTCCAAAGCCTCCATCCCTTCCGCTACTCGCGTCCACAACCTCCTGCGCTTCGAGCGTGTCTCCTGCTTGCAGGCGTTTGGTGTCTCCAACGCCTCGAATCGGAATACGAACAAGCACAGCGAGGGCGAGAAGAAGTATGAACTGACGGTTGGGAAGTGGATACTCGATCACGATCCGGAGAAGTATGCGGAGGAGAATTTCGATGAAGCGTTGGGGTGTTTGCAGGGGGGCAGGAAGTTTGAGAATACGAATATTCCACCTGGAATGGAGTACCGGCCTTGGACGATTGATGGATTGATGGACGCGAAGGAGAGAGGGGAGAAGACGGTCCTAGATGGGGATTGGACTTGAACGCTGAACCTGCGTTTCTTGTTGATCTATGGTGTGGAGAGCATGGTGCTCAATCCGGATTCGACCTCTCCCCTCTATGAATAACATTTCTAATGAAACTCGTCGACCTTGTGCTGCTCGGTCGAATCGACAAGACCGCCGTCAGTCAGCCAGTCGGAGTTGGCGATATAATCATGACCTGAGCTCCGACTCAGCATTCGCAGTATGCTTTCGTGTCACATTGGAAACTGCAACACCAACATTAGCCATCTCATCTGATCGACGTAAGCTTCATGGTTCGTGATCTCACCATTCTGGCGTGCCAGGCACACAATCGTAAGACCACGCACACATGGCACAAGCTGTCTCATCGCAGGTGTCTTTTCTCCTTGGCGTTGGTGTTGGTTGCACTCCGCGCGTCATTGTCTTTGTGTGTATGTCAAAGTCGAAGTGCATTCGCGTTCGAGTTCTTGTCATTGTTTTTGTGATTGTATGTTGCATTTCTTCATCGTGAATGGCATTGTCGAGGGGGATTTGCTGTGCTCCATTGTCTTGGAAGAGAGCGGCTGCGAGTGTGGTGGTCCAGAGGAGGAGTAGGATGGAGAGGATGTGGTGGAACTGCATGTTTCCTTCTTTCGGGATGTCGAGTGCTTTGGCGGAGCTGCAAGAGGCAGTGAATTGGAGAGTTGCACAGCAGAGTACGTTTCAAAAGGAAAGGACTGGACGAGAATGCAAGAGAGAGAAATCTGTGGCTTTCCTACCAGAGGTGCTGTATTTTATCTTTAGCAAAGACTGCAGTTGACGCTGCTTTGCCGCTCGGCAAGAGCATGTCTGAGAAGGATATGGGTCTGCGACGAGGATAGTAGCGCTTTCACTGTTCGAAGCGCTCAGCTGTGCCGCTCACGGCGCGTAGAAGCATTAGGCTGGAGGTTAGTAGTTAGCTGAGGGGACATGTCCTGGTCGATTAACGAGTTGGCGATTCGAGGATTTGAGGATTGAGTTGAGCAAGCGAATGCAGCCCTGCGAGATGTCATGTTTAGCATTGGAGGTAGAGTGGTGATGTTGCAGCAGGTGTTGGTGTGATGGTGAGGAAGGATCGGGAGATCCCCGGCGTTTGAGCTCGGACCGTTCAATGCCAAGACCACACACAAATCTCTAAGCCGCTCCTGCCTCAACTTCGAACTTCGCTCTTCAGCGACAAGTCAAGTCACGCCGACACCCCCTCGACTCCCGCCCACAACACCGCCAACATGGGTCGCGTTCGAACAAAGACCGTCAAGAAGTCCGCCAAGGTCATCATCGAGCGGTACTACCCCAAGCTCACCCTCGACTTCGAGACCAACAAGCGCATCTGCGATGAGATCGCCGTCATTGCCAGCAAGCGCCTGCGCAACAAGGTCAGCCGCGCCGTTGAAATGCAATGAGTACAGTGGACAAATTCTGATTGATTGGATTATAGATTGCCGGCTACACCACCCACTTGATGAAGCGTATCCAGCGTGGTCCCGTCCGCGGTATCTCCTTCAAGCTGCAAGAAGAGGAGCGTGAGAGGAAGGACCAGTACGTCCCAGAGGTGTCGGCTCTGGACTTCACCCAGAACAGCGAGAGCGGTATGCTCGACGTTGACCAGGAGACCAAGGACCTGCTCAAGTCCATGGGCGTAAGTCGCAGAAACACACGCACATACACATATACCAGGATGGAAGAGGCTAACAATGGGAAACACAGTTCGACAGCATTCCCGTCAACGTCGTCGCTGTTCAGCAGCAGCAGGTTGCCGAGCGCCCTCGCCGCTTCGGCGACCGCCGCCCTGGCCAATAAGCTGGATAAGCTCTTCCGTCACGCTTTTACGACGAGTTGCGGCGTTCTGGGCGTTTGGTAATGCGGCTGGACGAAGAACGTCGCCGCGGTTGATGCCTTGCCCTAGCTAGCTCCAGTTATTTGAGCAGAATGGAGAGTTTCTCCTCCCCCACAGGTGTCGCTGAGTCTTTTCTCTCTGAGGAAGACGAGGCTTGATTGCCAATTCCCTTCTTTTCCTTCCCCTACAATCTCTGTTGATGGTCTTACTGCAGCAGATCGACCACTGCCGGTCTGGCTCAGAGACGATGTTCAGATGGGCCTTCGCGGCTCAGATGGTGTCTCCTGGTCGAAAGGTCTGCTTTGGATGTCTTACCAGTCACGTTTTGAGGCACTGCAACTTTTATACCGGAGTGATAAGCTTCCCCGCCACCTTTTGTACCATGCGGAGTGAAGCTAAAAAATCGATATCTCGATGTTTCGCTACGGCATCTTGGTCACCATGCAAAATCGTTCAGGACCATAATCGTTATTCCCGGTAGGCCCTTCTAGTTAAAACCTTTGGTTTTGCGACATGAAAGTAGCCTCAGCGCTGCGGCACGACGCCCGGTAGAGCACTGGCTGTTTCGTCAAAACTATGAATTGATTCCTGCGCATTCTTCAAGCGTGGTCTTGTGAGTGAAAAATCAACCAATCGACCCCGAACTTCAGAGGGTGAGAGGAACAGTAGCAATTCACTTCCGAGCGGGTCCCTAGGACCTGATATAGATTACACATGAAAAGATTGACTGCCATTATATTGGTTCGACAGCTTCCAGGATATTTCACATGCCTCACTTTTGGAATTTGTCGTCGAAGAGGAATTCTCGGATGCGATCCCGTCATGGATCGCCACCGAAGCTTCTACCGACCCGAGCACGGGCCACCCTCGAGAAAAACTGCTAGGAGGAAGCTCTCCCATCTCATCATCACTACTGTCCATCCATCTTCACCCACTCTACACACCATCAACCACTTCCTCATTCGCCATCTCCTTTCTCCTCGTTGCGTGTACCATAGTGTGTTAATACCGCAATCATGCTTTCCTCAAGATTGATGCGGAACGTAAGTCGCAACCATCATTCAAGTCTCATCACGCGAGCATCAAGACTGACATCGAAACAGGCCGTTCCGCGCGCCACATCCACCTTCAGATCATCAGCATACCGTGCGCCGATAACATCGCAATGCCGGAGAGGGTATGCGGAGGACACCAATGCCGAGAGCGGCAAGGTCAAAGGCCCCATCATCGGTATCGACTTGGGTACCACAAACTCTGCCGTTGCGGTCATGGAGGGCAAGTCGCCGCGTATAATAGAAAACTCAGAGGGTGAGTAGACGATTCACTACTGGCACAGTCGAGATGAGATGAGATGGCTGACAACTTCATCAGGTGCGCGAACAACGCCCTCGGTCGTTGGTTTCACCAAGGAGGGCGAGCGATTAGTCGGTATCTCTGCGAAGCGTCAAGCCGTCGTCAACCCCGAGAACACCCTCTTCGCCACGAAGCGTCTCATCGGTCGCAAGTTCAAGGACGCTGAGGTCCAGCGCGATATCCAGCAGGTTCCATACAAGATCGTCCAGCACACCAACGGCGATGCTTGGTTAGAAGCTCAGGGACAGAAATACTCGCCTTCGCAGATCGGAGGTTTCGTCCTTGGAAAGATGAAGGAGACAGCTGAGGGTTTCTTGGGCAAGAACGTCAAGAACGCTGTTGTGACTGTCCCAGCATACTTCAACGACCAGCAGAGACAGGCCACCAAGGACGCCGGCCAGATCTCCGGTTTGACTGTGCACCGTGTCATCAACGAGCCTACCGCTGCTGCGCTTGCCTACGGTCTTGAGAAGGACGACAAGGTCATTGCTGTCTATGATCTTGGTGGCGGTACCTTTGATATCTCCATCCTCGAAATCTCCAACGGTGTCTTCGAGGTCAAGTCCACCAACGGTGACACCCACCTTGGTGGTGAGGACTTCGATATCTCCCTCGTCCGCCATCTCGTCGAGCAGTTCAAGAAGGAGCAGGGCATCGACCTTTCCAACGACCGCATGGCCATCCAGCGTATCCGTGAGGCCGCCGAGAAGGCGAAGATTGAGCTGTCTTCTTCCGTCCAGACCGACATCAACCTGCCTTTCATCACTGCCGACTCTTCTGGACCAAAGCACATCAACACCAAGATGACCCGATCTCAGCTCGAGGGTCTCGTCGACCCACTCGTCAGCCGCACCGTCGATCCTGTCCGCAAGGCCTTGAAGGACGCCAACCTGCAGGCCAAGGACATCCAGGATGTCATTCTCGTTGGTGGTATGACCCGTATGCCAAAGGTCATCGAGTCCGTCAAGAGCATCTTCGGTCGTGACCCGGCTAAGTCTGTCAACCCAGACGAGGCTGTGGCCATTGGCGCCGCCATCCAGGGTGGTGTCCTTGCTGGTGAGGTCACGGACCTGCTCCTCCTCGATGTCACTCCTCTTTCGCTCGGTATCGAGACTCTCGGCGGTGTCTTCACCCGTCTGATCAACCGCAACACCACCATTCCAACCAAGAAGTCGCAGACCTTCTCCACCGCTGCCGACTTCCAGTCTGCCGTCGAGATCAAGGTGTACCAGGGTGAGCGTGAGCTCGTCCGCGACAACAAGCTCCTCGGAAACTTCCAGCTCGTCGGTATCCCACCTGCGCACCGTGGTGTGCCACAGATCGAGGTCACCTTCGACATTGACGCCGACTCAATCGTGCACGTCTCTGCCAAGGACAAGTCCACCAACAAGGACCAGTCCATCACCATCGCATCTGGCTCCGGTCTGAGCGAGGACGAGATTCAGAACATGGTCAACGACGCCGAGAAGTACGCCGCTGCCGACAAGGATCGCAAGGGTGCCATTGAGGCCGCCAACCGTGCCGACAGCGTTGTCAACGACACCGAGAAGGCCCTGAAGGAGTTCGAGGACCGTCTTGACAAGACCGAGGCCGACCAGATCCGCGAGAAGATCACCTCTCTCCGCGAGTTCATCGCCCCCAACCAGGCCGGCGAGGGTACCGCCACCTCCGAGGAGATCAAGGCCAAGACCGACGAGCTCCAGACCGCTTCTCTGACCCTGTTCGACAAGATGCACAAGGCTCGCCAGGAGTCTGGTGAGGGTCAGCAGCAGGGAGAGCAGCAGCAGCAGGGCGGCGAGGGCGAGCAAGGCCAGCAGCAGCAGGGTGGTGAGGGCGAGAAGAAGCCTTGAACTTCTTGACCCGAACGCCTTGTTTTCTGTTTCGAAAGTGTTTATACCCCGCGACTGTCTGCCATGAGCAGCCAGTCGCTGAAAAGCGCGTCGACCTGCTTGTCGCACCATTTTGGCGACACTTCATGTACGGATATTGAGCCTTCGTCCTGAAGCGCATCTCCGCTCGGCTTGGACGGATGTGCTCGAAAGGGAGGGGATTATGCATGTTTTACTACATACAGAGAGGAAGATACTCCAGTGGTGCTGGTCGACTTTTTCTTGGTTGCTTTGCTTGCAATGGGCGGCGTCTTCAGGCGTAACGTGTCCCATGCGATGCGTGGCGAGTAAATGAGCGTGTAAAGATCAGCGAGCGGAAAGTGTAGTTCTAGGATGTTTTTGGATGTTTTAATGTCAAAAAGATTCTCCCCTCAGACTGCCCTAGTCTTATCTACGAGACTGCATACTGTCCATTAACTGATTGGAACTGGTTATGGATATCCGGTGATTCTGTTGTCGCATCCGACGATCAAAATAGGTGATTGTTATCTTCCTGAGGTATCGCTTCACGCATTCAATGCTCCTGCCAACTATCCCTATACCTTCTGGACAATATGGCAAGGGTTACGGAGTGGCAAAGCAGCGGTATTTCTGAGAATACCAGGGGTTATTCACGGCACGCTGGGCCAGAGCTCACCTCATCTGGTCTCAAACTTTCTTCTCTCCACCTGCACGTGTCCGACTCTGGAGATTAACCATCCTCAACTGGGTTCCGGCTGCAGACAAGTCGGACATACCGTGGGATTGTACCTTTATGCGATGAAAAAGCGCCTTCGAAGCTACGATGAACGGCTCTCCGTCAGACTCAGCGGCCGTCATGGCTCTGAGGGACCAATTCGGCGACCGGAAACCGCCAGACATCACGCGAAAGATTACCGCGTGCGTGGCCTGTCGAAAACAAAAGATTAAATGCCACATGCGCGAGGGACAGCCGCCGTGTACGAGATGCAAGAAACGTGGTCTGCCGTGCACGGTCAACAAAAGCTTACAGATGATCCTCGAAAGCGATGCGAGCTGGAAACATGTGGTCGACCGTCGACTCCGGAACTTGGAGGCCGCTGTTGGCAGAGTTGGAAACCATTTGTCGCTGACGGACTTGATAGCGGAAGATCCTGAGCTGGAAGAAGACACGCCGGAGCCTTCGAGTGCTCATGCGCAGGCCCCTGTTTCGCCGCACGCAGAGAAGCACACTCCTCTCAACTTTGAGGTCGTGATGGACCCAGATTCTGGACCTGCGGCGATTCCTGGCTCGGTCGTCTCTCCCATAGCCATTCCTGGTCTGGAGACGAATCGAGCAGACCACGATATCATCACTCGAGGCATTATCACCAAGGACCAGGCTCAACGCTATCTCGATACCTATCAGAATCGTCTCGATCACTTCCTATATCGAATCATAGGAGATCGTAGAGACTTAGCCGAAGTACGGCAAGCATCTCCGCTCCTTCTAGCAGCAATCTGCGCAGTCGGCGCGCTTCACATGAACACTCCAGACTTTGAAAAGTGCTATCAGGAGTTCGTCTCCATCGCAGCATCGCAAACCTTTTCTCGACGCAACACAGTCGATGATATCCGAGGTCTATGCGTTGCCGCATTCTGGCTCAGCGGCATCTCTTGGACTTGTGTCGGTGCTGCGGTCCGCATCGCGACCGAGATCCAGCTACACAGAAGCATCTTCAAGGCGCTCAACAACGACAGAACACATTACGAGCGGACACGACTGTACTACCTCGTCTTTGTGTGCGACCACCACTTTTCTGTGGCTTACGGTCGTCCGCCCATGACTCGTCAAGATGATGCAATACGAGCAGCGATGCAGTTTCTTGAAACAGAGCACGCTGTCGAAGACGATGCTCGGCTAATGTCGCAGGTGCAATTCTGGTCAGTGGCCAGCGACATTTACGGGACCTTTGGAGTCGATGTCGAGAGGCCCCTGGATGCCAGCATGATCGAGCCTCTACGTCGATACAGCATAAGCTTAGATCGTATCAGAGCCGACTGGTTCCAACGATTCCGCCTTAATGAGTATGTTGGCGACTATCCTCGGAAAGGCGTCGGACTCCACTGCCACTTCGCAAAGCTGTATCTGTACTCCATGGCCTTCCGAGGTATCGGCAAACCGGGCTTCAAGGCGCCGGATGTGGCCCTGGACATCGATGAAATAGCGAACTCGGCTGTACTGTCAGCCACTTCCATAATTCGGGCCGTGGTAACCGATACAGAGATCCAGAGCTTCTTGAATGGCTTGCCGACGTACTTCGACCTCATGATCGCGTTCGCCGTGGTGTTTGTGCTCAAAGTCTCCACCAAATATGCAAGTTCCGTTCGTGTCGACACGAGCGAAATCAGGAGCCTGGTGGTGCGTGCAGCTTCCTTTCTGATGTGAGTTTACGTTTGCTGATTACAACACACAGACGAGTCTGGTGGCTGTCTTGCGGGACGTCACGGCCAACATGCACCCTCGCCACCTCTTGGTCAGCGTGGCAAGGGGAGCCGAAAGCCTACTGGAGCGATGCGGGTCGCAAGAAATGCAAGGCCCAGTCCCCTCGAATGCCCACGTTACAATGAGCCAGCCGACGTTTGACGAGAGTCTATTCGACATGTCAACGGAGTGGAATGGCCAGTCTTTTGATAATTTCTTCATGGGCGAGTTTGACTTTTTGTCGAATCAAGACGCCATGAATTCGTATCAGCCTGATCTGAATTACAATGCGATGTCGCAGATGTGAGCAGATACATTATTCGATTGATGTTAATGAAGGCGGTGTCTTCTGTGCTCCCCTTGCAATGGTACTCAAGCGACTGGACGATGGTCTTGTGCGATTATTCAGTCCTCGCATGACAGCCTCTCAGTAAATAAGAACCGGGTCGAAGGCGTGGAAGATGCGCCACTATCGTTTTGCGGTGCCTAGCTAGGCTCCGCCGTGCATCTCAGAATGCGAACGGGAGTGCACGAGCGATTGAATGGCCATCTCTTGAAAGTCGTCCAAAGACGGGGTCTTCATTTCCGGGTCCTTGGCCAGGTCATCCCATCTTCGGACTGCCAGTTTTGCTTCCAACAGAGGATCTTGCTGGGCTTCCGCTACTTCCTTCTCGGTAAAGGGCCCGCCCTACCGTCTATCATGAGAATACGAGCTGGTACGTTTGAGGATGAGGGAATCTCACCTGGTACTTCAACGTTGTCTTGCTGTTCCAGCTGAGTCCGTCATAATATGCGGCATCAACCGCACACAGATACCTCTTGGCAATGACATGACTGCCTACCAGCTGGCAGATGTGCTCACTGAAGCCCAGCTGTCTGAGATACCTTTCGCCGAGGACTTCATGGCTGGCTTTCCCGACAAAGGTCCCATCTGGGGCGATCATGGAGGGCATTTCGTCTGCATCCGGGATGAAGCGACCCACGTCGTGCAGTAGCGCTCCGAGGACTGTTTCATCGTTCGCTCCAGCTTGCTGGGCAAGAGTGGCGGCTTGCAGGGAATGTTGCAGTTGAGAGACTGCTTCGCCCAGGTAGTCGGTATTTCCCTGCTTGGTGATGAAGGCGAAGAGAGTCTGGATTGTCTCGCGAGCGTGGGCTTCAATCGACGTAGAATTCGTTATGATTGCCATGTTGAGCGTAAATGCGAAGATGGAAGAAAGGATGGTGAGGTGCCATGACGCCGATTGCTGGCATCAAATACTTCGCAGCGAAGAGTCCGGTATCTTGGCTGCCTGGGAGCTCTCGTCGAGAGAACGTGGTCTCCAGGCCGCGAGAGTTTGCGAAGGAATCCTGCACGGTGGGAATCCCGGGGAAGTCATCTTTTGTCAAAGTTGCGGAAGTTCGTCGTACAGGTGGACGATCGTCGTCTATAAGGCTAAGATCGGCCATGGCGGTTCGCTCTTCTTTCCGGAGTTTTCATCTTCGACATCTAGTACTAGACTTCACTCGGAGCGAAGACCGGATGAACGTACCGTTGTACAAGATGTAGCTTTTTGATTGATTGCATAAAAGTGCATGCAGATGGATCGTTGAAGATATACACCAGGCATCGATTTAACTCTCTCGAGGGATTTCGATGATGGCAGAATTGATTCTTACGGAAGAACAGATTGATCAATTTGATCGAGAGGGCTTCTTAGTTCTGAGATCGAATGAGCATGGCCTGATTGATCCGGCGACGCTTCAACAATGGGTACTACCAACTGAACCACATTTCAAAAGGAAACGTGGCGTTAATCGATCACAGGCTTCCGAAGTACGATCCCTCCCACGCGAGACTGGAAAATGGATGCCTTACGACGAAATCACCTCCTCCGGTGAACGCCAGCTTATGCGCACCGAGAACTTCGTCGACTTCCACCGCGGATTCACTTCCCTCCTGCATGGTCCGCAGCTCAACAACATTCTCAAACAGGTCACGAGGGACGATATGCTCCTCTTCAAGGACAAGATCAACTACAAGCTCCCAGGCGGCAACGGATTCGGCGCCCACCTCGACGCTCCCGCATACGATCACATCGGTGAGATCGAACACACCACTGCCAACCTCGCCGTCGACGCCGCTACGATCGAAAACGGCTGTGTCGAAGTCGTGCCCGGCTCGCATCGCATGTCCGTCGAACTGGCCGAAGGCGGCCGTATTTCCGACTCCTGGGTCGCCGCTCATGAATGGAAACCCGTCGAGCTCGACGCCGGCGACTTGTTGATTTTCGGTTCGCGTCTGGCTCATAAGTCGGCTGCAAATCGGACAGATCTGCCCAGAGCCAGCGTGTATGCGACTTTTTCGAGGAAGAGTGATGGGGTTGATTTGAGGGAGAGATATTATGCTGATCGAAGAGAGAATTTCCCGCCGGATCATGAACGGGTTCCGGGGAGGGATTATGGGAAGGGCGTGAAGAGGTATGCTTTTGCGGCGCCGTTTACGAAGGTGGATGAGGTAAAGAGTGGTGTTGGTGTCGGTGTCGGTGTTGGAGAGGTAGAGGTGAAGTAGATGAGCTCAGGGGGATGTTTGAATTTGTTTTCTGATCAATGGTAATGATGTCCTGTTGATATCATTGATGATCACTCGCTGAGAGATTTTTTGCGAGTCTTGCGTTCGATACTTGAGTAAACTGCTGTTTTTGGAAGGAGAAGAGAGGATAGTAGGACGGAGAAAGCACGCTAGTGAGACTGGCAGGGGTGTCGCAGTTGAGGAGCAAGAACGATCACCACATCTCTCTTTCTTCAAGATGAAGCAGCGTCTTGATTGATCTATTTACGACACTATCAGCAGTCATCTCGCCACTTGGTCTTCTTAAACGCATCGGCTTGCATTGAACCCAAAATGAGACTCGAGGAACTCAAGAAGAAATACTTCACTCTCAACCTCAAAGGCATCTCTCTGGGCACTCTCGTCCGCCTCATCGGAGCTGTCGTCCTGATCGTTTTGCTTCGTTTGAAGTTCCATAGACCCGACATGCCGCGCCTTCATCCATTGTTGATCAGAAGAATCAACATCAGCGATGCAATCTACGCCCTTCCTCAGCCAGTCTGGCACGTTGACATTGAAGATTGCGAGACTCGTATCCAAACCCCTACCAACTCGTTCTTAAAACGATGAGCTGACAAGTCTAGCCTCTGTCCCTCTCAACGCAACTTCCCTCAACTTCACCACCCTGAACACTCTCATTGCAAAACAAGCCTTCTCCCCTACCGGCCTGATCCCTGAAAACGACCTCGATCACCGCTATCTCCTACGTCCGAAATACTTCGAACAGCTATTCTGGGCCTACGTCATTACGGACGATCCGATTTATCAAGACGTCTCGTGGCAAGCGTTTCTGAGAGCAAATCGGACTTGTCGAGATGAAGACGGAGTTTGGCATGGAGTGAACGATGTGCGGAATCGGTCTGGCGGAGAGAGGATATATGGGATTCCGGCAGTGAGGGTTGCGAGGTTGCTGAGGTGGGCTTTGCTCACGCAGCGGGAGGGCGTCGATGTTGTGAGGAAGCATGAAGAGGGAAAGCCTCATGAGGGGGTTGGGGATATTTGCAAGGACAGGCCGGGAGGCATAAAGTGTCATCCTTGATTCTGGAGTGTGATGTGGTATGTATTAGAAGTGAGTGTCTCACTTGCTGACTCTATGCTCTAGTTTTTCCATGCTCGTAACTCGTGATTGACATTCAAGACAGAAGGAAGAATGGCTCCGGAACTCCCATGCAATGTGCTAATTGATTTCAACACTCCCATCTACGACCGCTGGCAGTAGATGTTCATCGCGGTCTCGTTCATGTACTGTCCCGCCGGCGCTGCCTCGAACTGCGACTCATCCAGGTAATCCGAGAACATCATACAGCTCGCCTCCAGCACACCTCCCTCAGTGCCGTAGTAACCCTTCGGAGTCGGAACGTTCAGCGCGAACACGGCGGCTTTGCACGAGCCGGGCGTGCCGAAGCCGTAGCACTGCTCGAAGCAGGTTTGTGCTTGCTTGGATGTGCTTTCGCCAGAGCTGATGAATTGGGTGTAGAGCGTGTCCGGTGTCGGCTTGTTGCCGCTTGTCGATGGGAGAGGGTTGGTGGTCTTGCAGTCTGAGGGGATGGGGACGATTGCTGGGCCGCCGGCTCGTGGGGTGAGTGGTGTTGCTGCTGCGAGCGCGGAGAGGATGGTGAGGAGGATGGTGGTGAGGGACATGTTGATGGTCTTGAGTGGTGTGGTCTTTTGATTGTTGGGGTTTCGACACTAAGGTAGGTTGAAAGTTGGTGGGGTGGATGGTGTCCGAGATCTGATGCTTTTGGTTGCTGTGCCGGTGTGATGAGCTTGAATTGGAGAAGAGAAAGATCTTATGAATGGTTTCCGTTTTGGCTCAGCATGTGCCAACCAAGTTTTCGCTTACTCAGGTCCGGCCCCTTGCATGTGAAGCTGTCTATCCTCGAGCTGAGACGCTCTTTCAAGCAATGAAAATCTGCGAATCGTGCAACTGCAGCAAGCAACGTCATATTCCGCGGATCTAGCAGCGTGAGGTAGTATTTCCTGTACAGGTGAGGTAGAGTGTGAGAGGTGTCAGCCTATTTCGTGTCGCGGGAAGAAGGATTGCGGTTCTGAGACTTCGATTGGATGCTGTTTATAGCTGCATCCCTCACCAGCATGCACGACGTCGATCACCGCATCGATTTGCGAGAGACTAGTAGAGAATCCTCCGTCATCGTACTATTTGTTCACGAGTAGAGGCTGTAGAGGTAGTATTTTCGGAGGCGGGATCTTGGTAGTTTCTGCGAGATTCGAAGCTCGCATTTGGGGGGAATGCTGCGAGTCTTCGCAGTGTTTTGAGACAGTGATGACACGGCTCTCTTCACCAATGTAGCGCTGTCGTGTGTGACGTTTCATCGACGACGCTGAACATGATGGTCAAGTTGTTCGGAGGAAGCGAAACTTGGAAGGAAGTCTGCGTCGTGAATCGCTGCCAAGGATTTTTGCCGACTACCGAGAGGAGATGTCACCTCTCGCAACATGTACCTGTCTGGTATCATCATCCTCATCATCATCACCGGATCACGAACGTTAGCGCCGAATCACGATTGCTACCGCTCCATAACGTCTTACGAGCGTCTCATTGGCGACGCTGTGCTTCACGTGTAAAAAAGATGGTGGCTGGACCACGAGCGCGAGAATGAGCCAAGAGCAGGAAATCGTTCACAGAGAGCAAGTGTTCGCGTTTGAAAGAGCCGTATCGATGCAGGAGATGGAACATTCGTGGTAGAGGCAGTAAAAGCGAGATCAACAATGCATGCAGTAGACGTTGCTACGTGCTGAGAGATGGACTGACTACGAGATACACACGCCAAAGCAACAAGATCCAAACGCTTCGCTCAAGACACTGCTAGTTGTGCGTGTACATGACGGACTTGCCCTTGCCATTGCCCTTCGCGCAGCCAAGGTAGAAAGTGCTGAAGCTCTGCACAGCTTCTCCCTGGCAGTCATCTCCGGCGTAGACTGCAACACTTCCTCCCTCGAAAGCCGGTGCGTAGTACCTGAAGGAGCCGATTTCGCCGGTTATGGGGCTGGTCATGATCTTTAGTATTTGATCATGGGACAGAGCTTGCTATGGTATGCTACTTACTAACACTTGTTGGCCTTGAGCGAAGGTGGGCTAGCGGTTGTCACGCTGCATTGCGAGTCGCTGTAGAAGGAGACGCTGAGTGTCTCTGGCGCCGGGTTGGTGGAATGAGAAGCAGGTGCGGCGGACACGCAGAGCGCGGTGAGGCCTGCGAGCAGGATAGAGCGTGCGGCGAGCATTTTGTTTGACCGTTCGCGTTGACGTTTCGTTTGAAGATTGGTCTTGTGTCGATGTCTGATCGAGTGGTGTTCGGTTATGCTGGGCACTGGTGGTGTGGTGTCTCTTTGATGCTTACAGAAAGCAGAGAGCGGACGCAGGGCCTTTTATGTATCAACCTTGGACGTACAACTGGAGCAAGGAAGAAGATGCAGCCGTATACCAAGCTTCCTTCGAAGTGGTTATACGAAGCTTACGGTCCCTTGCTGATGCGCTAGAGCGACCTCGCGCTTCCATCGAGCGTTGTCCTGGCAAGATACAAGCTTCTGGTAGGCCGTTGGCAAGATCCGTGGAAGCAGCGCGGGTGAAGGAAGGGACGTGCTCCGCTCCACGGGACATCTCAGCCTTTCAGGGCAGATGCAACGGTTCCGATGGTAGCGTTACCAAAGTCACGATGTTACTTCTTTGTGCGTGGAAGGATGGGGCTGAGGCTGCAGAGTGATGATGATTGGGGCTTGAAGTGCTAACCACACGTTGAAGCGGCATACATAGCACCTCTTCTCGTACTTGGTTATTCTCGCAAGCTTACGGCGATGCTCGCATAGCGATTTTCGCATTCGTTTGCAATCGCTCGTACGCCTGCGATGGTATTGTCCTGACAACTCAGCCACGTTGTACTCGGGTTTACATCCACACATCCAATTCCTCAACGACAGATTCCAATCTAAGTGGTGTATATGCCAAGACGGAGTGTGGTCGGCGTGATACGCTCCATCAAGTGAGCATCGCAGTTGCTGCCAGCAAGGCCATCGTTTCGCTCGAAGCATACTAAACAAAGTAGTCGCTCATGAAAATGATCGATGTCTTTAGGGTTGAAGTATTGCAATGACGATGTCGAGCGAGCTAAAATTATCGACGCTCTAGCGCCGCCAAATCAAGCCTAGCGTCCTTGCCCTCAGACTTTGATGGTTTGCCTGACCTCGACCTTCTTCTCTCTCATCACGTGTACGGCTTATATGTTGCATCAGCTTCCTGACAATGCCGGCAAATAGCCTGCAAGCTATGGAGATGGAATATGTGAGTGTAGGAGACTTTTCGCTCGGAGACCAAATCTATATGCCAGGGTCAGGGTCTGTTCGGTTCAAGCCTAAGTGCACAGACCGGTCTCAAGGGTACCGTATTTCATTTGCTTGGGACGACAGCGCGAATTTCTGAAGTTGACGCGCCTGTTCCCCTACGACGAGACAACCGGCCACCCGCATGTCTATGAGGCAGACGTCTCAGCAGCAGAGCTGCAGCGACTGGCGTGACAATGCTCATCCGGCAACGGGCATCTCACACCAAGTCTAGAGGCGGCTGCACGACATGCAAGTAAGTTGTATGCCCGCTTTACCGCGCTCTCTCAAAGCATACTAATCCTTCTGCGCTTAGAAAGCGCCATCTGCGATGTGATCAGACTACACCCACATGCTCCAACTGTCAAAAGGCTGAGCGCCAGTGCCAGTACGACAATCCTTCTGCTTCAGCGCCCAAATTCCGCCGGTTTCAAGAAATCATTGTTGCCGACAATTATACGCCGCGCCCAAAGCCCGGCCCTGCCGAGCAATGGGAAACTTCGCTCGAGTACTTTTATTGTCGTGGCCTGCCGATCTTGAAAAGCTGCCGTCCTTCACCGCTATGGGATCATCTCGTGACACGGCTTTACCTCCGCGAATCCGGCCTTAGGGAAATCGCGACGGCCCTTGGACAGCAACAACGCATCGTTGACAGAAACTTTGCTTGCGATTCGGCGGTTGATGAAGCGGCTGCTCTCCGAAATAAAGCGCTTCGCTCTCTGTCGAAGTCGATCCAAATTACGCAAGACGAGGACCGCTTCCACACCGACGATGCTGAGGCATACATCTTGTCCTGCCTGCTTATGTGCATTCTCGAATCGCTACGAGGCGTCTCAGCCGATCTTCTCGTCCACATTCGTTGTGGCATCGCGATCGTTCACCAGCAACAGCATATGTCCCGCGAAACGCGCGAGGCTGCGCAACTTCTGAGACAATACGCGGCAGGAGTTTCTCTCTTCAATACATATTCTGTTCACGGCCTGGACATTCAGTCGAAGCTGATCTTACACCCTCTGAAGAGTGACGACGAGCTGACCGAACCCACTGAATACTCTATTGCCAATGAATTAGACGCTCTGATCCTTGGCACCCTTCACCTTATGACCGAATGCTGGCGCCTGAGTACGACGGAAGACTCGAGCGAAGACTTCATCGAGCTTGCAAACCTACGCTCTCAATTGCTGCAGCGTCAGTCACGTCTCATAGAGTGTCTCGAGTTCAAAACACGGTGTGCACAAAACGACAACACACAGCAAGCAGGATTCTTCATCCTCACGAAAGCAAGCTGCATCTTGGTTAATGTCTACTTGGAGGCTACTCGAACTGCAAGACAGACGAACTACGACAACCATATGGCGGAGTTCAGCCAGGTCGTTGACTTGGTGGATCTAGCATTGAAGCAGATGCACAGTGTTGGCACCATAAGTGAAACGGCTCCTGCCAGAAGGGCGTTCTCTGTCGGTCTCCCTTTCCAAGCACTCTTATGTCTGGTGTCTACCCAGTGTCGTGACCACGACATACGCTGGCGGGCCTTTTCACTCTTGGACTTTTGCCCTAGATATGAAGGGGCTTACGACCTGGATCTTGTCAAGGTAATATGTCGAGCTGTCATCGAATTTGAAGAATCTGGGATTGAGTCTGCCGAATACTTCATACCAGAGAGCCGTCGCGTGCATTATTACCATTTGCCATCTTGCTCAACAACTACTGGACGGACGTTTACGCTTGACATGTGCTATGGGAGCGCCAATGAGGGCGAATTCAATATCCACGAGGAGACTTTGGAACTTGAGCCCGCGTCCTGAAGCGCCTTAGGCTCGCACAGCGAAAGAGATAATTGGATTTAGCCGCTCGGCTGTTGCTCCACGTCAAGATGCCCCACCATTTGCCAGACAATCAATCTATCCAAAGCGCACAGGAAGAAGCCGTGAGAGATAAGCAGACAGAGCCTATGACGGCTGGGAACAGTGGTCCTTGGATGCCTACGGTCCTTGATACAGCTTATCTGCGCTGTTAAATTCCCAAGGGTGTGGATCGACCGATTCAAAGACAGTCACAGTCGTGATCTAGAGCGCAGAAACCTGACGCCATCCTATATGTGGTGCTTCTTGAGATCGGGATAAGCTCTGAAAGATAACACACTACGCTGATCCAGAGTCTCCGACTTCGAACCTGGGAAGAAATGATCTGCTCGATTTCTCCCAGCATGTCTCTGGTCATACAGGAGCTCGCACAATCGTCCTTCGGCACGGTAATGTCTGCATGATTGGCTGGTATGATTTCGAGAGCCTGCTTCGGCTTCTCAAAATTGGTGCCGGTCTGCGAGACCTCAATAGATCTCTGAGTTGGAAGCACTGGCAGACATCAGGTCTGCTGCGAAAGCCAATTCTAGGCCATCATCAAGACCGCTATGGCGGCCTCGTTGGACTGCAGACATCTTCCACTCCTTAGAGAACGGAGAGCGATTCAACTTGAAATGGAAACCGGCGGGTCTTTGAGTTTATTCACTCGAACGCCAAGACAGCCTATGCGACTCCTGCCTAATAAAGTTTAGCGACACAGTGGCTCACCTATCGGAAATCCGCCGGCGGCACAGCGTTCTTGGCTCAAGGTTCTTCTTTCTTCAATGTTATCATGCACACCATTGGCAATCATTGCATGTTGTGAAGATGCATTCTGACGGAATACCAGATCAGCATGAAGGCTCAAGTCGTACGTTCGATTTGAACCAGGACGATGGTGGGCGACGCGCTTTCCAGGAATTGCAAGCCTACATGCGGCAACAAGACGCTGAGAAGCCAATTCAGCTGCCTCCCAATGACCTTGTAGAACTATGGGACAAAGCTTTAGAGAGCCCTAGTCTTCTCACGAACGATGAGCGACTTCGCATCTTGGAAACATGGCCACTGGACGAGTACAACCGAGGCTGTCTGGTCAAATGTGGCCAGGACGTCGAAGCGCTTACCAGCAAGGCTGTTGAGCATCCAGAAGACCTTAATGGTATTGAAGCAAATATTATCTCTTATGGACTCAAGTTTGTTACCCATCCCAAGGACCAGAATGGCACTACTCAACGACGAAGGTGGCCAAAGGAGCTGCAAGACAAACGCGAAGATGCGCAGGATGCCGTCCGCAGTGAACGTGAGCGGGTCGCTCTCAGCAATGCTGAGGACGCGCAAGATCGAGCCTACAAGGAGGAGCGCGAAGCACGACAGCGACTTACGGTCGACGACAGACACAACATTATCTGGTGCAACAAGGCCAAATGGGTGCAAAAGCTCGATGAAGACTTTGACCGAAAATGGGGATTCGCTTGTTATCGGACCAACTTCGATGACGACGAGGCATGGACCATGTTCAAGCGGCAATTCAGAGAAGGGAGCAACATTGCCCTTCTGAACGCTCAAGATTCGGACTTCATCCGCCAAAGATGGCATATCCAGTGGATCGAGGACAGAGAGTTGAACAATGCGCCTCTTGAGAGGCTCTGTGGGTACGTTAGATAAGTTCAAGTGAATTTGTCAACCTGTGATGGGCTAAACTTTGCAACAGAGATTTTCGACATCGCATCTCTCACTCGGCCAATGAAAATGAAAGAATTCTATCTCACCTGCGAAAAGACGCTTTCCTGTTCGCCGACAGCAAAGCCATTCAGTCAGCTGTTGACCATCAGCCGCTTCCTGATCGAGGATTCGTCAATGCCGCGGATGCTACCCACACGGACACCAGTAAGGAGCATTATCAACATGGCTTCAAAGGCTTCCTGAAAATCTCACTCACGAACGTCATGACGACTTTCTTTGCGAGACTGATACCCAGAGGCGATCCAGATGACGATCCGCAGGTGATCAATAAGATGCGACAGAGCTGGGACGTCATGCACTACAAGGCGAGGTATGATGAGCAGGATAACATTTACCCGCCGAAGTCGATTTACAATCGTGGCCTGCCCTGAATCTGGAATACAATACCTGGCAGTGCAAAGAGACTCATCCTGCTGTGCTTCAACAATACTCGATTTGTATTGATGGCAACACCAAAATGAAAGGTAGCATTTCAACTAGACGCATTGTGGAAGCTGGCCTTGAACCGTGGATGAACTGAATCGCTAGAATAGACTTGCTTCTTCAAGAGATTGGGAAAACTTTGTCCATTATGAGATCGAAGAGGACGATGACCTGCGACTAGGAAAGAATCGTAAGGTGAAGTAGGAGGACACGGCGATACCGATAGCGAAACCGAAGCTCAAGTTTCTTGCCCTTCGCTGATGGACCTCACTTATCATTCTTCATCTCCTCGCTGTCAACAGCCACAATCGAACACAGCTCGATTTTGTTTCGAATCATGTGGGAGTCATCGCTATATACATGGAATGGTCCAGGAGATGCCACTACTGGTTCACGCCGTTGCAGACTCAGCCACTTTTCTAGCTCTCTTTGCGACACTAATTGCCTTCTTTGCGTAAGCAGATCAGTCTTCTTGGACACTTTGCAGCATGGATAAACTAAACGAGATGTTCTGTGCCGGAGTCTTGGCTTAATCAGAGCGGCGACCTTTGCCGTGAGTCATCGCGATTGGATCATAAAGAATGGCTAAATGCCTCTCGTGCGGCTCTTCCAAGACTCCAGAAAGCCATGTTCGACATTCGTCTCGCCACAGAAGACGATATCGAGGAGAGCGCCCGCGTTTTGGCCGCAGCATACACAGAAGACGAGCAGGACCTCTACCTGTTTCCAAGACTTCAGGACTTCCCGGACAGATACGTCAATACGAAGAAGAGCATTTTGCGACAAGCCTTTTCTGATTCCACATGCTTCACCTATGTGGCTACAGAAATGGTAGAGCCGGACAAGCCTTCGAAGATAGTTGGGGTGTGCATTTGGTATAGGGACGACGAAGGCGCTGTCGAGCATCACAAGACCTGGCTAGCCAAATCAATTCAAAGTACGAGGTCCGCGGGTCCCCTGAAGTTGTACACGTCGATCTGACACAATGTGTTGCAGCATTGCAGTCGAGCTTCTCTGAAACTCGTCAATTTCTAGAAGACCTTACAAACCCAATGTGCTCTGCCATGAACGGGTGGCACATGGCTCGAACCTGCGCCCACTCATCCGCGAAAAGCTACGTGCCTGGCTACAAACCAGACGAGAATCTTGAGTCGCTCGGTATCATGGACATTGCGGTACACCCAGGCTTTCAGAAGCGTGAAATAGCATCAGCCTTGGTCGAGCGTGGGCTTGCTGAAGCGACACGCCTCAGGCTACCGGTGGAGCTCTGTGCTACGCCTCGAGGATCAATACTTTACAAGAAGCTGGGATTTCAAGTCATTGGCTGGTGGATGTGGAACCCTGAGATGTTGCGGACTCAGAAAGGGTGGGAGATGCTAAGGTGGGAGAACACAGAAAGTTGCTAGTAGGGCCGAGCGACAACCAGTCCATTGGTCCTAAGCATCTACATGTTCTTTTCACTGCCTTGATTGGACACCAAAAATTGACACCATGACACGGCCGCATACAAGATGGGCTCCTCATGCGGTGTCACTGCTCTGCGCAAGCTTATTGGTCATAATGAATGCTCTCCGGACCGGCAGGATCAACCTTATCGTCACGCTTCCAAAATGTACCGCTGCAAAGACGTTGGCACAGGTGGCACGTGAGCGTTTCTCGCCTGAGGCAACGTCGTAGGGTGGCAAAACAGGTTCTGTGCCAGTTCAACGAAGTACTCCAGGCAACAGACATCAGGGGTACACACATCGAATCCCGTGCGACTTTAGGCTGCAACATAGCAGCGGAAAGAAGACGATCCTCGCGATTGAGCAGTTCCTCTGCTGTAGAGACCCTCCTGCAACTTGATTCAACTTGCATCACCTCATTTTCACTATGGCGGCGGCCGAAGACGGATTCTGGACTTTGGTACCATCAAACATCCATGCCATGATCGTCCAAGCGATGCCCGAAGAGCTTCTTAACTCTGCCACATCAAGCTATAATGGGCCCAACGAGCTTCAGAGCAAATATAGCTTCCTTGCAACCAAATTACAATCCCACGTGGAACAGCAACAGTCCAGAAACGCCAATCCCTCAATCTTGCTCCACGCATTGGGAATGCTGTACTTGGAGCAGGGTCAATACCCTGCCGCGGAGACTATCTGGCGTTCAATGCTGTCCCCCCAGGATCCCTCACAGCCGGATCTCGCGATAAGAATGAATATGGCTTTCACGCTCAATAAGCAGAAGAAGTACGCCGAGGCGGAAGATGAGTTGCGCCAAGTTTCTGGTATCGTAGAGAACAAACTGGGCACTGATAGTCCGCAAGGGCTAGGCCTCAAGCGCATGCTGATGGAAAGCCTGGCTGGACAGGGTAAAACGGAGGAAGCCCATCAACTGTACCTAAAAACCGAAACTTTGGTGGACAGGTTAACCGGTGACCAGAAAGAGAGCGAGACAGAGGCGTTGCAAGCGGTCAAGTCGGAGTTCGGGCCATTCTGATGGTATGCCTATAATTGTACTGCTCCTGTCCTGCGCGTGCCTCGACCTCAATATTGATCTTCGGTTTTGTGTGTGGTGACGGTTCCGGACTCACAGCACTTCATCATGCCGCTCGCAAGGGCCATATCGGAATCACACCTTTGTTGCTGGATGAGGGCGCGGATATTGAGGCGAAGGATGCTCACGGCTTCACGCCGCTCCATCATGCTTGTGATGGCGGCCACGAAGAAGCTGCGAAGCTGTTGGCAGAAGAAGGCGCCGATGTGACGGCGGTCGTGGGGGCTAAGTAGGATCTTCGTAGAGACGTCTCCATGGTCTGCGTAGGGCAAGGTCCAGAGCTCCGTAGACGAGTTCCCAACATCCAGTCACAAGAGAGTTGCTGCTGAAGACCGTTCATGTTCGGCAAGATGACAGCCGGTGACAGCGCAAGATAGCAAACAGAGTTCCCAGGCCGGATCGATGATTACGATGGAGAGGCGTGAGAGCTGGGGAGGTGAGATTTAGTTAGGAGATGGATTTTCCAATTCCAGGTTGAGGTGGCGACGGTTCCATTTCGCGATGTATGGCAAATTCCATATTGACAAGAGCAGTACCTCACCTTGAGTCATTGGATGGAGATACCAGCTCATTTCCGGCGCATGTTCTTCCGACCCTCAATCTCGCAGTGCATCTGATTTTGTACATGGAGGAGCAAGCACTATCCTGGCGTCCGCAAGTGGAGGAGATGAAGTGCCTCGAGACGGTCATATCCCAGGTGCTACCACTGAGCAGGAAAAAGTACAGAATCTTGACAAAAAACGCAAAAACATACAGCACGAGGGATTCTCGACTGGTCACCCACGTCAATACTAGTCTCGCGATTCCGTGATTAAGTACACGAGAGCGGACGGGATCGTCTGTTCTCACGGATCTGTGGCCGTATGTGATAAAAGAGGAGGAACAATGTAATAAGTAGATAGCAAGTACGACTCCCCTGTTAAGATTCCTTTTGTGATGACTCATCCGGATAGCGAAATCTCCAGCCATGGTGCAGCCCAAGTACTTTCCCATTGATGAAACCGGTTATCGAGGCCGTCATGTTCAAAAGCCACAGGATTACCAGCATAACGACCAGGACAGTCGACCAGATGTCAAAGGCGCGCGACGGCAAGATGGTGCCGAATTCGATCGCCGCATTCGCGTATACACCCTATTCCGGTCAGCACCTTACAGACGCAGCATAAAGATTCTGAGAGCAATGCGGGAAGAAAGCCAGGACATACCCATGGGAATACGAGCGACCATGCAGCCAGACTCTGATCCCACCTCAGCAGCGCTCTGGTTTGACTCGTGAATTCGTGCACGATAGCAATACACGCAAACACCCACCAGAAGGTGCCATATCCCCAGAGAAGAAGGGCGAGCAGAGTAGTGCAAACGCTCACAATACGCTCATCGCCTGGGCTGATGAATTTGCTCATCTCCACGCCGTCGTTAAAAGCTCCTCGCTGCACCACGTTGCCCAAAATCTGCATGGCGAAGCTGCCCTGGCCGTAGGGTCCGCACGCGATCATGACAGAGAAGATCTTTTGTTCCTTGGGCCATGAGCGGTCAAAGACAGCCACGAGGAAGGCGGCATCGCACATCAAAGCAAGCATGAGGCCAGCGCCTAGGCAGAGGAATGCGACGATTGTGACCGGCACTTGGAGATGCGGCGGCAGCTGACCATAGCGACAGACCACTCCTCCGGCAGCCGCAACGGTCAAAAGGGCGATGGGCGGCAGACGAATGGCAACGGGAACAAGGTCAATGCCTTCTGCTTCCATACCTACGAAAATGTAGATAATCGCGAGACAGCTGACAGCCATGGCCAAGTTGATCCACCAAAGCACGTACGCAACGATCCCCCAAGCCTGGCCCCACGTGTCGACCAGATTCAAGGCGGTCATCTGAATGATAGTCGAAAAGGCGATGCTGATACTCGCCAGGCAGGCCGTCTCCATGATGCTCGTCCGCAGCAGCTTGGTGACATGAGCAGGATTCAACACGGCGCGAGTGAAATAGGCCAGGAGCATGCTGCTCAGCATGACGATGGTGAGCACCCAGAAACATTGCGAAATGATGGCCAGACCGCGAAACTGGAAGGCTAATTGGTGCAGCACCAGAGCGACTGCACCAGTGCCCTGCGGAAGGAGAAACCATTGCGAAGTGAAGTTTTGCAGCGCGAGTCGTGCGGCGCTTATATGTCGACTCCGTCGTCCTCGTCTTCGTCCATGTTCGTCCAAATGTGCCTTCTCCCGTCCGGCTTGGGCGAGGCTGTCGCTCCGATCTCCCATGCTCTGGCGTATCTGTTGTCCATGTGCGAAGCGGAACCACCTGCACGATAATTGACGACTGAAAAAGAGTATGCCACGTGCGGTCCTCCGGCCAGCGCCATTGACGATGTTTTTGGAGCGTGCACGATGGCAGGTGAGAACAAGGTTCACGCGGAAGCGCTTCGCAAATCCAGAACCAAATCTACGATTTCCCCGCCGTTCCTCTGCTTCCTCTGATGACATTCAGTAAAAGGCTGTCCTGAAGACGGCGTCGTCATCACTGTCATTATGATTGGCCTGGACTCTATCCCGCTGCACGCCGGATTGATGTATTCAATGTCTAGCCTTCGCCCATTCGAGTCGTCTCTCTTCTGCTTCTCCCTCAATTCTGCCAGCCATGCCGCACCAAGTTCCCTGGTCGACAGCTGCGCGTCAGGATCACCCGGGAGCATCGGCGCAAGACATCGTGTCAGAAGCCAACTGGCAACAGGCCTCGCAGCATCGTGTGGGATTTAAGAACCGGTATGATCGTCGCGCAGGCCTCACCCATTCTGCAGACGAGCAGCACGACGACGAAGGAGTAAATGGCACTGGTGGAGGCGATAAGAAGGGTGCCACAAATGGCTCCACGGACGACAAACTTACCAATTTTCGGGATGTTGCACAGGCACGCCAGAACCTCAAAGCTACTTTGACCAAAGACGAGCTGCCACTTGGATGGAGAGCTGTGTTTGACTGCTCGGAAGACGGCGTCAAGTACCAGGAGCCATGGCCTATTAATCAGAAAAGGAAGCAGAAAGAGGAGCAGCAGAAGCAGCAGCAGCAGCAGCAGCAGCAGCAGTCGCAAAGCTCCAATGAGCCTGGAAACAACCAGGAGAAGGCTGTCCCCAGAGACCAGTCCCAGGAAGAACACGACTCCAACCGCAAGAATGGTGACAAAGTGACCCATCACGACGCCTATGGCTCTTCGAATGCCTCCAAAAACGATGAACTGGCGGACCGCTACTCGCCCCAGGAGCTGGCTTTGCTCAGAGCATTGGAGCACGAGTCTACCTACCGGCAGAGCCTACTGGAGAACGACGGCCACAGGGCGAGTCCCCAGCAGCATAATCGGACGTCAATCGGCATTGACGAGCAAGACCAGTTCACTCCGGACAACTGGCTGCCACGCTCAAACCGTCTAATACGTCTGACAGGAAGCCATCCGATGAACGCTGAGGGTCATCTATCCGAATTGTATGACGCTGGGCTCATCACGCCCAACGAGATCCACTACACTCGGAATCATGGCGCAGTGCCACGTCTGAATTGGAACTCGCACAAGCTTGATGTCGAGGACGGTACACTGGTCTTGTCCATGGACGACATCAAGGACCGATTCGAAAGTCTCAACATTCCTGTTTCTCTGGCTTGTGATGGCAATCGCCGTGGCGAAGTCAATCTTGTCAAGAAATCAAAGGGCTTTACATGGGGCGCCGGTGCCACGGGATGTGCTTACTGGAAAGGCGCACTGCTTCGAGATGTTCTTCTCGCTGCTGGTGTGACGGAGAAGCACCACAGAGCACGCAATGGCCAGCCACGATGGGTTAATTTTGAGGGTTGCGACGAGCCTTCAGAAGGAAAGTATGCCACATGCATTCCGCTCTCGTATGCCATGGATCCGACCAACGATGTGATGCTTGCTTATGAGATGAACGATTTACCCATGCCACCGGACCATGGATATCCATTACGACTCATTATCCCAGGGTACGTTGGCGGACGATGCGTCAAATGGCTAGGAAGGATATGGACGTCTGACCAGGAAAATTCGAGCCACTATCACATCTGGGATAACAGAGTACTGCCTGCCTTCATTACAGACAAGGATGGACCTTTTGCAAAAGCCATGTTCGCACACCCAGACTCCGCTTGTAATGAGCAGAATCTCAACTCGGTCATTGTGAAGCCTGCACAGGGAGAAAAGCTACCATTGGCGACCAAGGCCCAGAAAGGGCAGACTTATCGCATCGAAGGGTACGCATATGATGGAGGTGGGCATGAAGTGCAACGAGTCGAAGTCTCCCTTGATGGAGGCGAGACATGGCTCTACTGCATCCGCAAACTCCCAGAGTATCCAGTTCGCCACGGCAACAAGTTCTGGACCTGGCTGCATTGGCACGTGGATGTGTCGATTTTGCATTTGCTGCAGGCAAAGAGCATCTGCGTGCGCGCTTTCAACGTCTTCAAGAACACGCAACCGCAGACGCTGGCGTGGAACATCATGGGCATGATGAATAATTGCTGGTACACAGTCAAGACCGAGTTTCATCAAGACGATGACGACTCGGACATTTCTGTACTTTTTCGACATCCGGTTGATCCTAGCGGAGACGGAGGTTGGATGAAACCAAGTATCGAAAACCAATTTGAGGCAATCAAGCAGAAATCTGGCAACCCACAAAAGCAATTCACACGAGAAGAGATTGAGAAACACGATAAAGAGGACGACTGCTGGCTCGTGATTGACAATACGGTCTACGATGCAACATCAGTACTGGCCTGGCATCCTGGTGGTAAAGCAGCCATCGTTGGGCAAGCAGGAAAGGTGCATCAACAAACGACCGAGCAATTCTCCAGCGTCCACGATGGATATGCGTACCAAAAGCTCAACGAATGCGCTATCGGAGTGGTCACTGAAAAGACTGCGAACTATATCGTAGCCGAAGCGGAAGCCAGAGCCAAGGAGAATGCGAAGAACGCTTCGAAGGGTCCAGACATCTTCCTACAGAGGCATTCGTGGCTGCCAGTCACACTCGAACAGCGCTCTGATCTGAGCGAAGATACTCGCCAGTACACATTCCGTCTGCCCGAGAAGGGTTCAGATACCTTGGGCCTTGGAACATGTCAACACATTCAGCTCGGTTTCCATTTCAAGGACAAGATGCTGATTCGCGACTACACGCCCATCAGACCAATCTTACCCGCTCCAAATCAAGCTCAAAATGGACCCAACGGCACCACTGGCTCGCAGACCAACGGTGGAAGTGAAGTAGTCGCGCTCGAAGACGGTCAAGGCACCTTCGAGTTGGTGATCAAGACCTATTTCCCCAACAAGGACGCGCCAGGAGGTGCCATGAGCAACCTGCTCGACTGCATGCGCATCGGCGACACAGTCGACGTACGTGGCCCGACCGGCGACATCCTCTACAAGGGCCACGGCAAATTCACTATCGAGGGAGAAGAGCACAGCTTCTCTAAAATCTCCCTCGTCCTCGGTGGTTCGGGCATCACGCCTGGCTATGCTCTCGTTGCGCGCATCATTGCTGCCTCCGCTGCCAGTAACAATAATTCTAACATCCAGATCCGCATCGTCGACGCCAACAAATCCGAAAAGGACATTCTGCTCCGCAGCGAGCTCGACCACTTCGAGAAGGAAAGCCAGGGACGCTTGAAAATCTCGCATGTCCTGAGCCATCCCACAGACGAGTGGAAGGGGCTGAAAGGGCATGTGAATGAGCAGATAATCAAGGACAGTCTGTTCGCGCCGGGTGATGATAGTGTCGTCTTCTTGTGCGGTCCTCCTGCGATGATTCAAAAGGCTGCTATGCCTGCGCTGAAGGGTAAGTCTTCATCCCCGTGAATGAGTGCGAAGAAATAGCATAAGCTGACCCTGCTCAACTTTCTAGATTGGGGATATGTTGAAGACAAGAACCTGTTCGGCTTCTAAGGCTCTCGTTTCGGAGGCTGGTCTATTTAATGAGTGGTCATTTGTGATCCAAATAGAGAACACATCATTCCTTATGGCCTCTTCCAATCATCGCGAATTGCGCAAATATATGCAAGCGCACGCGGAGTATCTGGCACTTCGGACTGGATGCTTTGTGGCAATGAATTGAAGAAATACTGAGATTCAACTAGCTAGCAGCGCAATCCGCGTCAGAAGCGTGAACAGAGCGCCTACGCAGCCTCATCGACACCAATTCGTTTCTATGCCCAGTCTTGACGCTGTAACCTCAGCCCTTGTCAGTCGGAGAGCAGCGATCTATACAGCAGCACAACATGAGTCGAGTTGCACAAGCTATCACGATAGACCAATGGGACGCTCATTGCGCGTGACACTTTATTCCGAAACTTCCAGAGAATTAGGCTCATAGAAGGTCAAGCCGGAGCACAAAAGTTCTGTGATCAACGTGGATCGAGTCACCACAGCTGAAAGAGTTTACAGTGTTAGAGGCAACTGCAAGCACACCAACAGCAAACTATAAAAATTCAAGAACATCAGGGTGGCGCCGCTTCATCTCTGTCAACTCGTCTTGGTAACGGTTCAAGTGCTCGAGCTTCATCTGGACGAAAGCCTCTGTCTTCTCCTTAGATACCGCTGCAGCAAGCTCTTCGTAGTCGGCGACAGACGCACGGAGACGATCAAACGGCGCAGTCGTCGGCCCATTACTAGCTTCTTGCATGATGTGGTAGAACCACATCGAGCCATCTTGCTGTCTCTTGCGTAGTAAAATTGAAGGCAAATCATCGTCTGCGATGTCAGGGAGCTTCGTTTCCTCTTCCTGCATGACCTCGATCAATATTTCCAGGTAGTGTTGGTACCTGGACAGGCGTGGATCGTTAGAGCCGTCTTCCCAGCAGGCAGGACGTTCTCCAACCAGCCAGCGGGGCGGTGACCAGAAAAGCTCCTGCGGACCAGCGTATGACCATTCCCAGTCCAGGACTGCCACGATCTGGAGATCGTCTGCATTATTCACGATCATGTTCATTGGGCCGAAGTCATCGCAGATGAGCTTGAAAGGGCCATGATCGGACTGAACGAAACGAGGCACAAGTTTTCGAACGACGTTCCAGTTGATGAATTTTTGTCTCGCGTCCTCTTCGTCATCGACGCAATTGAGCTGCTCATGTAGTTGTCGTAGATCATGGTCAGCGATGGTCTGGAAGTAGTCGATAGATGATGTGAAGGTGGTGTCCGGAGAGCCTGAATTGAAGCTTGAGCATTGGTAAACAGCGTACCTTTATCGCCATGAACTTACAGGATATGTCAACGCCTGATTCCAGGATGTGATGTGACTTGATAGTGAGTGGACGTCGACGTACGGCAGTACAGCTTCCTATGTGATCGAAATTTATTCGTGATAGTTGGAGCATGAATCGAGCAATTTGTCTCCATAGGCGTTCAATCGTAGCGTCCGTGATACCCTCGTGTATCATTCTCTCCTGGGAGGTGTTTCCAGGTTTCAAGATCTCGTTCAACTTGGTGCCGTCCACCCAAGCGCTCAGTATGAACGGCCCAAGGCCAAGCTCATTGTCGCGCGCAAGACCCCAGGCTTTGATCTCGGGTATAGGTATATCGGTCTGCCTGCGCACTGCATTGATTGTAGCAACTTCAGCTTCGAACTTTTCATCCCAGATGGAGTGGTTTTTGCTGCCTTGAGGGAATCGTACAGCCCAAGTCTCGCCAGTTCCGTCAAAACGGACCTTGCAGACTATATTATACGACCCACGCTTGTCAGGTCCGACAATCTGGCACGCGAGGTTCTGAGGGTGGAAAGTAGAAACCCACGCGCAGAGTTTGGTTTCGCGAATCTTTGTGTATCGAATGACCCAGTGCGCTCGCGCCACGAGATCCTCAATCTCGCTGCATTCATTTCGATCCATCAAGGACCACGAGGTTCTGATTGCCTTCGAAAGTCATGTAGAGTCTGAGCATTGATGATATGGTCTTGCTGGTGCGGTTTCAATTCGAGTGGTGAAAGCGGGAAAGGCTGAGAAGCGCACAAGTATGGGTTTTATAGTAGACATGCTGAGTAATCAGTTCGACAAAGTAGCCCAGGCATCAATATCTTGCGTTTTGGATTTCAACATGCTAGCATGCGAGTCTGCGATATATTGACTTTAAATGCTGCCTTGGCAGCTTACCTAGCGCTCGCTGAAATTGCCTACCCGCTTCCCAAGCAGACTGCAGCCAATTTGGTAGATGCAAAGAGCGTAAGGGCGAATGACCCATCTTGACTCCCCTTCAGTATTGCAACATCAATGAAGCTGAACAAAGCGATTGTGCCATAGATTGCGACGATAGAGTCACCTTCGATGCTAGTCAGTCAATGCAGCTCTGGTCTGTCTTAGGCATGTGGATGCACACACTATGTCTTCTTCCTCCTGTTCTGCGAAGACTCTCCTTGCTTCGTCATCAGATCCTTTTGCTCTGCAGTCATTTCTCTCGTGGCAGTGCCTGAAGTGGCCGTATCTGCCTTCCATACATCGACGCTGCTGCCGGAATATCTGCTGGAGGTAACTGAGCCCCTGTTGGTCTCCCCGGTGTTGGTCTTCTTGCCGTTTGAGGACATGGCGTCGAATCGATGTAGTGTTTCGTATGTAGCGTATGTTGGAATTGATGCTTGAGACGTGAAATCATGCCGGTTGAGTGCTTTTATATATGTTCACCTTTACGACGTGTCAGTCCAACATCATCGAGCCCAGATATCAGGTTGCTGAGGCTCATCAAGGCATGCATCCTATTCTGGCGGATGGGCGCCAGCGTTCAAGGCATCAATTGCGAGGCGATACGATGTGAACCAACCATTGGTCGCCTGCTTTGGAGCACTGAATCCTTCTTACGTGGCAGGTCCAGGGTAAAGCGCGAATACGTGAGGCACAGCGGGCGGCAGCGAGGTCTACCGGGCGGCGTGTTGCGTCGTCTGCTTGAATGTTATCAGCTTCGTTGCGGCACAGTGCAAGCGAGCTTCATTTGTGCCACTCGAACACACTGCTGCCTGCCAACACACCCGAATCGATTCTGCTTGAGTGCCTGATGGCAGTGCAGCCTAGCATCGGCTACGCAGGTGCAGAAAGCCATAACGTTTCCCGTGGTCGTTTGACTACCCGAAGTCATAGCGGCATCGTGATTCCTGCAGCGGTTGCTTCGTCTACCTGTCTCTGAGGTCTGCTGCAGATTTTGTGCAATCCATCTCCTAGATCCAGGACTCTTCGGATGCATAGCGCGGACTCTGCTTGACCAATGTGCTCTGGTGCATTTGGGCATGCACTTGCTCAAGCCTGATAAGCGAAATGGCAGGGCGAGAAACACCAACTAGGCAACCATCTTGACAGCGTATTTTCGAGGAGCCACTTAGCAGGCGTCGCAGCAGCGAGCGACACATGCAGAGCCGTGTGTCTTTGCAGGCCAGATTGGTGTTCTGCGTCCAGAGGCGGACCACGTGCTCCGGCTCAAAAGGATTTTGCTCAAGACAACATGTGAGCGCAAATCAAGTCTGAGGCAATTTGACCTTATGTACTGGCCAACAGATGTGATGGCAGTCCTTTGGCCAGGACATTGATGGATTCCGCTTCTTTGGGGAGGTCTCTGAGGTCTTTAGAAGACAGTGGTGGCTCCGCGCCTGACTTTGAACATGACCATGCACTGCTCGAAGCTCGATCAATAGGGATCGAGGAGAACGTCCGGGCTTGCTCTACGAGGTTTCTGACTTGAATTACCAGAGCCTCGACGGCGCTGCGACGGTATGTTACGCAGTCTCCATGGCGGTCGCAGGCGCCGCAATTGCTGCTTCGGAAGTCATACTTGGCCTGACATCTGCGGCACGAGTTTACCAGTACCTGTTCCCCAGCGTCTCCTCGCCTTCAGCTTTCTCTTCTTGTAACTTACATTTGATGAGATCGATGGTCTTCGTCAAGTGTTGTAAGTGTAGTGAAGAGCAAAACAGGAGCAAGCTGCAGCTCCATCCTCCACTGGAAGCCCCTCTCCGTTCCGAAGAAATGCCGCCAAAACGTGGAAGCAACGTGGTCTCCCACCATCGTAATGATTGGCCTCTGAGCTGCTTCACAGAGCGGAGAGCGGACGGGATCCAGTGATTTCAGCTAGATGTGGTCGTATGTGATTGAAGCAGTTCGAAGATGGCTCAAGAAGCTAGATCTCGCGCTAGCGTGGAATCGAGTCGCTGTGCAACTTGGCAGATGAGAGAAACGCTTCAGCCATACCGATTCATATGTGAAGCACTTCCAGCGGGATGCAAAGTCGGCAAATTGTCCATGTAAAGGGATGGAAGCATGTGCATCAAGACACACTGCCACCCGGTTTCAATCAAATGTTCTCATCGAAACTCCTGTCCATTCAGAAGTATCTACGCATATCCGACTGAAACCATCATCATCTCAGTTTCATGCTCACACCACTCAGCCGTCTCTATCCTTCGAGCTTGGTGTTGGTCCCATCTTAAGACGAGCTCTTCTTGGCAAACTCCACGCGCAGAATCAAGTGTCCGAAACCGTAACCATCCACCTTCTCGCACGCTCTTGCAGCGTCTGATCGGTCGGCGTAAGAAACGAAAGCAAAGCCCTTGGCGCGACCTGTCTCGCGGTCCTTAGCCAGGAAGACTCGGGTAACGCGGCCGTAGCGCTCGAAGATGTCGCGGAGATCGTTTTCTTCGGCGAATTCGGAGACCTGTAGAAGGGGGAATGTTAGTAGCTGCTCTTGAGAAGTTTGGAGATGGAGGAAAGCTTACGTTTGTGACACGGAGTGTGGCCAGGTCGTCGCGCTCGTACTTGCCACCCATCCGCTCTCCTGTCGCGCCCGCCGCGCCCTTGCGCAGATGTGGCGGGACATAGCTGCTGCCGCCGGCTCCAAGACCACCCTCCGCAGCACCGCCGCCCAGACGCTCGTCCATATCCGGCGGCGGACCAGCATCCGCACCCTCAGGCGCCATGGTGTCCTTGAACGGACACTTGGTGGTGAAATGGTCACCGCTGCAAATACGACACTTGATCTGCATCTTCTTGAGCTGCTCAGCCTTCTTATCTTCCTCCGGCTTCGTCTCCTGCTGTCCACCAGGCTTGAAGCCCGCCATCGGGCGGAAAACGATATTCTCGCCCAGAGTCGTTGTGTCCGGGCGCGGGCCCGCTGGCTTGCCCGCCTCAGGCCCCATCTTCTCCCATTGTCTCCGCTCCGCCACGCGCGGATTCTCCTTCTTCTTGACCACCGTTCGTCGAATGCGCTGCGTGCGCTTGACCTTCTTGCCCTCCTCGTTGAAGAAGACCGTCACAACCGTCTCGGTGCCGTCCTTGTTCTTGGTGATCTGTGGTGCCGGGAGCGAGGGCGCAAGGCCGCTGTCGTCGTCGTCCTCCGCCCAGTCCGTCCGCGACGGGTTCTGCACTGCTGCCGCTGCCATTCTCGTGTCGTGCAGGTGTGTCTGTGAGGTGCTTTGTTCGATAGTGCAACGGATTTAATGTGTGCAGTCGAGATATGAAATTGTACTGCCGCTTGTGGGGTTGAGTCAGCTGGTGGCAAGTGCACGAAGCTTAAATTTAGTGTGAGGCTTGAACTTTGAGCCTCAGGTGTCAATATTGAATAGATCTCTACGAGTTCACTGCGCGCATGTTTCACGTCTGCCGCGAAGGGTACACATCATTCACGAGGACACGAAATGTCAACAGATAGCAAAGATGCTTCAAGTAGTATTGAGAGGAATGATGCAGATGTGGCTGTGCTATCCTCATCAATGTTCATGAAGTTCTCAATGAAACTGGATCAATTTCGAGGAGATAAACATAAAGTTCGAGAACCATCAGATGAATCAATCCAAAAGATACTAAGCGAAGGTCGCATTTTGCGGAAGAATCAAGCGAGATTGCTATTCTTCCCTCGTCTCTCACTCACTCCGAATTGATGTTCGTGACGTCGGTGTCGACAAAAGCCAGCTGAACTTCCGCACGCGGCGGCAGATCGCAACACAACCACCACGCAAACATACCATAGCCTAAACTGACGACCTTAACACATCTATACTTCGTCCAAAAGCGACATGCGAGCCCACCATTCTGGTCATTCGCGAACTTTATCTGATCCGCTGACGCCTTCACCAACGGTCCCCAGATAGGCACAACGGCTCGGATAACCTTAACACGTATAAGGAACGCTGGATGAACCAAGTCGAGCGACGAGGATGAAGAAAGTTGGCCTGGAGCGGGAATAACTGGGGAAGCGGCGACAACAGTATGATCGATGGATGCAGTAGAAGCCGCGCGCGTCATTTGGAATTGCATCACCCTCTTCTAGGACATGGCTATCGAAAGCATGGCCTGAGGCTATTACCCACTAGAACCGTTAGAGAACAATATAGTGCCGTTACGGGACTGTACCTGAAGGTATTGCTTGGAGACCCAAGATGGTCACGGCAGTTGAACTGAGTTGCAGACAAGGCGAAAGCGTCAACTTCTTGGGGAGGGCAGATGATGTCGTCGTCAGTTCGAGTCTGTGTAGTTTTCACCACACGCATCTAGCGCAGATTCCAAGCTCGCGGCATTCATCATCGCGGATGAATGGAATATGCCCAACGAGGCTCGAGTAGTTTTAGTCGAGTCGATTTGGGCCTATCCGCGGCGCAGACGGTGCGAACAGAGTCGAGCAGGATGTGCTTCCCAATTGAGAGGCTGCGATGAGGGTTGAGAGTTATTCCTTGCGAGGCATGCGTATGAGCCTGTCGGGCATCGACCGGATATGTTTATCCAGAAGGTCCATATTCAATCTAGAATTCGACGCTTTGAGATCCGCGGGTAGAGGTTGCAATTCGGCGAATGGGCGGACTTCGCCATTTCAGACACAACGCAAGCAACAGCGTGAACTTCGCGACGGACGTATGTACTTCATGAGAAGCCCTATCTCCGCCTGGCACATGTCGTTGAGCCCCTTTCGCGGAGAGTATCTGCAATTGACCATGACGGCCGCATCAACACGAGGTCGGAGACAAGGCTTTTCCGTCCTGCGAACGTTGTCTCTTCGCCGGCACGAGCACTGATCTTCGAGATATCACAAAGGCCAAGAAGGTGATCATGCCGACGCTGCCGCTCAGTACAGGAGTTCTTGCTCTTCTTGAACAGGCCCATCTGAACCTGGAAGAGGATCTCGGCCGCAGCAGTCAGGCCTCCCAGGGCAACATCAGCCGCAAGGACAGGGTGCTTGAGCAACCTCAAGGAGTGCTCAGGCCCACAGCGGTGGAGAAAATCTTAGAAGATGCTACAGTAGCGATCGGAATGTTCCTAGGTCGTCCAAAAAGCAGAAGATCCTGGGTTAGCGTACTGGACAATCATGCAATTGCAACAGCGTGCAGGGCCAGCAGCGGGCGCTGCTCCCTGCTTAGAACACTTTTCGGCAGACGAGAAGCCGAACCAAGCGCGGCAGGCGACAAGATGCGAACTGCTGCTATGCACCGACATGCCGCGAAAGAAGGAGAAGACGGCCGGCAGTATCCAAATGACAGCAAGGAGCCGGCCCGGTCTGCTGCCGGTTACATGTCTCGGGGAGGGTGTGGGTGGAGGCACTGCGTTCTCCTATTGTTGGCCATGTGCAGACAAGGATGTGAGCAAGCGCTGTGGCACGGAGTCGTAGCGCTCGCAGACGCTTTCACATGTTACGCAGATGGGGCAGTCTTCCCGACTGGCCCCGGGCCTTATCGAAGATGAAGGGTACATCGGCGACGAGGTCTGCTTTCCCTGGCAATGCCTGCCCAAAATACCACAGTCGCCGCAGGGCAGAGCGATATGCTGGGGTGTTGATGCGGTCCCAGGGCGGCGGCCCAGGAGATGAACGATGCGAATTATGGGAGCGGGAAGAGATTTCTAGCTGCCCACTGTACCAGGAAAGCGAAGTCGGCTCGAATTCGGCAGAGCAGAAGGGTGGAATGGCGTGTGCGGGGCGTTCTGTCGCGGATGACACCTGGTCGAACCGTGGAAACAGTCGCAGGTGATGGAGGGCGGACGACAAGATTGCCGAAGGAGCATGAGGTCTGGCAGTGGATGATGTCTCCTAGGGCCGGAGGTATGCCTGGATTGGGAGATGATGTACTAGGATGCCATTGCTGGAAAATCCTCATGTGCAGCGGCAGTGTGCTTCACGTGCTGCGCGGCTAGCAGAGTGTTCAGCTCGGCCATCGCGCAGGAGAAGATGCGATGCGCATCGAAATGCAGCTCTGGGCAAACCTGTTCGAGTAGGCGCCTACATCATCCAGGGTGTTGCGAGATGGCAGCGCATTGATGGCGGCCGCACATGCTGATACCGAGGCCCATGTTCGTCGCGTCGTGTTGCTACACGAGGGTAGCGGAGTGCATCATCAGGACAGCGATCCTTCCTTCCGTGAGAGAATCTGTTCGTTCTCGTCTGGTCGCGCAGAGGCGGTTCGCATCGTGAAGATGAATATGGAGCTGGCGCGTGAAGTCCGTGCTGAGCTGGGAGGTAGGTGAAGACGGCGTGCTGCACCCGTCTCAACGATGCGAAGTCATGACAGCCGGAAGGTGCAGTGCAGACGCAGTCGGCAGTTGACTTGGTGAAGATCGTATCGACTGCTGGTTAGCGAGTTTGAAGAGGCGTGGACGGAGGCTGCTGATGAAGTGGTCGAGGCCAAGCAGCGTGTATGAAAGTCTGCAAGAGCAAAGTCGGGTGTTCCATTCGGGGTCAGCCTATGCTGGTCAGGCAGGGACGGGAGTGGATCTGCACGGAGTGAGTCGCAGCCAATCGGATAGAGTGATCGCACGTGCTGCCAAGCTTCAAGCCTGGTTGTTCCCGTTCCCGTACCTGCGTACCTCACATCGCAGACGGCGGACGCAAGCAAACGACGGTGACAGCCTCGAACATGACACTTGACGCAAAGCTCAAACTTCGAATACGCGTTGCTGGTGAGGCAGCCGACACGCACCCCCTTCTCAGCAGGAACAGAATCAGACCATACATCACGACCCTCCATTACTCATCGCCAATGGCTCCGGCGTGCGCGCGTGCCCCAGTGCTCCATATGCCGGTGGCGCCCTGCGACGAACGCCACAAGCCACGCCGCCTGCCAAACAACGCCGGAGCCGCGTGCGCCAGGCCAGCAACACCACCTGTACCACTCCATCCACTCCATTCACCTGGCCACCACCCCGACTACGGAATCGTGCTGCTATTCTTGCCGGTCGACGTTCCGTTCGCCGTCCGGATCTCGAAGCCTTCCGTACACGACCAAGACGAGCGTCCTCGAAGTTGATGCCTGCCGTGCGAGGCTGCTGCAGGCCACACCGCAAGGGGACGACGAATCTACCCACGCGGTAATGACTCGCAGCGCCTGTCTATCTGCTTCCGGAGCAGCACCTACCTCCAACACCCTCCAATCCCTCCCCTGTCGCCTGCCCGCCATGGATATTCAGGCGCACAAGGGAGATGAGTGCGCACACAGTGCCGAAGCAGAATCTTCGTTTGTCGTATCAACTCCTGCCTGAGAACATCCGGCGCCAGAGTTCACGCCTCGCAGGGATGGGGCTTGCTTTCCACGTGCTCGCTATTCCCGGCCCTGCGGTCTGCACATAAACTCGCCTTCCGCAACAAGCAATCTTTCACTTCTTGGTCGTGCAGCCCGCAGCAGCCTTAATGATCTACCATGCCTGCGCTGCGACCGCTTCATCAGAGCCCAGAGCGCGCGGCCAGGAAGTTGCTCCGCTGACGCCCAATCTCAACAGTCCGTCGTCCACTCCTCTCGAGTCAACAAACCGGTTTCGCTGGCCGCTCTCGCTGGCATGCGCTGCCAGACCAGCTCGCTCGGCACCGAATGCGAGACATGGGACGCACGACAACAGCTTCCACGACAAGATACATGTCCCGCGAACGCGCATCAAAATCTTGACGGTCTCTGCCGATCACCCGAAGGCGCCCTGCCCGAAATAGCGACGGCGTGTACTTCGTCGCCATTGATGACTGACCGCTTTGCGTGTTGGACTTGTTGGTTCGCAGATTCCTTCCATACGCCTTTGAGCGCACGCAACCAGAGCTTGCATGCCAGACTCTTCTTCATTCGACAGCTTGAAACGCTATTATATTGCCTCGCATTTCGAGGCGCCCTAGCGCACCACCCTGTCCGCAGGCGCGGAGGTGGCGTTCAACTTTGCATGCGATGATGCGTTGGACTCGTGCTCATTGTTTGACGACTCCCTTCTCACCACTCTCGCATCACGATCGCGCGACTGGGCAACCGGTACACGCCGAGTCCCCATCGTTCGTCGTCATTGATGCCTGAAGCCTGATGTGCCCCAGTCCTGCCAGTCTCGATGCTCCGTAACTATCTGATCCATGCTTACGTGCAAAATACCTTTTTCGTCCATCGAGGGTCCACCCGCGCCTGGCGGGTGCATGGGATACAGGGCTCCCTTCTGCCGCGGGAAGCTGTCACTCGCGGCGCGAACATTAGTGCTTCTCTTCCTTGCATTCATGTGGAGCTGCCTTTCAACGGTCAGATCAACAATGCAGACACTTCGCCGCTGGTGAGATAGCTTCTTCTCATGGCAGCGCTAGACAGACGCATTGGCGTGAGATGTTGAACATTTTGCCTGAAATACTAACGCGGGCTTGAAACACGGGATGCTGCGCTTGCGAGCGTGCACGCTTCGTCCGATCGAGGGCAGGGAACAGCATTGTACTGTATCTGGATGGCGCACATTCGGGTGCCAAAGGCTTGTCCGGGACCACAAGAGTCCAACTTCGCTCACCTCGCTCTATTGCTTGCTAAAGTCGTCTTTGCATATGCTGGTCAATCGCTCCGGAATGAACATGCATGGGACGATCACCTGTACAATCTGACCGCCCAGAACGCCGAATTCGCATGAGCACCCACCGCTGTGACCAGGCACGAGAGGCTAGTAGACGAGTCCCGGCGTCGATCTCTTCCTACAGTTCGAAAAGGCAGAAGCTCCGATTGAGTACCGCCCCGCCACGCCCTTGTATTAAGCACGCTTCCTTATTGCATGAGAGAATCAGTCTGGTGGACCAAATGGCCTACAAAGGGGCAGATAGTCGTTGGTGACGGCGGGAGCCGTATTCCTACACCTCCACCACGGCTTGCCGACGCAGTCATCTGCAACTGTTTGCACATGCCCTTTCTGCAGCTCCCGCACCCACAGGCAGCATCATCCTACATCCCAAGCTCAACACCCAACCACTTGCGGCACAGCACCACCTCGAAAACCTGCTGGACTGCCGACTTTACAATCCTCCGGGTGGGCAGGCCGCCGCCACACTCTACTGGCAGCTACAATTTGGAGCGGCTCGCGCCTTTCCGGGAACTCGTAGCAACTGCTAGGATTCGTGCAGGAGCTGAGCGACCTGAACCTAAGGCCTTTACTGTCACTTCTTGTCTACAGCTACTTTGCCTTCTTCCGCGCTGTACGTTATCTTGATCTGACGCCTCCACTAAAGCCGTTGGAACGGCCCAACGGCCGTTGACGTCGCCATCGGGACCTATCGAGCGTTAACCGGCAACGGCATTTGATCAATTCAATATAGGCAAATAGATTGCGATAGCGACCGCGCGACCCAAAGCTGGCGAGATGGACAGACAATACCCACCGCCCATTCCACCCTTGAGTGCATATTATCCGGGCGGCTACCCTCCAATGATGCCTCCTGAGGCCCTCCATCAACCACGGCTGCATCAATTACAAACCTTGTCGATGGAGAGCATTGGTAGCTATTCAGACTACGACGACCCGAACCGAGCTATGCTGCCTCCTCAAGGACCGCAACGTTCAAGACGACGACAACCACAAGGATCGGAGCACGTCAAGCACAGGCGAACTCGAAGTGGATGCTACACATGTCGCCAAAGAAGGGTAAAGGTGAGACAGGCAACTCAAGAACGATACTACAAGAGACTTCCGCTGACGGAAGCCGTTGAAGTGTGATGAGACACATCCAATATGTGATCGTAAGCTTTCCATCTTCCACACGAACTCTTGCATTACTGACTGTCATTACAGGGTGTCGAAAGGGCAAACGAGAATGCGCCTATCCTGGAAACGTTTCTTCTGCGAGCCCCTCGTCTTCGAAGCCATCGAAGAGCGGGAAGAGCAAAGGCTCTCCTGGTGAATCGACTCCTTCTGGCAGCGAGATCGACCCTGATGAGAAGATACCACTGTCGGCGATTCCAGACGATGACGAGGAGGACCTGGACGAGAGCGAACCTCAGTCTGCAATGTCCCAGAGCTTCTCTTCTGCGAGTCGAGAGGATAACATGTCGCCAGCCGTGTCTCGTAGCTCTTCCAGGCCGCAACCGGTGAGAAGTAGTTCGAAACAGTCGATCAAGTCAGAGGTCGGACAGAGTAGTCGCTGGGGAGCACTGCCAAACGACGTCCAGTACTACCTCAAGTACCATCGGGAGAACATGTCACATCATCACTACGCATTCAAGTACGACGGCGGAGACTTCTTAAAGACCACGTTCCTCGAAATCGCTATGAACGACGGCAGCGCGGCTCTGATGTACTCGATCGTCGCATTTGCAGCCTACCATCATTCCATCGCGCGCAACGACGACAACATATCGTTGTTCTTGTCGTATTACAACAAATCGATTGCATACCTACAACATTCGCTCAAGAACAAGAAACACAACGTTGCAACGCTCTTGACCATACTGCAGCTGGCGACTATCGAGGTGAGTCAGGAGGCTATGAGCGAGAGGGAATGATGACTGATTGCTTGAAAGGAGTTCCTGGGAGATTGGCTCAATCTGCTAGGGCATCAAAAAGCAGCTTACCAGATTCTCACCGACCTTTTCACGCCTCAAACCGTCATGCAGGATGAGACGCGCCGGAAGATCATCAACTGGTACATTCGCTTTGACTTGATTGCAGCTATGATGGCAGGAGGAGAGACAGTCCTCGGTCGCGAGTGGTTTGCGGCGGCAGCAGAGTTCTACACACGCCAAGTGCAAGACAGGCCCAACGATCTTGGAGCGAGGTTCGAAGACTTCTTCGCGACTTGCCGTCTACTCGCAACGGACGTGACGCTCCTGATGGCGGCTAAGACCAAGAACAACATCAGCGACGAGCAGTTCCAATCAGGGGTTCAGCACCTTACTCAGCAGTTTGCGAAGTTCGGCAATACGATTTCAAATGCCTTCACAGATCCGTCTTGCTTTGCGAAGAGCTTTCCTCGAGCGCCCAACGGTCCCGGCGAAGGCGATCTGTTCGACTTCCGCGATCCCAAATTTCTCTACGCTGGCGAATTCTCGACCATGAACTTCGTTCTCCTTGACCACTGGGCCATCGATCTGATGTTCAGGTATCAGGTTAGAATGATCAGTGGGCAGGCACTCACACCTGAACTCAGGGCTATTGCACTGAAGAAGTGTAAGATGTTTGAGGCGATCCAATACGGGGAAGAAGGAGGGCCGATGGCAATGCTGGGGAGTCAGGCGAGTCTGGGAATTCTGGCGCTATTCTTGCCCAAGGACCAGAAGCATACAGCGTGGTGCAGGCGGAAGTTCGCCGACATTGAGCGACTTGGGTAAGCGCGTGATCTGTCAATTCGGAACGTCGAACGCCAGGCTGACATTTCCCTTCATAGCTACATATATCCAGCCACGTATCGCACGCGCATGACAGAGCTCTGGGGCGAAGACGTCTCGAGATGGTGGCTGCCGAACGATGAGAGTTACCCCAGTACGATCCGAATCATCAGAGAATTCGTCGAATATCGAGCAACACGGCCCACGGACACGTGGACGACGGACATCAGGGACATGAAGGGCATGTTTCGCAGCTTGAACATTGAAGAGCATGGGATTCCGGAGGAACTGAGAGAAACTGGGACGGAGAGCAGTGTGAGCCCTTAGGTCAGGCTGAGGCGAGGCTTCTCGCTGTTCGCTAATTTGGACGCCGTTGCATGTGGGTGCACGACGACAGCCCTGACCAGCCATGAACATAAGCTGGACTGAGGGTCACCTGCTCCAACCCTTTCACCGACGATCTGACAGGCTTGCGATGATTTGCGAGCACCGAAACAACTGAAACTCACTGTCACGCGCTGCCGTGCAGCGGGCACGCCTATACTATATTTTGATCTGGCTCGTCTGGACCTATAAGTGAGGACCGAGTGGCTTTTCACAGCTTACCGGGCTGGCTGCCATGCCAAGTCTGCACCCAAGCCGTTGGCTGTGATGAGAGATGGCGGAGACTCTCGCTGACTAGAGTAAGGCTGCAACGGTCTCGACCTCACGCTCTCGCGGTTCCCAAATGCCCCAGCGAAGCCTTCCGGGATCACCTCAGCCTTCACGATCACTCATCGCGACCTATCAGAGAGCTACTCTGATACCGCCAGGCAGACCAAATACTGGACTCATCGCAACTACGGAAACAGCTGGCAATAGAGCGATCAAGCCTTACCACAAGGCTGTCGTTTGGTGGTAACAAGTTGCCGGTGCCGCCCTCATTTCTTCGATCCACAAACGTTGGATCGATATGGCGGTACCAAGAAAAGGCGCAACGGCACCTGGACCTGGTATAGAAGCAGCCACAAACGACTAGCGTGTTGGAAGCAAGGCCATCGACGGGAAACCTGATAGCGATAAATCCTGCATGGGAGAGATGGAAGGCTGCAGACATAGACGAGATGCTGTCTGGGCTGCAGGTGTACAACAGGACTGGGAGGAAGATACTTTGTGTCAAGTCACATGTACGATCATCAGAAGAAGAAACGAAGAAGCAAAGATGCCCAATCTTCGCCATTGTGAAACACTCTGCCGTCTCGTCTTACGATCGGAACGATGCAAGAATGCAGAGCAGCGTGGAATGGAGACGGCAGCGAACGGCCTGATGAGGTTTGGAGAGTCCGCCACAAAAAGCCAAACACCTGCCACATTAGGGTTGCACTCTTGCATCCTCCGGTCAATCCGGACATGCTCTGTTCCTCTTCAGGAAGGGCGCTGCACGTGTGTGCCACGTTTCTCGCGCCATTGCAAAGTCTACTGCGACTTCAACTACTCACATCTCAGCAACCACTTCCTTTTGATCCACCTCCACCAACTCTCCTCCGTCTAGCGTTCTCGCCCGCTCTCTCCGCTCTGCACGGCTGTACAGAGACCTCCGCCTTGGCTGCTTGCGCCTATCTGCGTCTTTCGGCGTTCCTTTTTGCAATGCCGTTGCTTGCTTCACTTGTCCGTTCATGAGGGCGTCGAGTAGCGGCGTGGCTAGCTGATCATCAGGCTCCGTATTCAGAGGCAGGAAGCGAGATGTCTGCCAATGCAATACGAGTCGATTTGCAGGCTGGCGTGTATAAGAAGCAGGAGAGAGAATCATCGTCAGCTCCTGGAAATGATCATCACAGCCGATCTCTTTCCTGTGTCGACAATTGCACTCCCGTGCACAGGATCTCCAAACACCTACGGCTGCGACCCTGAACTCTGACTGAAGTTCTGTCTCTGGAGTCGGCAACTTCCATTATGCGTCGCGCTGCTCAGACTCTGGCAGTTTTGGCCTCGGTGGTGGCTTCCAGTCTCGTCGGCGCTCAGTCAATTGACTTCGCCGCTGTGCAGAATGCTCCTACACCTACGCAGCTGGGACCTCCTACAGCTGGAGCGACGCTGAGTCAAATTCCGACTTATGCACCATCTGAGGCAGCCGCTTCTGCTTCTGCTGCGGTTGCCACCAACCCTGTCGCGACCAGCAACGACAAGAAACGTTTTGTCAGGATCAAGAGGGATGCTGCTGCAGATGCATCGTCGTTGAGTGTTCGCAATGCGTGTGATGCCCAACCGCGAGGTGCAGGACCTGCGACGAGTCCTGATACTGCCGAGGCGTTTTTGGCCAATGGTCAGTACGCGGACATTCAGAACAATGCGCCGGTTCCTCAGGGATACTCTTTGGTCTTCCAGAACTTGCAAGGTGCGACGCAGCAGAATGGATACCTTGGATAGTGAGTTGCGTTGAGAGTGCTGGAGTCATGGAGCGTCGTACTGACAGGAAGATCAGTTACACCCTGTCCAAGTACGACACTGTCAAGTGTCAGCAGTACTGCGATGCGACATCAACATGCACCGCGTTCAACGTGTACATGGAGCGAGACCCCTCAGTAGAGCCAGGAGCTGGCTGCGCCAACCCTCCTAGCACGGTCAACTTCAAGTGCTCTCTGTATGGACTCCCAGTCAGCAACACCACCGCGACAAACACCGGCCAATGGCGCGACGACTTCCACGTCGTCATCACTGCTTCCAACGGCTACGTCAAACTCCCAGCCCCAGCTTCTCAGGATGGCTTCAAAGGTCCAGCTGCCCTCGGCGGCGCGATCCAGGCTCCTAACACCCAATGCGGCAGCACGTACATTGGCATGCGGTTCTTCGCCGGCCCTTATGATCCTGGCCAGTGCGCTGCCGTATGCAAGGCTACGACGCAGTTTGATGCCGACCATCTCGTCAACTCGGTCGATGCGTACGATCCGTGCAACTTCTTCGTCTCGTATGTTCTCAGCAAGAACAATGCTCCCCAGGGCACGTATTGTGCCATGTACACACGTTACTGGAGCTCGAAGTATGCGACCAACACTGGACAGTACGATGGTGATGGTAACTATTACTCTGTCAGTCAGGCTTATAGCTGGACTCTTTCGAGTCAGGATCCGGGTGTTAAGCAGAACCCATGAGGAGTGGCTGGATTCTAGTAGCGGGTTGTATCGGACAAAGATGACAAGAAAGTGGTCTTGAAGCAGTACAAATTCTGTCGCAGTTAAATGAGCGCAGGCGTAAGGGACAGGCGAACGAAATAGGATTCGAATACGACAAAGTAAGACGGTATAAGACGGTACGGCTGTCGACATCCCGGCGGACCGGTGCTTCCCATTTGATCCGACTTGACAATGATTTGGGGTTGACTTGGTTCCCTTCTCAAGTGCATCCGACCAGAGATAGGCGCAGTAGCAACGGAATTCGAGGTATATAGGTAAGAGGAGTGGTAAGTCGTTGAGGATAGGTGAGCTCTCACGACCGTCTTCAAAGACAGGTAGCTATTGCATTAACCTGCATTAGCAGTGCATAGCTTTGTACAACACATCAACGCTAAATTGATTGTAGCACGACCTCACCTGTCCTCGTCGATTCTTCTCATCGATATCAATTGACCTGGATATCAGCATCGATTCGATACAATGGACGACCTCATCTCCCAACTCAACTCTACCAACTCTTCAGACTTCACAGACGACTCCTCCCGCATCTCCCTCCTCAATGCCGCCCGCTCCCTCGTCTCCCGCCTTGAACGCCCCTGGGAAAGAATTTACCGCCTCGCAATCTGCGACCCAACGATCTTTGAATCCCTCAAAATTGCTCGCGATGTCAATCTCTTCCCTCACCTCTCCGCTTCCACCCCAAAACCAGCTTCCGCTCTGGCGAACGCAACATCGACCGATCCAGCCTTTCTCTCCCGCATCCTGCGCGTCCTCGTCGTAGCGCAATGTATCGCCGAAACCGGCCCAGATGCCTACATCGCCAATGACTTCACCCTCGCAATGCAGGATCCCAACGGCCTAGTCCGAGGAATCGACCTCTTCTACGACCAAGGCCTGCCCTACATCTCGCGCCTCCCCGCCTACTTCGCCACAAATGGGTACCGCAATCCCACCACCACCGCTTCCGCGCCCTGGAAATGGATCGAGAACGTCCCCGACTGGACCGGCCCCCGCTGGGCCTACCTCGACAGTTTTAAGACAACCTGCCCCCTCACCCCTAACGACACGCGCGCGGCGGTCTTCAACTCCTTTCTCTCTTCCGTTCGGCAAAACCAGCCTTCCCTCGCAAAGCTGCACTCGTTCCCCGAGCTCTCAGCTGGAGAAGTCTTCGTCGACGTCGGCGGCGGGAAAGGAGCAGACATAACCTCCCTCGCGCCCCTGCACACATCCACAAAATTCGTCCTGCAAGACCGCGCACCCCTGCTCTCTTCCCTCAGTCAAGCCTCCTTCCCCGAAAACGTTCAACTCCAGCCCCACGACTTCTTCACCTCGAATCCGATCAAAAACGCACAGGTTTACTTTTTGCACTCCGTCCTGCATGACTGGCCGGATGCAGAAGCCCGAGAAATCCTACTAGCGATAAAGGCAGCGATGAAGCCGGGCTTTAGTAGGGTGGTGTTGATGGAGAGAGTCATGGAAGCAAGGGATGATGATAATGAACTGTTCCTTGCATGTATGGACATACAGATGATGGCGAACTTCGCGGCGCTGGAGAGATCGGAGGCGCAATGGAGAGGGTTGATCGAGAGTGCAGGGCTGAAGTACGATGGGAGACGAGCGGTGCATGCTTCGTTCAATTTGATCGAGGCGACGCTCAACGAGAGCTGAATCAGCTGGCGGAAAAGACTGTAAGAACGTGGTAGATGTTTCTAAAGAGCTGTCAATGTTGTCTTTCGTTATACATACCCTCCTCTCTACTGCTGGCAGGTGCGCCAGTTCCTACGACACCAAGTCAGAACGCCGTCACTTACCCACGCTTCCAAAACTCAGCACTCCTCTCAAGACTTTTCCTTCAACTTCAAGGAGACCATCACAATCGACCCTTCGTCGCTCATATCAGTATCCTAAACTTCGGTCTCAGTCTGCGGACTAGCCTCTTCCTCGTCGTCGTCTTCTTCGACTCCATTCTCCGCCTCAACAGGCGCCGCCTTTGCCTTGGCAGCTGGCACATCGTCTGCCGATCCATTGATATCAATTAAGTCGCCATGCGAACCACCTTCGCTTTCCAGTCGCAAGTACTCTTGCCATTCAGGGAACATCTCTTCGTCGTCGCCAGGCACTCCGATGAGCCGGCTGACCTTGCCTTTGCCAGACTTGTCCAGACCTTGCTTCCACTGCGTAACAATGTCCTTGCATCGGCTAGGCTTGTAAGTCTGAGCAAAAAGGACAGCTTCTGCTGTCCGGTTTGTCTTGAGCAAGACATCCAGGCAGGCATCAATATCCCTTAGTTGCCAGAAACAGGTGAATGCAACGTTGTGTTGGCCAGCTTCTTGTGCTTTTTCGGCAAGCGATCGAAGTCCCTCCTCGTCGCAAGATGAGGTATAGAGAAGCAACAAGCTGCCAAGGTCCTTGGCGTTGCGGAAACACTCTTCCGCGAGCTTCATGTCCCAGCCTGTCAACGCAGCGTCACCAACAGTCTTCCACTTGTGCTCGACATCAGCTTCGCGTGCGAGCTCAAGTGCGACGTTGAGTTGGCCAAGACCAAGTGAGAGTTCGAATCGGTGCTCGCTGTCTGTTGACACTTCCAACGCTTGCTCCTTGTAGCCCTGACCCTCGAGGAATCTCGCGATCTTGTTCTTCTGGTCCTCTGGAATCTCTCCTTCGTTGAGCATCTCCATAGCCGCGTCAAGGTCGCCACGGAGTACCAAAGTCTGGAACTCAATGACACTAACGGACAGAGCGAAAGATGTGACAGCAACATCTTTGTCGGCAACGTACACTCTGCCATCTCTCGCGAGGTATCCAAGCACGTAGTACGGCTGGTCGAAGTGCGAGATTGTGTATGTCTGGTCACCAACGAGGTAGTTGAGGCGGTTCGTGCTGTTGGTGTAGACGAAGCAGTCACCGACCCATTGACCAGTTCGCACGCTTTCGTTGATGTCACAGACAACCTCGAAAGCCTCCTCGACACCGTCTTCGTCAACCGAGCCAGACTGCAGAGCAGCAACGTACTGCTCTCTCGAGTATCGCAGAACGTAGTAGGTGTCTTCGCAAGCCAAGCAGACCAGCTCTCCTGACTCAGACCAGTACACATTGCGTGGTTCGACCTCGATTCTGCGCACAAGCTTGCCGCTTTCCCAGTCGAAGAAACCGATTCCACCCTGGCCCTTCACACCTAGGAGAACACCACCACTGAGTCCATCGGCGGTATAGCCGACGTTTACACTGCCGTCTCCAGACTTGGGCTTGAAGTTTCGGTAGATCTTGACAGAGTATTGCGATTCACGGATAGCGTAGTCCTTGTCGTTTTCTTTGGAGGCCCACACAAAATCCAACGCAGAGCCGAAAGCTTGATTTCGCAGAGCAAGGGCAGTGTAAATGATGTATTCGCCATCTCCGCAGACCGCGACGAAACGGCCATTGGGCGAGTGAATGAGGGTTTGCGGGTAGATTTCGGTGCTTCCAAGGTCCTTCGATGGCAGCGTGATCGCCTGGCCGTCCTTGATAGACTTGTCCCCGCCTTTGATGACTGAGGTCAGAATTTCGGAATGTCTTGCCCAAATGATCTTTCCGGAGCCATCCATCGACACTGCTGGCTCTTCACGACCCATCTTCACAACCACCGCACCATCGTCGAAACCCATGGCAATACCCTGTCGACCGCGTTGGTAAGAGACGCACCACGCTCGCTCCAAGCCATACGAGAGGGATTGCTCCAGACGGTAGGTGTTGGCGTGCCAGATCTTAACGGTTCCATCCTCAGAACCGGAGATGATCACTGGCAGCTCAGGGTGGTAGCAGGCAAAAGAAACATTGGAAGTGTGGCCCTCCAGCGTCGCGATCAAGGCCTTGGTTGTGTAATCCCAAATCTTCACCGTTCTGTCATCCGATGTCGTGAGAAGATATGGCTTATCCGACTGTGGGTAGTAATCCACATGGTTCACACCTTTCGTCTCATGCGCTTCCAATGTGAAATTTGGTGTCCCCGATCCCAAGCTCCAAATCTTGACCGTGCGATCCAAACATGCTGAAGCGAAGGTGTTTGTGTCTTTTGGATTGATGGCAAGGCCCATCACGTAGTGGCTGTGTCCCTCGAATACCTGCACACATTTCCATCCCTTGTCCCAATCCCATAACTTGATGGTCATGTCATCACTGGCGGTGAGGACAAAAGGCTGGCTCGGGTGCACCACGATCGCTCGGATGTAGTCTGGGTGTGCTTCGAAGGAGGTGATCTTCTCCGAGGTGTTGTAGTTGTAGACTCGCAGCTGGAAATCATCGCTTCCGCACACGATCCAGTTCTTTCGGGCGACGAAGCGTCCAGCTCGTACGGGGACATCAGTGAGCTCGAAAGTCTTGATAATCGACTGTGTCTCGTATGACCAGATGTATACGTGGCCGCTGTATAGGGTGGTGAGGATCCATGGCTCGGTGGGGTGGAAGTCGATGCCCTTGACCCTTTCGCTGCGGGCGAAGAGTTGGCGCTGTATATCGAGGTTAACTGCCGCTCCCATTGTCGCAAGTCCTGCTCTTGTCTATTGCATGTGATGCGCCTACCTTTACGTCGAGTCTCATGGTGCTGGCTGGCCCAATGGCACTCAGCAGCGACGCAAGGGACTGCTACTGCTCCGTTTCTGGGCGCTCGAACTGGAAATCGCCAGATATAGAGTATATGAGATTCGCGATCCCAAATCCACTGGCGTCGTATGGTGCAGAGAAGAGGGGTGGGTAGTATTGAGGAAGTGATGTTCAGGTGTGCACCAGTTGTCCTTCTCCTCTGAAGCTTGCCATAATTCCGCCCTCTCCCAGTCCCTGTTCCGCCTCGGACACAGCCGCGCGCTAGTCCACTTCGGCTGGAGGCGGCGCATGTGACGTTGGCTAGCGTTGTTTCCATCATACAACCAGCCCACCACCTCTCGTCTTGTCCTCTCGCCTCATCCGCCTCTGCCTTCGACGACAACACTCCAGAACAGCCATACGAGCGGTCTATCGTCAGCATCAGCATGAAGTTCTCTTCCCTCGCGCTCCCGGCGATCCTCGCCACCGCCGTCACCGCCAGATCGACGTCCTTCTTTGGGAGCTCCGATGTCACAGCGAACGACGATGGCGCCTTGAAAGTCCCCGGCGAGAACCCACTCCAGCACTGCGAGGACCCAAAGGATGACATCCTCGCGATCAAGAGCGTGGACCTGAGCCCAAACCCACCGAAAGCGTGCGTCTAGACGATCTCTGTCGCAAAGTATCATACTAACCTTGCCCTCCCAGTGGTAACACGCTCACCGTCACCGCCGCCGGTGTCCTTTCCGAAGACGTCGAAGATGGAGCATACGTCTTGCTTCAGGTCAAGTATGGTCTTATCAGGATCATCAACCAGAAGGCCAACCTCTGCGACACCGTTCAGAACGTCGACCTCGAATGCCCGCTGAAGAAGGGCAACCTCAAGCTCACCAAGGACGTAGACCTCCCTAAGGAGATTCCACCAGGCAAATACACCGTTGTTGCAGATGTCATGAGCAAGGATGACGAGAAGATTACATGCTTGACGGCCACCGTGGAGTTCCACAGAGGCGGTGCGTCGTTCTTCAAGCAGGACATGTAACGTGTGAATCTATCTGGAGAATGGCACGCACGAGAGAAGCAGGAGATGACAGGAGATATTGTCATACGAGGAGAGCATACAGTGTTTCAAGTATTGTGGGCGAGCAAGGCGGGCGTTCATGTTTCCATTCTTCCACGAAGACGACGGGCTACGAGAGACGTAATGTATCTTCGGGAGTGTGCTCATTCTGCATTCTGCATTTGCGCATACCCAAATTGTTCGCGTATAGCTTTGCATCTGGATATGTGTCCATATCAAGCAATCCAGCAGTATCGGTATCCTTGCGCCTCTTTTCTTCCAGTCGTCTTGTTGCCCTTCGTTGTCGCGTTTGATGCCTCTTCCCTGGAATTAGCCAGTTGATCACTCTCCGAACAACTTTCTCACTCTCTTCATCACACTGTCCTTCTCCGGATCATACGGATGGTCCTTGCTCGGAATCTCCAACACTGAGGGAAAGGCTTCCGAGAATCCGTCTACCTTCGCTCTTATTCGATCCGCAATCTACCCTCATATCAGCATAGTCCTGGCACATTCCACCGAATTGGTCTTCTTACGTGTTGATTTATCAGAAGGATCGCAATGTCTTTCCTCTCTCTCGTGAACTGCTCGAATGCGCCCTCGATCGTGGAGTTTTCGGTCTTAGAGTCAACGACAAGGTAGTTCTTCTGCGAGTCGGGCGGATCGGTGACATGCTGCATACTCGATCGTAAGTTCGAGCGCCGGGAGCGAGAGGATTAGGAGGTACATACGCCCACGCCAGCGAGTAGGATGCCGGTCACTGAGTCCTGTCGAGCAGGTGGTTAGCTGGTGTAATGCAGGGGCGCCGAAAGGACATACTTCGTCGCCTATCACGGCTAGAAACTCTCGATCTTTGTATGCAGAAGTCGGAAGAGCCATGGCGATCGGAGGATATGGACTGAAAGTGGTACAGTACAGACGATGTTCACATGCAAGGCAGCTGGGTAGAGCTCGCGTGGGTTCGCCAGCTGGTCCAAGCTTTGGCGACGTCAAGGGAGCCTTTCCATCTCAACTTTCTCCCACCATCATCATCACCACATTCGACTTGACAGCATGTTAACATCTGTCTGACATGAAACATGCCCTACTATATGGTGCTCATTGACTCCGGATTCTGCCTCGAAACGCGGTCACTCTACAGCTGAATCTCTCCTCGAGATCTCCAATGCCTTTTCGGCCTCAGCAACACAGTCGAACTTGAACACCCAGTGGTTCGCAGTTGGCCGCGTCAAAGGCTCTGGCCAGTCTTCCGCTGGAATGAGCTCCTTCGCCATCTTCTGGATATCTTCTGGAATTGTATACCACATGGAATCGGACTGGGAAAGCAGCTGCACGGCACTGGCTCGCGGTCGACGTTGAGCGTCATACATTGCCAGCCGCGATGGTAACAGTGACAGGTCATGGACGTCTCGAAGCAAGACACCTAGGACTGCAGCATCTTCAAAGGCGCAGGCAGCTCCAGCACCCAGCGTCGGATGCATCGGGTGAGCGGCGTCTCCAAGAAGCACCAGCCTGCCATTGTGGAATGAAGGCAAGGGAAGCCGTTCGTTGACGTGCCAAAGATACATATCGTCATCGTTTGTGCGATGCACGATCTCTCTGACGGAATCATTGTAGCCTTCCAGCAGGCGCAGGGCAACCGTTCTTGGGCTCTCCGTCCGCCACAACTTGTCGCCTACCGCGTCATCTTGTTCGGCGAACTCGTACAGGCCAAAGTTTTGAAGAGCGCCCCTGCACCTCGTCAGTCCGGTTTAACACCAGCAGATGAAGTACTGACCCTCGACACGAGTATCTCAGCAGGACGACATTCTGTTTAGGCCCAGCGTACACCGCCGACATGGCCACTGCGGCCTCTTCATTCGGAACCATCAATTCCTCGATCTTTCTGAAGCTTTGCGTGGTCAACGTGAACCTCACGTTCCTCAGGCGGCTTCTTGTAGCAGGCCTTTCCTCTCCAATGACCCATTTGTGGGCTTTGGACTTCACCCCGTCTGCAGCGACCACGACATCTGCACTGATTCTCCCGCCGTCTTCCAACATCACCACTCCCTCATGAGGGTCATACTTTACGACTGTTGCTTTCTCGCGCACCTCCACGCCAAGATCGATACATAACTCTCGCAGTGCGTTATGTAGATCGACTCGGTGTGCCGCCAGCGAAGGAGCTCCATACCTTTCCTCTGCTCTGCCCAGAACTTCACGCTCCGCCGAGTTCTTGCTTTCCAGCCACTCCATTGGGGTTCGATCTGCTCGAACAAAGTCCACACCCGTCCACGGCGACATGCCTGCTTTCTTGAAATCAAGACCGAGATGGCGAAGGACCTAAAATCTGGCGTCATTTTGGATCAGACGACGTGAGCAAGCATCGCTGACCTTGGCAGAATTTGGTGTCACAGAGACCGCAAAGCCTACCTCTGTCTTTGCGGCGTACTTCTCCAATACCGTGACAGTATGATTGCCAAATTTTCGAAGAGCTACGGCTGCTGCGAGGCCTCCCAGCCCTGCGCCGACGATGGTAATGTCCAGAGGCATCGTGGAGAAGTCCCTCGTCTTTGGCCACCTCTGTGGGCTCCCGTCGGACTGACTATGTTTGCAAGCAAGAAATTGGCGTGCTTGCACAAGGTACAAACTGGTGATACCAACGCCTGAGCTGACGATTGCCCGCAGGTTGAGCTGAGATGCAGGCGCAGATGCAGCTGCAAGGCTTTGCATTGAGAAAGGATAATGCTTCTCATGCGACAGGGTACGATCATACTTCCAACCGTGCATGGAATGCCTGCTTATCAAACCCAACGCTGGGGTACTGGCAACATCCACCAGAGCAGAGCTTCATCTTCAAGCTACCTCATTCATGCCTTCCCATCACCCTCGCTTTGCACTGGCGACAACTCGTTGCCCTTCGTCCTCTCCTCTTCTGCACGCACCGCACGTTTCCGTCGCCTGAATTCCACTACCACAGCTGCAAATAGCACCAGACTCACAACCAAAGTCGGGACTGTTAACCATCTTGCCGCCGCCTATGGAACCGCAAAAAGTTAGCGCTGGACCATTCCAGCAACTCATCAGAAATCCGAAGCTGGACAACGTACCGCGATCTTACACGTCCGTCCATATCCGCCGAACCTCATCAGTTCCCACACCTCCTGCGTCTGGCATGTCCACGCCTCCAACGACCACGGCCCCGTCTCGCCCACAACAGGCGCATCGAAAGAGAGCTCGTTCCGATCAACTCGCTGGGCCAGGAAGGCGTCTACATCAACCGTGCTACTCTTGTAATGCTGCGCAAAGGAGTAAACAAACTCCACCGCCGCCGCGATCACAGCGATTGTGCTGATGACCAACGGGCTCCGCGTGATATTCGGCCGAGAGCCCCTCTGCCAGACAAAACTTCATCAGCTCTCCCTTTCCAGCATCCAATTGCGCTTTCAACTTACCCCGTGCACGCCACTACACAAAGTAACCGCAAACCCCAGCGTCAACAGCACCATCACGATACTGATTCCGAAAATCGCCCAGAGACTTCCCAGCCGGAGATCGTCCGGGAAGTTTTGCATCCAGCCGTACGTTTCGTCAACGTAGGGCTCGGAGACGAAGTCGTAGATGGTGTACGGGTTGGGGATCTTGTTTTGTGGGAAGCGGGTTGCGATGATTGATAGGACCAGGGAAGCGATGGAGAGGGCGAGGAGGGTGGGAAGGAGGAGGATGGGCGGGAGGGATTTGGCTGGTGGTGGGGCCATTGCGAACGACGTTGACTCTGGATGAGTTGAGATGGCAGAAAAGTGGGATCCCCAGCTGAGATGTATTATAACATATAAACCACGGAGGAAGGAAGTCGGTCACGAGACTACAAGGTTGGTCTTTGCCCACGTATGAAATGGATCCTTCATTGGGTGTCATCACCATGCGTACGGCGCAGCAACGAAAGATCAACGTCGTACAACCAATTCCGGCGTCAATCATACCATTGTCCTGGAGAAATTTCTTGGCCCTAAGGCTTGGTATTGCAGCTGATGGGCTTCAGTTTGTGTGAGCGGTCGCTCCGCTCCGCGGGATGGAAGAGGGCCAAGCATAGGCGAAAGTCAAAACTTGTCTGAAGAGACATACCTGATGAGGAGCATGGAAATGAACGAGGAATGGTTAGCGTGATGGTGAGAAATCGATTGTGACAGTTGACACTGGATGGATGAGAGAGAACGACTTGAATTGTATTGAATTGCTGGAATTTGACCAAGAGGTATCGTAATGCCATCATGCCAAAACATCTTACAAGAACAGAATCATGATACAACAAAAACAAATGCGATGCGATGCGATGCTGTCGCTCTGCTATGCGGTAGGCTGTCGATATCAAAACACTTTCTTCCCTTCTTTCAGCAACAACACCATCATGATCAAACATCAACCAGAACATCTCTTCAAGTCTGTCTCTTCAAATCCTCATCTTCTCCACATCACTCTCAACGCCCATAACCCCAATCGCCCACGTCAACCGCACATTCGCCTTCATACGCACAAGTCTGCGATCATACTCATTCGCCCACTCGGGTTCCTTCTCCGGATCCAAATCCTCCCAACTCCCATTCAACCTTGGATCCTCCCGATGCTCCGTCGGACGCGCAACTCTCTCCCACGGCGGGCCCCTCCCAGCCGCAGCGGCTTTCACCCACGCGGTCTCGCACCCGTTCGCGATGAGCTCCGCGCTGCCCCAGCCGGTGCGCTTCGCAATCGACCAGATGCGCGAAACCGTGCTGAGGCGCTGCGCGTGATCGGTGTACTGCACCGCGGCGAAGAAAGACGGCATGCAGCTCTCGCACAGAGCGGCGCCGAGGGAAGGGTTGAGGGGCTGGTCGTCGGGGCCCGGGACGATGCCGGCGGCGATGCGGCCGATTTGGTTGGCGAAAAAAGCCGTGTCCGGGGCGGCGATGGCGGCCGCCATGTGGGCGGCCGGGGGCATGTGTGGGTGTGCGCGGATGGCGATCAGCATGGCCATGTTGTACATGGCCCAGAGGCAGCCGATGTCGTAGGAGCGGTAGAAGAGGGCGGTGCCGAAAGGTGTGTCGAGCGGCTCTTGGTATTCGGATGTCAGGGGTTGGAAGGCTTCGCCTAGGCTTTGAGAGAAGAGATGTAGAGCGGCGCGGATGCTGCCGTATTCTTGGAGCGCGGATTGCATTTCTCTCTGGAGGTCGTAGTCGGCTGAGCTGGTTGGATGTGCGCTTTGAGGCGATGGCATGGCGTTGGAGGGGTTGTAGGAATCGGGCATGTGGACGATGGATCTAGGTGCAGGGGCCATTCCGTAGAACTGGGGCATGGCGGGTTGTTGTGGTTGAGCAAATCGATTGCCAGCCATTGGGTTGTTCGTTGCGGAGAGAGGAGTCAGTGGGGGCCCCTGCTGCTGGTTCGGCGGACGAGGCATGTTCATTCCTGGAGCAGGTCGCCATTGTCCGCCAGTGGCTTCCATCTGCTTCAGCTTGCGCTTGCGATCTCGTGACGAGAAATCTGCGATGCGTCCCAGCAGCAGAACAAGATGATCAAACGACCCATACACGGCGTCGCCCTTGCCCAGCGGTGCACGAGGAGGGCAGTTCGCCCACCGGCTGAAGTCCATGCTGCGCGGCTGTTAATCACTTTCCTCAAAGGGCGGGGTATCAGATACTCACAGCAAAGGATTGCCGCTGACGATGCTCTGGATCACATCTTGCTTGCAATACCACCAGTACAGATCCTTCAGAATCTCAAATCTCGACAAATCCAAACCCGCAGAGATACCACCAGAGGAAGGCTCCACAGAACCATGATCGTCGTAACGCACCTCTCTACCAGTAATTTGACTGACCAGCCGTTCACCGATGTCAGGTATCTGATCCAGCATATCATCTTGCGAGAAGAGCTCCTCCGAACTGTGCCTCCTTTTCCTGCCTGCCTGATGCCTCATCATCTTCTCTCTTTTCAGCTTGCGGAAGTCCTTGGTCATCTTGACAAAATCGGTCTCCACAAACAACTGCTTTGCTCCTGCCAAGTGCATATTCCACTTCAGGTGATCTGCAGTCATGATCTCGTAGAAGCCCAGCAGCAGTGTCGCAGCCATCGTCGCGACCTTGAGTCGCTTTTCTGACTTGCCAACCGAAGAGTGGATCCTCCGTAGTGCCCAGACGTAATGCTGCATAGACGGTGTCGTCGACGCATTCTGTAGTCGTGCAATGTGAAGACTGGCCAATGCGAGCATCGCGTGTAGCAGGCCTTGATTCCGTAAAGCTGCCATAGGCATACGGTATGTCCACAAGCCTTGCTGAGATAGTGGGATCGACCCTTCAGTGAATAGTACTGAGGTATTGCGAGGGTGACGCTCAAAAATGGATAGACTCGGTCCCGTCACAGCAATGAAGTGAGCGAACACACGCGCAGTCGCCGGGTTCTTCAACGGATTCGCAACCAGTTCAGGCCGATAGTGGTCCAGAATCCCGCTATAGATGAATGTATCGTATCTTCGCGATTGCAGTGGCTGACTGCTGATCTGATTTGCAGCGAGTATTCTGCTGAGGGCGTGTTGCTGAAGCAGACTCTGTTGTTCGTTTGCGAACGCGTCGCCTTCCATCTCTTCATCTGAACCCACGTCGTAGTAATCATCATCCTGCACCTCCACCGCAGCAGCATTCAGCATGTATGTGGGCGTGAGACTGGGCGTTGCATGCGCCTCGTGCTCCCAGTACTCAGGAGTTGTATTGGCTGTTTCTTGAGGCTGACTAGCACCCGTGGTCTGCTGTTGAGGCCAAGTTGGATACGCAGGCTGCCATCCCTGATCTTGTTGTACTGGCATCCAATCATGCTGTGCTGTCGTTACGGGAATCTGCGAGAAGGATAGAGTGCGCGAAGAGGTGCTTGAGACGGGAGTCGGGAAGAACTCGTGCTCTACCTTCTCCACAGGCTTCGCATCCTGCCAGAAGTCTTGATGTTGGAACTGACCATGAACGGAATCGCGCTGGGTATGGGACTGGGGAGCTGACTGCTGGTGGAACTGCCGCTGCTGATCGTCGGCTGAGGTCACGGGAGGCATGCCGTGGATGCCAGCAAATCCTTTCTGATCGTTTTGGTCGTGAAATGCAGCACCGGGCTGCGCTTGATTAGTGGTGGGCGCCCAAGCAGGATGCGCATGCTCTGGCGAGGTAGCTATCGTCTGAGGGACTTCATAGGCGTGTGGAGCTTGTGCATGGGGTTGAGAATGCTCATGCTGGAAGGGCGGCTGGAACGCAGGATTGAACTGAAACTGCGAAATGTCCTCGTATGCATTCGTGGAAGCGTTAAACTGTACAGGGTGGTTTCCGTGTCCGAAGCCATTGTGGTGCTGTGGGTGGTCATTCATATGTTGGCCGTCGTGATGGGGTTGGTGGAACTGAGCATATGTCGAAGGACCCATGAACGGTGCGTGAGGGTCATAATGTGGATGAGGTTGGCCGGGAATTGGTTGAGCTTGGAAAGTGATGTGAGCACCGCCATGGGGAACCGCTTGGTATTCGAAGTGCGGCGGCTTGAAGACAACGCGTTGGTTGTAGCCATCGCAATGGCGTTTGCTCTTGATGCAATTCTTGCACACAGGACGCTCTTCGCCGCATTTGATGCGACGCTTGCGACAGGTGAGGCATCCGGTCTTGGTCCTTTTGCGCGACAGCTTCGCTTTCAAGGCAGCTTCGGCAGCCGAAGTGTCGGGGCCCTTGGAGTCGGAGGGCGCATCGTCGTAGGCGTCCTCCTCGAACTTGATGCGTGATGCCATGCGGTCAGCCTCGAAGAATATGTCGATATGCAATGCTATCTCGTCCGAATTTGCGCATGGTCTCCTGGAGTGGGTGTAGAATGGGCTGGGTTGCGTGAGGTTCACACGCGATCAGTTGTAGAGCAGTGGAGAATGACGGGCCAGTGGTGTATCCATGAACGGTCGACACGGCGGTATGAATATGTGGGAGAGCAAATAAGGCGGACGATTTGTCAAGGGTCCTGGGGAAGAGTCCAAGGCTGGGCGCAGATCAGAACCGGGTTGAGATGGGTAAGATGGAGTTGGGCGCAGAGCTGGGGCCGGAGAAGGGCGGTTTGGCAGACACGTGCGGTGGGAGCGAGTCTATTCAGACGACACCGGATGGCCAGTCGGAGGCGAGACGTCTGACGTTGGGCGGCGGCGTGAGTGATGACGGGGAGGCAGACCGACAAGCGAGTAAAAGGCGCCACGGGAGGCGGAGGAGTGGTGTTGGAGGGAGGAGCGGGTTGTGGTTGTTTTGGAGGATGCGGAGAGGAGAAGAGTAGTCGTAGCAGCGGCGGCAACGATGCCGCAGGGTGCAGCAGTGTGCAGGGTGGATGGCCGGGCAGTGGGTAGTAGTTCTAGGGTAGGAAAACTAGCGGCAGCGGAGTCCGCAGGGCGAGTGGAGCAGCTTCACCCTTGAGCCTCCTGTACAGGCGGTGGACGTCGGTATGGAGGGAGTGGGCGTGGGGAGGATGGAGTGTGTCGCGATGATGTGATGAGGTCTGCTCCCGGCGATCTGTGCGTGTTGTTGATCCGGGCAAAGCGCAACGGTCGGCGGTTGGGATGTGAAAGCAGTGGGAGTAGTGGGAGTGGTGAGTGGGCAGATGGGATTGGATTCTCGGGGTTGTGCGGCGGGTGCAGATGTTAATGCACCGGCATCCCGACTCGTGTGTGCTGTGCCCGTCCACTTCCACTGCCTGTCCACTGGGCCTGCTCCACTTCCACAAGCCGGACCGCCAGACGCGCTCTTATTATTAACAACCGCGCGAGAGCGATACCGTCTTCACAGCGGTACGGTATGGGGTTCGGCGCTAGGAGAGCTGTTCACACACACAAAGGCGGACGGGGTCGGGCTGGTGGCGTGGTCGTGGCCAGCGCCTCACAGACTTTGTGCTCGGAATGGCCCAACGCTATCCTCGAGCTAGTTGCGCGCAGACTGCCACATGAGGCGTGCAGGCTCGATAGAGTTGGGCTCTCTCAGGCTGACGATTGTCGATTATTACTGTCGAAGATTGTTGAAGAGGAGAAGATGCGACAGATCTGAGAATCGGGATCGCTAGCTGGAGACAAGTGCAGCAGAAGCATCCGGGCCGAGCAAGATCCGCAGCCGCCTGCAGGAAACACGTCGCCGTCGGCAGTGTGCGACGTCAATCAATATATCAATCAATCAATCAATCACGGAAGAATTGCAGTATGCAAATGAGGTGCTATGGATCGCAGATGATAGTGGCAATGGCAGTATCTTGGCGAGCGTCGTAGCGCAGCCTCGGTCCGCATTCTTCAGACATTTCTTAATCGTGAGCTGCTCTGGCCGGTTCCGAGCGCATTGGCGTCGGCCGGTCACACTCGGCTGAGTCGGCGAGCGCGATGAGCAGAACGGTGATGCTGGATGTTCTTGATCCTCGACATTGACATCACATTGGTGGATGTGCAGAGCATCAAACTCCACACAAAGAGTCTCCATGCAGTGCGGTAAAGACTTCAAGCTCAAAGTTTGCGGGAGTTGGGATCCATTGACCACGCGGACAACGTGCTGGACCCCCCCGCTGAACGTGGCATTCGTGGGTGAGGAAGGGCCCGCACTCGTGGCTGCCTGACTGCCTGCTCGGCCAAACCTTTACGCCGGTTCTCCTCACTTTCGAGCCTTTAACTTCAACCTTCCATTTTTCAGCCCTTCTTCAACACCCAAAACTACGGAACCTTGCTGCCACCATCGCCTTCATCCGAGGCCACATGCAGGCCACTCTTTCCGCCATTCTTCACGGCTTCAATCCAATTGCTGGATCATTCTTCCACCATGTCTGCTACGAGATAGCAGCCGTGCCGATCTCCTTGCGCCGCTCACGCTTAGGGGTAGAGGTGACCCACTCACAAACACAGGTCACAGGCTGTGACTCACAGTGTTCACGAGCTCTCTACGCCTAAAAACACTCGGACACATCTTCCGAGCGTAAAATACCGGCCCCTTAGCGTCTCTTACGGCCTTCCGGGCGCCGAGAGCTGAGTAATCGACCAATATAGACGTAAGCCGTACCCCCCAGCATCTATGATCATACTGTGCTCATAGTGTTTATCACCGTGTTTTTAGACCAAATCCTAAAAACACCGTGAGTCTTTAGCCCTACTCACGCTTGCATGAAACACTTCCCTATCACCACCATTGGCCATGCCGCTTCCACGCTGTCCACGCTGCATGCGCCCCAATCCCGACTCCTCAGTGCGCCGTGCGCCTTCTCTAGCGCCGCCATCATGGCGTCGGACCCTTTCATCACATCATCCTCTCCAGAAATCCCAGCATCGTCACCAGGTGTGGTTGCTCAAGAGGAATACGAGGCTGCTGGAAACGGCAAGGCCCAACTGCACCTCACCTCCTCCGCGCTGATCCATGCCATCACTTCCCTTCCCAGCAGCAATGCCGGACGGACAAGCCAAGAAAAAGAAATAGACTACTCTAACTAACAACGCAGTCAATAACGTGCATCCCGTCTCCACCGACCAACCTTCTCCGCACCGCGCCATCGAGCCCAGCGCCGCTCGGAGCGCATGGGACTTCATCTCTTCCGGCCTCCGATAGGGCCTTGAATCGTCCACAGAGGCAGAGCGCAATCGCACTCGTAAAGGCGCAAACAGAATGACGCCGACGCTGGCACCGCTGGCACCTTCCAGCTCTCGACCCGTCTGTTGCACCAACCATGAAATCATTGCGCAACCTCGCCCACGAGAAGAGTCGCACCGCAGCACCGATCTCATGCACAGTCCCGGTACGCGGCGATTCGAAGCAGAGGCTGTGTCACCGGATGACGAAACGGAGGGTTTCTTGCAAGCAAGACGCCTTTTTTGTTCACTTGTCAGCGCGAAGGCAAACCGTACCATCATTTGCTGTGGAGGTCCTTTGTGATCAAGCGTCGACGTCGGCAGCGTTCCAAAGAATGAACTCTGTCACATGGTAAGGTGACAAGGAGCATACAGCCTAAGACATCTCTGGCCTTTCTGCAAAAAGGCGTATTTGGCACACCTTCCAAGCCCACATATCAATCAATCATCATCGCAGCTCGTCGATCGACCTTCTCTGACACCGTAATAACGACGACATAGCCTTCGAAAGAACTCATCATGTGCAACGCCGACAGCATTGTCCAACACAAAAAGATCTCGCCTATCATCTGAACCATGTTTCAGATAAGAAAGCCACAAGCATTCATTGATGCTTGATGCAAGCGCTTTCCGTTGTTCTCTACCTCCTCTCGCGTCGGGCTAAGCATCGGCTTTCACTTGTGCGTCGCGCAGGTCGATCATAGCCGCACATTGACGTAGATTAGAGGTATGAGAGGACAACACAAATGCGACGGTCTATCTGACCGCTGTTAGTGTCTCGTTATTCGGAGCAGGCGGAGATTTGCCCATGAGAGGCGAAGCCAGTTCTCAATATGTACTTGTGTGTAGATAAGCAAATGACTTATGTCTACAAGAACATAGACGAGAATAGGAGGTACCCTTTCTATACCCAACGTCTACGAAATTTCCAGTCTATGCCCTCCCCAATGTACATCGACCGCAACCAAAACGTTTCTCTGTTGTTTCAAACAATGCGATATCTTGATAGTGAATACCGTAACTTCTCTATCAGACGCTTGGAACCCCACGTCCGCTTCACGAAGTTTTATACAGTACGGACTATCCTTGCTGCCTATGGACATATACGAAATACTGAGAGCATAAGGAAAGAACATGGTACGCAAGCCTGCGTTGGAAGAGATGAAAAGCTTTGTCGTTATATCGCAGTCATACATACAGAGATATCAAGATAGTAAGATAGATTTTGTATATCTTCGTAGCAAGGAAATGCGGTCGTCAAGATGGACATCAACATCAACATAAGCATCATCAAAAGCAAATTTCGATCTCGTAGGCCTGTTCATCCACGCATTGTTCCCGTTCACGTCCCCTTCTTTTACACTTCTGCGGCATTTTCTCTGTCTTGTTCTCTGTTTCAAAGTCTCCTGGAAATCATAACATGGGTATCGTAACTCCTCGTAAAATCCAAAAGGACCGATCTTTGCGTCTGTTTTAATCCATCAAGCCTCTCTGTTGTTAGTTGTATATTTTTGCCCCCACGTCTCAGATGGTGATTCTGGTTGTTTTTCTTTTCTCTCTTGTTTTCTTGGCTGTTGGTTTTGTTGTTTGGGTTTATCGGCTGGTCGTAAGGAACGATGAAAACCTGCAAGCTCAAGCTTCCCTCTGCGTCCGCATTCTTGTCCTTTTAAGTGTGCTTCAGGGGACAGAGACCTGCAGCTTCAAGTTCATGTCCGCATCTGCGTCATTCTCGACCACCTCCATCAACGCTTCCTCGCTCAAAGGCTCGATTGGAAAAGCCCGATGATATCTGGAGATATTAATCATGCTGCCCATCTCCAAAGAGTAGCCCAGGCCTTCTGCGATCCGGAAGCGGAGATCAGAAACGTCCGCAAGCCGACTGACGTCCACTTTGACGAAGGTTTGCTTGTCGGCCGTGACCATGATAACTTTGTCCCCATCAATTGGTGAGGCAGATGTGGGTGACGAAGCCTTCAACCTCAACTTCTTCAACATAACCAGCGTCTTCGTCAACCATGCCATGGACGGCCTTCTCTCGCGCACAGGAGGAAGACCTTTGTGCACTTGCTTCCAATGCCTCCTGACGTCTTTAGGCCAGTTGAACCGCTTTCCGCACTCCTGACAAGGGTGACGACGTTCATCTTGGGGGATGTGTGTGTGGTTGTGGTGTTTTGTCAAGTCACATTCGCGGTCGAAGGGTTTGCCGCAGTTAGGGCAGGGATAGCCACCCACGTCTCTTTTACTACGCTTGCGGGTCAAGTTGTGGGAGTCTGATCCTTCACCTTGTCCTTCTGGTGCCTCTGAGGGGATGTCGGAGCGTTGGCGTTTGGACGGTGTGCGGACGAGAGGAGAAGTGGGCGTGAGGTGCTGAGATGGCCATTGTTGAATTGGTGGGCGACAGTCGAGGGTCAAGGTAGGTTTGTTTTCTTCGGTCTTGATGCGTGGGATTGTAGCTGCTGGTGAAGCGTCGTCCCCAGTGAGGAACGAAGCGTCGTCAGTCGCGAGGGTGCCTTCTGAGTCCTCAAGCTCGCTATCCAAGAACGCCTCGTGGAAGAAATAGGATTCGTGCAACCAAGCCGCCTCTCCAACGCAGGAGTACGGTTCTTTCGCATCTTCTTCCTCCCAAGGGACGTTGTTGTCAATGATCGTAAGCAGCTCAGGCTCAGGGAAGCTTAGCTGAGGTGCTTCGCCATACGCGTATGTCGCATCCATGTTTGCCATCGTGGAGGCTCAGACCTCATGGATGAGACAAGTGCAGACGGAAGAAGGCCAGGCCGAGAAAGAGAGAACGAGATACAGATCGAGAAGGGGGGGTCCTGAGGCTTTTGCACAGCGAAGCCGCCAGCATCAGGCTGAGAAGCCGCCCATTGTTGCCTGCGGCATCCTGCACTCAGCCCCAGTATCACGGAACTTACCTCAGCTGTTCGGGGGCTTCACCGGTTTGAATATCAATGACGACGCCGCTTGAAACGTCGTGTCGTGGATGCAGCTCGTCATTCTGGTTGTTGAATGCGATGTGTTGATGAGAGAAGAAGATGGAGTGAAGTCCAACGCTCGTGGTTGCTGATGCAAGGAAGGAAGGTGCGGCGCGTCACGTGATGAGCTAGCTTTAATGGTCGCGAGCCAAGCCCCAGGTCAACGCTGCATCGACGAAATTTTGATGGTTTCAATCGTTGGATACATGACCGGACAATCGATTGATCGATCAAAAAGTACCGCAGCTCTCTCGTCATTCGAATTCGATTGATAAATCGGTCAATGATTCGTGTTAGTCATTGATGTAGTGGGAGTCGAGCAAAGACACACCTGATCGATTGCCGAGTATCTGACATTCCTCTAGGCCTTCCACGCAAAAATTCTGAGACCCCTTGTGTCGAACATGCATCTTGAATCGTATGTAACAAGAAGAAACGATGCATCTGGCTTTAGCAATCATGAAGAGAAGAAAAAGCAGCGCAAAAAGGAAATTCAGGTAGATCATTTCTACCACATCAAACGCTGTTCCGTAGAACTCGTTTATCAGCAGAGGGGATCGAACCCTCGACCTCATCCGTTTCCAGCGTCAACCTTAGCATTAACTGTGAAGGACTGCGAATTGGGTCAGTCCAAAGACCAAGTAGAGGCGGTATGGAATCAACGTACTGCGTGATAGCCACTACACCATGCTGACTCCTGATTGGATGGTATTTAAGGCCAATCATAGTATATATAGTTTAGATCAATGGAGTTGGGAGCAGGGGGTTGAGATTTGGGAAGTCAACGCTTGCGCCAAGCCCAACCATGAAGTTTCTGCACGCAAGCGAGCACAGACAGTAAGCGTAGGACGTTCTTTGCGAAAAGAGAACATCGAAATCACAAATGTCTTGGTTGATGTGTAAGAAAATGAATCTCTTGCTTGAATTCCCTCGGGACTAAGCGTTGCACTTGGCACTGCCTGCGCCGGCAATTTGCACCAAAAATGAGAGTAGACAAATCGATTGAACGTTTGAAAAGAGAACATAAGACGTAGAAATCAGAAATGTCAATCGAATCGGAGTGGGAACAAGAGCGTGCCCCTGACAAAGCCATGAAGTCCTCAGGCCCGTGCGCCTGCCAGCCGAAGCCGAAGTCTACTTCACCTGGCGACTCTCACAGCAACATTCCACCATACAATCAGATGCAACCTACGATTGTACATATACTTACAAACATCCCTGCCGGAATGTCTCTGGCTTGAAGCTTCGTGCTTCGGCCACGGCAGTCGATCATGCCTGAAGACTGGTCCTTGGATACCGAACAATAGCGAACTAACGATTGCCACGGCCTCATGATGTTGCTCTCCAAGAGCTATGTCAAGTGCGACTTGCATGATGCGATTGACTAGCTGCAGACCATATTCTCGGTGAGTAATGCTTCAGATTACGACGACAACAAGACTGGTCCATTCCCAAACATCCTTGCGCAATCAAGATCTAACGAGGTCAACGGAAGGAGGCATGCATACCCAAATCATGACGAACTTAGCGGCCACAGACAGTCGGAACATTTCACAAGAGTGCCAACGTCCGTCGAGATGTCCTGTTGATGTGTTCAAAAGCTGTAGTTGCATGGCTCAGCAAATCGAACTCCCTACGCCGCATCTCGAGCAATTGACACGAGACTTCACCATGATGGAACTGGAAAGATCTTCACAAGCATAAGTACACATTCCCACTTCATGATGCACTCCCGCAGCAGTCGCACAAGCAAGGTCACCGGTCTCCGTCACCATGCTGTCGGCCGCTCACTTGTGACCTGTCTTGTCCTGGCCCGGTCCACCCGCACCCTCGCCCTCGCCTTCGTCCTCAGCGGCGGCCTGATCCTCTGCAGCGGCGTTCTTGATCTGCCTGTCGCGGTGCTCCATCTTCGGGGGTGAACCTTCAACACAGTTGGTCTCGTCCGGATCCATGGCCCACCTACGTGCCTTCTGACCTTTCTCCGTGGAAGCAGCAGGAAAGGCTGCCGGCTGCTCCTCCTGGGGTTCCAAGTGCTCTTCACCTTCGCCCTGGCCATGGCCTTCCTCTTTCTTGTCGTCTTCCTCTTGTCTCTGGACCTGATTTTGCTCCCGTTCAGCCTTGTTGAAGGCTTCCAGCTCGTCCAAGCAGTCTCCGTATTCATCAAGGAACCCCTTAGCTCCGTCACGAACCTTGTAGCATTCCCGCAGCAAAGATTTTCGATGACCTTGTCAGGCTCCTCTCCATCTTTCCCGCCTTCCTCGATTCCGACATGCACGATTCTGATGGCTTCTTCAGCCATCTCCAGGCAGTCTGCCTTCTGCGAGCAGCCAAGCACGATCAAAGCGCGAGCTCGGATCAGTAGTGGAAGATCGGCATTTTCCAGGAGGATGCGTGCAGTGCTCTCGGCGTACTCATCTTGGCCGTTGAACTTCGCTTCCATCATCTGAATTTGCAGTCAGTGCTGTCACCGGAGAAACAAAAGGTGATATGTTGGCGCTTACGCTTTCGTCCGTGGCATAATACGTGCGAAGTGTATTGTCCGCTCCTGGAGGCACATCGTTGTAGTTGGGAGCCATTTGGTGCTGAGATTGATTGATCCTGTGCAGGTGGTTGATGTCGTGGGAAAAGAAGATGTGAGGAAGTGAAGTCGCGAGAAGACACGTGCCACTGCGGAGCATCCCGTCTTCTGCCAGCGTAGTCCGCTTCACTTCATCCCGTCTCTATCCTCTTCGTACCATTCCCACGCAAGCACCTTCGCCGGCTGGGATCAACATCGCAATTCAGTCGACACTCGTCAGTTCCACGCGTATCTTTGAAGCCTCTTGTCTGTTTGTTTTCGACGTCAAGCGAGCATGTCCAGCAAGCCTCTCCTAGCTTTCTTGTTGCTCCTGGGCGTAGACTCTTTCATCTTGCTCAACTTCAGGCTGAGAAGGCTCTTCTTGAATGCTCATGCGTGATTGGTTCCTTCGCGACTGATTGTGGCTGTCATTGCTCTCTTGACACTTCTCATTTCTGCTGTGTTTCTAGATTATGCGCAAGTTGTTAGAAACCGCTGTCTTGGGCCAGGGTCGGCGACTGAATCACGCCGACAGCAGCTTCAGGAATTCCTACAACAGATCGATATCAGTATTCCACAAGCCGATTGTGCAAATATAACAGCCTCGGTCGAGGTGCAAGTGAAGTAACGTCAATGGTATCTTTTACATATTTACAGAACCTGGATCTATCGGCTTCGTCGCAAGCTCTGCTCAAGGCGCCTGTGTCTTTCCGGTGTGGGTGTCGCGCTCAAAGTAGGACCACTGGTTTCCTTGAGGCTTCTCTTCAAGATCTTCCCATCTGCCAAATTGTTAGCCACTGTCAATTGCAAATCGTCAAATCATTTCCACTCACACTTGGTTCTCCAACATGGTATCAACCAAATTGCTCTCACCCTCCGCAACCTCAATAACCTCCTCAATTAATCCCGCGCCAATCTTGGCTTCAATCTCGTTGATCTGCTCCGCAGTCAAGGCTGGCTCGCTCTCGATCTGAGGAATTGCAGCTGCCTCCGCTGCCAAGTCCCTTCCCATCGCCGCTTGTCCCTTCTTCTCCGCCTCGGTTCCAGGTCCCTCCAGTTGCGACTCTCCAATGAAAGAGTCATTCGGGTCCTTCGTGCCCTTCATCTGCTTCAACGCATAGTCTTTCCACACAATGTTGAACTCTTGCGATCCGGTTGCGCCTTGGATGGGGACTTTTCGGAATGCTTGAGGGAAGTTCTCGACCAAGTTGTTCACGCGCTGTTGCCATTCGGAGAGACCGGCGGGTTTGATGGATTCGAGGATGGCCATGCGGTGTTTTGTTAGGGCTTCGGTCGATTGTCTGTAGACGGAGTGCTCGGGGAGGTGCTTGAGCTTCTCCAGGGTGCTGTGGTAGGTGTAGAGGAGGGTCCCTCGCGGCGAGGCGTGAGTGAAGAGACCTGTGAGGCCGGTGGGAGCGCCTGGCTCGAGGAATTGGGTGCTCCTCTGCACGGAGGCGAGCATTCGTAGTGCAGCCCTCATGTTGGCGGTGTTGTGAGGGCGCAAGGTGGTGGTGGAGAGTCGGAGGTTGTAGAGATGTCGATGAGGTCAAGGCGATGGCAGATGGAGGTCTTGGCAAGTCAGGCGAAATACACGCGCGTGATTGGCTGGCGAGGATCAGGAACATGGCCGCGCGGAGAGGCAGGCTCTCCCTAAGCAACTACTCCCCGAATAGCAGCAACATTCCCCGTCGCGGACAACTTGCTCATCTCCTGCCGCCGGCCAGCATCCTTACCGTGTACCGTCGCCGACTTCACAAATACCTCCCTCCGATTTCACACCAGCCAGCGACGCGGCGGAAGGCGGAGGTGCGGACCGCGACATCTCGATCAGCCACGCAGCCAGATCTCCACGACACGAACTCAACAGACAAAGACCCCATTGACAGGACCACCCCGTCCCACTGAAGTCGCCTCCCGCCTTGACGGGCCTTGAGCCCTACACGCTCGTTACATCCGCTCGCCACGATGCGCTCCTCTTCGATATTACGTTGGCTTGCCCTGCCTCTCCTTGCGACTGCAATAGAACAGCCTACGGATGAATTGGCTGGTCGGAAACTTTTCAAGCGAGATGAATCGCTATCAGGCGGCAAGATGGACGGCGATCTGTCAACCTCGACAGACGGCGGCGCAGGCGAATTCACGACGTTCAACGACAAGCGAGTGCCTCCTATAACAGAGCTCGAGGGTGCCACGATCGACGAGACCATAAAAGACGGATACTGGTTTATCGAGTTCTTCAGCCCTTATTGTCACCACTGCAAGTCGTTCGCACCGACATGGCAGACCCTCTACGAATTCTACTACACCTCCGAACCGTTACCGCAAACCCCCGGGTCAGGAGAGACTCACAACGACATGAACAGCTTCACACGGTATTATAACTTCAAATTCGCCAAGGTTGACTGTGTCGCCAATGGAGATGCTTGTTCGAAGAAAGGGATAGGATCCTTCCCCACGATCAAGTTGTTCAAGGATGGGAAAGAGGTGGACTCCAAGGTCGGCGCGAAGGATCTACACGCTATGAGCAACTGGGTAGAGCAGTCACTGGAGTCAATAAAGCCAGGCTCAAGGCCGCAGGGAGGCCCGAAGCTGCCAAAGGTTGGTGCGAAGGAGGCACCGCCTCAGCCTGCGGTTGCTCCGGCAGTCAAGCCTGCTGCGAAGACGGGCACGAGGGTTGCGAACATGCCAAAGCCGACACCCAATCCACTGGGCAAGTCTCTCGCTCTTACGGCTGAGAACTTTCAGCGTCTGGTAACTACCACGCACGAACCTTGGTTCATTAAGTTCTACGCTCCTTGGTGTCACCACTGTCAAGCTATGGCGCCGAATTGGCAGGGCATGGCACGGCAGATGCAGGGCGAGTTGAACATTGGAGAAGTGAACTGCGAGGTAGAGAAGAGGTTGTGCAAGGATGTCAAGGTTCGCGGATACCCAACAATCCTCTTCTTCCAGGGCGGCGAAAGGATCGAATACGATGGACTTCGCGGGCTTGGAGATCTAGTCAGCTTTGCGAATAAGGCTCTTGCAGTCAAGGACGGTGTGCCTTCCGTGACCGCTGCTGAATTTGAGGAGCTGGAAAGGAAGGAAGAGGTTATCTTCCTCTACTTCTACGATGATGCGACTACTAGCGAGGATCTTGCGGCGCTTGAGAGATTGGTGCTGAGCTTGGTCGGACATGCGAAGATGGTCAAGACCAGTGACCCGACACTGTGCAAGCGCTTCAAGATCAGCACCTGGCCTCGACTTCTTGTGAGCAGAGATGGCAAGCCGAGCTATTACAACGCCTTGTCTCCTCGCGACATGAGAGATTTCAGGAGAGTTCTCAACTGGATGAAAACCGTATGGCTGCCTATCGTGCCGGAGCTCACAGCATCTAATGCGCGCGAGATCATGGACGGCAAGCTGGTCGTCCTTGGAATTCTGTCTCGTGACAGGCCTGAAGAGATGGTTGCTTCGAAGAGGGAAATCAAAAACGCAGCTCTCGAGTGGATTGACAAACAGACGCAAGCTTTCCAGCTTGAGCGTCAAGAACTCCGCGATGCCAAGCAGCTACGGATTGAAGAAGCTGAAGATCGCAACGACCAAAAGGCGTTGCGTGCTGCAAAGAGCATTCGTATCAACATGGACGACATCGAAAGGAAAGAAGTCGGGTTCGCTTGGGTAGACGGCGTGTTCTGGGAAAGATGGATCCGAACGACCTTTGGAATCAGCGTGGCAGATGGCGAAAAGGTTGTTGTCAACGATGAAGCCAACCACCGCTACTGGGACAACACTATGACCGGCAACCCGATTGTACCAAGCAGAACGTCCATCCTCGAGACACTGCCTCGCATTGTTGCGAATCCGCCCAAGATTGCTGCCAAGAGCACCACAAATGCGTTAGGCCACTTGTGGTGGGTGATCAAGGGTCAAGTCTTGGAGCATCCACTTGTAAGCACCGGCATGTTGATTGGAGTGCTCATTGTGGGCTTCATGTACGGCAGGAAGCATCTCCCGCAACAAGGCGGATACATCAAGCTCACCGAAAAGGGTGGCATGAATGGTCTGCTAGGAGGGAATACTGGCGGACAAGGAAAGACAGATTGATTTTCGCTTGCTGCATACTGCATTGCCTGGCGTTATGGGTGTGGGCGGAAGGAAAGGAAAGCGAGCAGCCTATCTATATGTGTTTCCGAAGGATGTAGTAATGAATAGTGATACCTTTGGCTCTTCTTCTGTGATAAAATATCCACCTTCCTCTTGTTAATTACTTGTTGTAATGCATGTGACTGGAGCTAAATCGAATGTGGAAAGTCTAACGTCATTGGATGTAAAATGGCAACATTGAAGGACGACCTCACTCCATCTTCGTTCACCTTGTAGTTTTCGTAACACTTCCATTTTAAAACAGGCTCGACAAACACAATGGCCTCCCTGCGTTATCTCGGCCCCAAAGCCGCCGCCGCTCTGGACGAAGAACTCATGTCCACCGGCGCCTTCTCCATCGACCAGCTCATGGAACTCGCAGGTCTCAGGTACATCAACACCAACACCCACCCATTCACTCCCCACTAACATTCCAAAGCGTCTCCCAATCCCTCTACCACCTCACCCCACCCAGCAGCTCTCCCCGCGTCCTCATCGCCTGCGGCCCCGGCAACAACGGCGGCGACGGCCTCGTCGCCGCCCGCCACCTGCACCACTTCGGCTACAAACCTTCAATCTACTACCCAAAACAGGGAAAGAATGAGCTTTACGGCCGATTGAGAAAGCAACTGGAACAGCTGAAAATCCCTTTCATCTCCGACTTTCCCGCGCAAGTAGCTCAAAGCGACGTTATCGTGGATGCGATTTTCGGGTTCTCGTTTTCTGGGGAGGTGAGAGAGCCCTTCCCGGCGGTGATCAGGGCGTTGGAGGAGACGAAGTTGCCGGTGTTGGCGGTGGATGCGCCGAGTAGTTGGAATATTGAGAGGGGGCCGCCGGGCGAGGGGCCCGGGAAGGAGTATATGCCTACTGCGTTGATTTCATTGACGGCGCCGAAGCCGTTGGTGCAGTGGTTTACGGGGAGGCATTTCGTCGGGGGCAGGTTTGTGGGGAGGGAGGTGGCGGAGAAGTATGGGTTTGATGTGCCGCCGTATAAGGGTGCGGAGCAGGTGGTGGAGATTGGGAGTGATGGGGCCAGACTATGAACGATGTGACGAGGTGGGATGCGTTTGCGGCGGTATCATGGCTTGATCTGATAATGCGGAATGCTACTACTTAGCACTTCTTCATCCTGACAAGAGCGCCAAAGTACGCCTTCTAGTCTGCAAACGCCCAAACTACGACGTGCTCTGGTCGCGTATACTCAATTTAACCCTGCCCAGCTGCTCTGGCGCTCCTTTGTCCCCTTTCATTTCCATTCTTCGAGCCAACAATCTACTCCTCCCCAACAAGGTTCTGTCCTTCCTTCAAACCCTCCACCTTGAGCTCTTCACCCTCGGCTCTGCGGTAGAGATCCCTCACATCATCTGTCATGGTCTCGAAGTGGCTCGAAGCGTCGTAGCTCTTGGAGATGAAAACGTTGTCCTTTGAACCGTCTTCAATGGGCTCGTAGATTGGAATTGGTGGGCCCATGAATTGCTCCTCGATCTTTCCGAGACGCTCAAGCCCTGGTGCAAGCTCGAGGTGGTGGTTGGCGTCGGTCTCGGCAACGGTCGAGACAATGGCGATGTAGTAGCCTTTTGGACATACATTGTGGTTTGAGGAGACCATGGCGATGTAGATATCTGTTTGACTGAATTAGCAAGAAAAATGAAAGGGCCATTCAGCATCGGCCTACCATGCTTGCGGCCGACCTGCGACTGAGGAATGATCAACTGCAAGGAGTCTGCATTGTCGGTCTTGTCGATTGGGTGGTTCAGAATGCAGATGGCCTTCAGGTAGTGACCAACCACCCGCACCTTGTCCTGGAAGTATGAGGGATCGGCAATGATCTTCTTGCACTTGGTCTCGAACTTCATGCCCTCTCCCTCTTCTCCCCGCTCCTTCATCGTTGCCCGAATACCGGAGACCTTGCCACCCTCGTACTTGATCTCGTCAATGTTGGTGTTGAGCATGTATGTGCCACCATAGATGGCACTCAAACGAGCGAAACCTTGCGGCAGCTCGCCCAGGCCGTAGAGTGGGTAGATGTACGGGCTCTTTCCATAGCGGGCCATGCTGTTGACGTACAGACGGATGCGCTCGACGCAGTCTCGAGCAGCTCCCTTCTTGTCAATGTACTCGTCGGTGGTGTAGAGGGCCATGCTGTGGCCAATGAAGTCGCGAGTGGTCGCCTCGAGGCCGTACTTATCGTAGACTTGCTTCATCGTGGTCTGCGACAAGTTCATGCCTAGCTGTCCGTCAGACGTATCCCATGTATGACGATTTTGCCATCACCTACCATTGTGTGTACTCGGGTTGTTCTCGTCGAAGCCACCAACCCACTGCAAGAAGTTCTTCGCCCTCCTCTTCTCAAAGATACCCATGAGCGGGCTCTTCAATGCCTCCCCCGCATCGCTGGGAACCTTGGCGACCGTTGCCTTTGGACCACTGCCCTGCTGGACGTAGCTGCCGGCAATCTGCTTGAACTCGATGTATCGCGTAACGTCGGTCGAGACGAGGATGTTGGTGAGCTCGCCGTTGCTCATGAGGAGCTTAGGCACCAGGTCGATGTTCCAGTCGTTGGCACGGCCATACTTCTTCCACGGCTCTGTTCCTTGCTGGTAGTTGCCATACTTCTTGAACATGGTCTCCAGATTGACAGATGCAGCTTCGCCTCCATAGTGGTCGTTGCGGTCCATGTGCAGCACCTTCTTGCCTTTGACGGACTCAACGCCAGACAGAATACACTCTGTCAGGCCGGTGCCCAGCACGACGACATCGTATTCGGGGGCGATTTCTTCCATGTTGGTGATGCGGATTGGATGTTGATTGGGAGATGTGCTGAGGTGGACTGCGTTTCAACAGGAGAAAGAAAGGAAACAGTGGAGGTTCCTGGCGGTCAACCTTCGTTGATCGTCGTAGAGCTAAGGTGTCTCTAGTGGGGCACCGGTTTCTGGGCTTAGACTTCCGACTAAAGGGTCCTTGCCGCTCGTGGGGAGCAGGGGTCCATGAAAGAGAAGACGACATCCTCAAACGAAAACCTGCAATTATGGAGATGGAACTGTGGAATTGGCTTCAATTGAAATCAGCAGGATGCTTGTAAACATTTTGAATCGCAAGTCTCGTTGGCACGACACGAATGCGTACAACATGATTCTCAATGAAATATTGATGAGCAGCCTCAATCAGCTGAGCTCGCTCGCGTTACGCGCTTTCCACTTCACGTCTCGTGCAAAGCTTCCTGCCTTCACTGTGCGATTTTGGCGATCATTCAGTGATCGCGACCACTGTCGCTTCTGAAATGAACGTATAGCGCTTGCTTTCGCCAATATAACACGATGGCCTCCACGCGAGCGCCCAAGCGAAGGAAGCTCGAGGACCCGGCCGACCAGGATCCCCCTACGCCGAGCGCAACTCAAAAACTGTCGAATGGAGGATCTCACGGCAAGAGCCAAACGAAACGTCCTATATCCTCGCAATCTCAAGTTGGAGCGAATGATCGCTCTGCAGAAGAGATGTGGAAACTGGCAAAGCAGAAGAGCAGGGAGCACAACAATGAGATACGGAGGAAGGCACGCGCTGAGCGCAGTGAGATGGACCTGTATGATGATATCGAAGGAGGAAATGTTGGCCAAAAGCCATATTCAATGTCGGACAGGCCTCAGAAGAAAATGCGCATTTCTATCCCCGCCAATGACGACGTAGAGAAGACCAAGGAGCACAGAAGAAGGGATCCTGCGAGCGGAAGCGCTGTCTCAAATGGTGATACAAAAAGCTCGCCAGTGAAGAAAGTCTTGGATCCGTTGAAGAATCAGAAAACTCCGGATAGCCCAAGTCCGAGGAAACCAGGTTCCTCCTTGGGATTTTTCAAGAAGTTCACAAAGCAAGAAGTAGCGAAAACATCGACAGGTCTTGACCTCAGGGGGGACAAGCAGAGCCCTAGTACGGCAATGAAGGACAGTGCAGCTCAGAGGACTGCGGTGAATCAGCGCTGGACGTACGGAAAGCCCAAAAAGACATTCGAAGACGAGATCAGAGAAATCGCGGAGAACGCACGAAATGGGACTGGCGACGCAGAAAGCGAAGATGAACTGGCGTCAGCTGGCGAAGCACATCGATCCTCTGCCAAGAGGCACTCGCTTCGAAAACCTGTTATAGAGCCGGTGGTTGAAGAGAAAGCTGTTGCAAGTCCTACACCCAAGCAAACTAAATCTCTAGACCGAAGGAAATCCAAGATTTTGGTGGAAGACCCTGTTGAGAACGATACCATCGATATTCTGGAGGTGCCAGAGTCTGAAAACGAAGCAGAAGCCGTTGTCTCGGCAAATGCAAGGAAGCCGGCAGACGAAGAGCTTTCTGCAGTCACGCCCAAGAAGGCGGCTGCTCGGCTGCCAAAGAAGAGGAAACCCGAGACTGGGTCACCTTTTGACGCCGCACATCTACAATATATCCAACAAATAACGCTGGAGAAGATGACTGGGAAGCGTTCGACTCCACTCACAGAATTGGACTCGGAATATGCAAAGGTTGCATCGATCATCGACCAGACAGTATCGGCAGGAGAGAGTAACAGCATGCTACTTATCGGTGCGCGAGGATGCGGTAAGACCGCACTCATCAATCAGGTTCTGCACGAACAGGCCAAGAAGCACTCCGATGATTTCCACGTCGTGCGACTCAATGGATTCGTGCATACAGACGACAAGATTGCATTGAGAGACATTTGGAGGCAGCTTGGGCGCGAGATGGAGCTGGACGAGGATGAATCATCGGCCAAGAACTATGCGGATACCATGTCGAAGCTGTTGGCTCTGCTCTCGCATCCTGCAGAGATGGGAACCGGCAGCGCGGACCAGATCACCAAATCTGTCATCTTCATCCTCGACGAGTTTGAGCTTTTTGCAACACATCCTCGACAAACGCTGCTCTACAATCTCTTCGACATTGCTCAAAGCCGCAAAGCGCCAATCGCTGTTCTGGGCCTCACCACCAGAATCGACGTCGCCGAGAGTCTTGAGAAGCGAGTGAAAAGCCGCTTCAGCCATCGATACGTGCACCTCGCTCTACCCAAGAGCTTTGAGAGCTTCAAGCGGATATGCAGCGCTGCATTGATGCTCTCGCCAGAAGAGCTCGCCGATGAGGAAGAGGCCACTCTGAAAGGCGCTGGTAACGCAAATGGCTCAGAGCCCCTGAATCTATGGAACGAGGTGTCGACCGAAGCCTTAGCCACCGAGCCATGGAAAGCCCTACTTCGCCGTATCTACTACACAACCAAATCCGTCCCGGACGTTCTCGCACCACTCATGCTCGCGACCGCCACAATGCCCACGGCCCAAGGCACGACCACCACCTCCCTCCTCTCCCACTTCTCCGCTCCCTCCGCCGCCCTGCAATCCCCCGACTCCAAACTCTCCCTCCTCCCCTCCCTCAGCACCCTCCAACTCACCCTCCTCATCTGCTCCGCCCGCCTGACAAACATCTTCAACACCGAAATCATCTCCTTCGCGCTCGCGTACGAGGAATACCGCACGCTCGCAAGCAAAGCCAAACTCCAGGCTTCCGCATCCGGGGCTTTGGCGCAGGGAGCCGGAACGAGAGTTTGGGGGAAGGAGATTGCGAAGGCGGCGTGGCAGGAACTGGTGGAGGTTGGACTTGTGATTGAGGATGGAAGGGCTGGGGGCACCGGGAGGGTGGACGTGGGTTTGGAGGAGATTGGGATGTGTGGGGTTGAGTTGGGGATGTGGGGGAGGTGGTGTAGGGAGATTTAGAGAATTGAAAACAGAAATATGCATGATATTGTGTTGGAAATTCGTGCAGTATACTTTCTCAAGTTCCTTGTTTGTGGCCAACGTGCGAGTGCTACCTCTCTACTTGCGACTGCGATGCTGCGGTGCTGGAACTGCTGGAGGGAAAGATCGTGCCGTATCCTCGACGTTCTACATCTCACTCAAAGTTCGCCGGGCCTCTTGATATTCAAGATGCGTTGATCCAGAGATAGCTGAAGGGGTTCCGATCACGCAAGAGGTCCGCGTATATTGTATTGCTTCTCCTGTCCCCTCGTCTTCGCCTCCTCTGCACTCGTCACCTAGCGTAGAGAACTCCGAGGCAGCAGAGAAGAGTCGCTTTCACGAGTCGCACTTCATCGGAGCACGACGATCGCGAACAGAATCCACATCAGGTCGCTGAAAACCTAGACCATTCGGCACCATCATCCTCAACTTTCTTTCGATGTATGAGACCAAACGACTTTCTTGTCGCGATGCCAGATGGACATCATGCCCCAATCGCCCACACCCACCATCCACGTGCCATCGGGACTGAAAGCGATCTGCGAAGTAGCGCCATTCTTCTTGTCGTGGAGTTTATGCTCAACCAAGCGACGTTTGTGGTGCGGCTCGATGGGTTTGAAGCGGTCGTCGAGCAAGAATTCTCGCTCTGCAGCGGCGCTGGAGGGATTAGCTGGGGAGTAGTCAGTAATCATATGGGTTCAGGGGGATTGAAAAGATAACTCACAACTTGATTCTGTGCCTTCGGCGATATTATCGCTATGACGCAGACCGTCGAGTGCATCGAGTCCGTCTGCTGCTCCAGTTTTCTTGCGAGCGGGTTTTGTCTTCTTGGTGCGGGTTTGGGCTTGCTGTGCAGAGACCCCCTCGTCCAAACGCTGCAGATCCCAAAAGGTGAAGAGACCTTGCTGATTGCCAAACGCGAGGAGTGGTCTCATGTCTGGTCTGTGAAGTAGTCCAAATCGATGATAGAAGCGATCGCAGTGAGTCAACGCCAGAGTCAGCAGTCGTTGAAAACCACGGAAGCGATCGTCATGTTCGAAGCCAGAGCGCGTTTGCCTGCCAGGCACAGGTATAGGTGGCTCGTTTGGTGGAGGCTCCTCCGAGTCGAAGCCATCGATTTTCCATATGAGGATTTCATTTTTCTCGTTGATTTTCGGATTCTGGTCTCTTGCGGCCTTGGAAACGATGAGGTCCCCGTAGAACTCTACGCAGTCAACGTAGTTGGAGTGCAGCTCTTTCGTGTAGAAGGACGGATAGTAGACTATCAGTGGCTCTTTCGGTTTGCCATCAGGAGAACTTCGATCGAGTTCTTCGATACTTGGCACTGCCCACAGACAGACAGCCGTATCGATACCTCCAGAGAGCAGCCATTTGCCATTTGGGTGGAAGTTGATGGCCAAAATGGGTTGCTTGTGACCCTCACCTGCAAAGAGAGCTACACAAGGTTGTTGTCGGAATTTCGGCTCTAGGTTCCACAGGCGGATGGTGCTATCCTCCGCGCATGACGCAAGCAGACTAGTGGACAACGGGGGCACGGCCAGACCGTTGATGCCTTTGCCATGACCAGAGAGCGTGCGCACAGCAGCACCCGTTTCAACGTCTAGGATCTTGATATGTTTTGGGATATGGCCGCAGACGCAGACAAGTGGTTTGTTTGTCTCCGGATCCTTGGTCCATACCAGGCTGTTGAAGATTGGGCGCGGAGGCGGCTAGTAATCATGTCAGTCGCTGAAGGTTACTGAAGCGCGAGTAAGGCATACTTGTTCGTCCTTGAGCCACGCGAGTATTTCGAAACCTTGATCCGTGTCGAGCTTCGGCCGACAAACGACAATCTGCACGGTGTTAACGGCTGCGAGTTGAGCATGTGCTTCGCGTGAGACGTACATGGATCCCTGTGACAACAGCAAATATCTGGTCGTCGTCGACCGTGGCATACGGATAGAACTGCACGTCGTAGACGGTGTCGTCTGTAGTCAAGTCAGGCAGGCTGTGCAATTACCTAGAAAGGATCTCGTACCGTCGGTGTCGATAGCGAGTCTGGCACACGCATGCAGGGCGGGAAAGACCTCGTTCGCAGACGGCATTGCTGGAGCTGGTCGGTCGGCTGGCCGGCAAGAACATCAACAGCGTGTATACTTTTGGTAGTGCACCGAGAGTTGAGGCCGAAGGAGCCGAAACCCTGCCCGGATTGGCGCGCCAAGCCGTCTAGTCTGTGCAGCCATATCAGCACGTGAATATGCCTATACTTGCCAGTCACACTCTTGACACCACACGACTGAACAGTGTATACCGGCATTGCTGCCTCGTTCCATACCTGTAGTCCGCAAAGCAGGCAATGGCAGCATCATCAACATTGAGCGAGGCAGCGGTGAATCACTCGTCCGCTCCGGTGCTGGACGTCACCGCGTGCGTCCCACAATTCGCTTGTGATCGACGATGAAGTGCAGAGGGGCAGTCAGAAATTGCAAGGAATGCTTCCAGGTCGCAGGCGGTGGCTTTGTCGTGGCTGATCACTGCATGGGCCGCCGGGGATGATGATGCTTGGTGCTGCAAAGGAAGCAGTTCCCCTTCGAGCTAAAGAAAGACGTGCAGCAACAGACTCAGGCGGTACTCGTATTGTTGCAATGTCACAGCGCTGGTGAGGGTGCCCGCCCGACGCCCCGATGCCCGCTCTGAGAAGAATGCCGCGAGTGGTGGCAGTTGCTAGTCGCAGGGACCGTTCTAGTTGATTACTCTTGCAGCGTGCCGACTCGCCAGTAGCAGGCGTGTGTCGTGTCGTGTGTGGTGAAGGGAAGAGGTCAGAGCTGCGTGCGTCGGGTGAGTGCTGTGCTGTGCAGAGCATGAACCTAAGGAACTCCCGAGCCCGAGCCAGAGCCAATGCACCGCTGGCCCTGCAGCTTCACTACCGCACTTGCCGGCGACTGACCTCGTCGCATTCGTTGCATCCACAACCGCACCGGCTGATACTGCAGCCACCTCAGGAGGACAATGCCGAAAACGAATGGTCTGAGGCTTGAGTGGACATGCGGTGCGTTGTGTGAGGCAGGGAAGCAGGCGAATATAATGGAGTAATAGGCGCGAGCCGCCGGCAAGGACATCACGCTAGCGCAGCGGGGAGAGCCTTGGTTGGCCCGTCAGGCGAGCTGGGAGCGGCCGAACGAGCGTCGGATGTCTGCCGAAACGAAATTTCCTCGCCCCATCCGGTGCAATCGTTGATGAATCCAGAGCTGGCAATTGCCTCCGTCTGCTGCCGTAGGGTGATCCCCTCTGCTGCCATCATTGCATCCGAGTGACATCCGACGCGAGGGAGAAAGTGGAAAAGGGTGTACACGGGAGCGATTGCCCTTGCTTGGGGTCGCGACTGCCATGCGCTGAGGTCGGGCCTGACATCATCCTGCAGGGCCACCGAGCGCTCTTTCCTCGAGACCCTGACGTGTGGTCTGGGCGTCGAGTCGGGCGCTGGGATTCGTCGAGTGGGCCGGCGGTTTGAAGAAGAGACTCACCTCACCCCAGACGGCCACCCTCAAGACACACGATAACGAAGCTCCCACGATCACGACGACAGCAGCATCGAACGGCACTTGATCGCAGGATCTCTTACTGTTATTTCATCCTCGAGAGACGAGCCCATCGCACGCGAGAGAGAGACAGACGGCGCCAGGGCTGCAGCATTCGAGAAACGCCGCCGCGAGCGTGCACCACCGCTGGCGACCTGTCGACTTCGACTTCACCCCCCAAACACCCTCCACGGCCCACCCTCTCCTTGTCTGCGCTGTCTCCCTGGGCATCTTCTGCGCTCCGGCCGGGAACAGGGCTGCTGGCGCCTCCACTCTTCCCACGGCCCTCGTCCGCGCACAGCAACTGGAACCTGACTGCACGCTGCAACGCCTCCAGGGCTGTTGACTGTCTGCACCATCCGCCCGGCATCGCCACCTGCCGCCAGCGTTCCAGACGAGCCAATCACGCCCGCTCCGCTGCCTCACATATACGCTTTGCACGCCTGCTGGACCACCGCGAGGCCCTCTTCTATCCCAGCCTGCCTCCCGAACTATCTCATTCCGGCCTCATAGCGGCTTCGTACACGCGTGCCACCGTCCCGTCCGGTCAACTCATCACTACCCTGTCATCCTCGTGACCACCACGCACCTCCTCGTAGTTATGCGTGTTAAGGGCTGATCACCTCGCTGTGACCTGACTATTCTGCCTGGACGTCGCCCTTACCCGTCGTCACAATGGAGACGACCTTCATCTCAATTCATGGTAAGCTAAAGCTCTAATGCTCGACGACTTCAATTGACCTGACCTGCTTTACCAGACCTCACCGAAAATGCCACCATCCTCTACTCTTCCGACTCAGTCATCGACATCCTCGGCTACACGCCAGATGAGATCGTCAATCGTTCAGCATGGGAGTTCTTCTCTCTCGAAGAGCTCCCTTATGCTCGAGACTTCCACCAGAAGCGGGTTGCCTCCGATAAGGCTGCCGTGCTGGCCTACTGCCGCATTCAGAACAAGCAGAACGAATGGGTGGGCTGCGAGTGCTGTTTCACCATCGTCTACGATGTCATGGTAGTGTGTACCTCCATCTACCGACGCAACCTTCAAAGCGAGAGTACGTCCTACAAGCTCACTGTTATCTGTGACCTTCAGCTAACATGCCTCAGAACGCGCAACTGAAGCGCCAATGGTTCGGCGAATCTTCTCTTCCTCGCCGAAAGATCCCAGATACCACATGTTGTCACACCTGTCAGCCAAATTCTCGCAGTCCAGCAAGTGGCAGCAGCATGAGCCCAGAGCTGCTCTCTTCCTGAATCGCTTCACGCGAACACTCACCATTATGTACGCTACCAATGGCCTGGAAGACGTCATCGGCATTCCTGCCGAAACGATGCGTGGACGAAGCTTCTACTACTGCATATCGGAGAACTGCCTGACTGATGCAGTCAAATGTCTGGAGAATGCCAAAGGCAACGACTCGATTGCTTACCTGCGGTTCTGGTTCCGTGATCCTCGTGTGGACGATGAGCCGCAAGCGGCCGATTCCGAGAGCAGCGACGAGGAGATGACAACCGACGCAAGCGAGGATGGCGGCGTCCACCTTCAAAGCGACCACGCATCTCCAGGTGCAAGCATGGACGTAGACAGCGATGAATCGAAGCCGACTTCCAGAAACTCGTCTGGAGACTCGACACGCGCCCCGGACACTCACGAAGCCATCTTTGGGCAAGCTCCAGCGGCCCAGTCATCCACATCCTCACTAGCAGTCTCTCCGGAACGCAGCCGGCACTCTTCATCGAATGCGCCACCACCGGAGCAGATCGAGTTGGAAGCAGTCATTTCCTGCACCTCTGACGGATTGGTCGTGTGTCTACGAAGAGCACGACCAATGATCCCTCATCCTGCCCAGCGCCCATCTCGACCCGTCTTCGAGAACGGAATGTTCGCGGCGCCATGGGCCACGGAGCCTGTTCTTCCGCCACTCGAGGCGAGAGCTGGTGCTGGATACGGATCGGCCTTTGCGCCAGCACTGGGACCACAAGGCGCACAGAAGAATCCTGCAGTGGCCGCAACAGAGGCCGACCATTCCGACTTCATGAGCGCCATCCGCGACCAAGCTATCTTTGCATGGGCTCTTACAGGCATCAACGGCTCTCTGGCCAAATTTGGATCTGGTAAGCCCATTGGAAACTCTCTTCCCCAAGACGGACTTCCGATTTGGGCAAGTGACCCGCGACTGGGCGAGCTCAGCGATCAGGGGAGCAGCAGTGGCAATGACAGCACCACATGGAACCAAGTTGATGGCCGTCCGGGTACAAACATATTTGGTGACCCTGGCCTGGATCGACCCAATGGCAACCCGGGCAAAACCAATGGCAGCAGCTCAGCGGGCACGCCATTCCAAGGCCCTCGCTGAAATCTCCACTGCAGGTTTCCTTTACGTGTCGTGGATTGCCTCTAGCCACAGACCATGATACGAACGAAAATCACGCACAACATCAGGCACTGCTCTGGAGTGACTGGACGCCGAAGGCACGTCCCAGTCTTCCACTGCCCAGTATGTGGCGAATGAATATCACGGTTGCAGATATACCAATTACGAAGAAGAGGAAAAAGGACAGAAATGTTTTGCTCGAGCATTTTTAGCGTGTATGGACTGAAGCGAGGGAATACCACATTTGCGGGAATCACGGCGCGACAAAAGGAAGCCAAGAAGGCGCATTGCTGGCGAAAGAGGGAATTAATGGTTTGCTGCTTTTAACAATCTGAGAGCGAGACTAGTATCCTCTATCACTGAGATATCGATATCACCGAGAAGGGTCAGCTTCAGCTTCTATTACTCCACGCTCTGACGAGTTTGACTGGCTGTTCGTTCGAAGCTTTGCTTCTGCGAGCTCCTCGATCCGTGAGTAGGTGAATGATTTACGAGCGTACAAGGACCACCCCGGCTTAGACTGGTATCGTGCTGCGTAGTGTCTCGGGGAATCTTGACATTTAGGGGCACTCAGTACGAAGGCGGGCGAGAATCGTTGAGTTGCCCCGAAACAGGTGTAACGAGAGCGGAGCGCATCGACGATCTGATGGAGTCGGAGCAATAGCTGAGGAAGGCAGCAAAATTTGGCAAGCATCCTTGACAGAGATGGGCTGATATCGAGACAAGGGATTCCGGTACAAGCCGGAACAGGATATAGCTTCACTGATGAGCTATGAGGAGTGCCCTACTTCATACTTAGCAGTTTGCTTTCGTATGGGCTACGAGGCGGTGCTGGATCCGCTCATGAGCTTTCTGCTACGATTTCTGCTCGAGTGACGAGGAAAACATTGATTCTGCAAGTTGCTCAGAATTGAGAATCAAGTCTTGCCAATGATGAGGCTTCATGTTGGCTTCAAGATTCTCGAGACGACAGGAGCAATTGATTCACATGCGTGTGGCAGTTGCATGGGGTCGGACACGGAGACATCGCTGCGTTTTCGGCCTGAGGCAGTAACGACGACATGTGAGACGGCTCGACACTGCAATGAAAGATTGACGGCTGTAATCCTGCGAGAGGAGAACGGCCAGTGAGTGGATGAAAGACGCTCACAATGCGCGGACGAAGGAGAGGACGTTGATAGAGGATTATCTTTTGCCTCGGCTCGAGGAAGTTGGAGAAGCGGCTGTACCTGAGCCTATAACATGGTGAGCTCATCGTCGTCCATCACATGCCGAAGAAGATTTCCCGGGAGCCGTTAAGTGAGGCCTGGTCGCGTTGTCCTCGTGCTCTGATATCCCATCCTCCTTTCCTCACAACAACTCCTTCACATTGTTGCACTCACTTTCCAAACGCCGACACTTGTGAGCAGTCGCATTTCGCCTTACTCACAGCTCGCCGCACCTGCCCCTCCGCGCCACGCTACGCCCCACACCCGCGTTTCGGCGAACTAGTCCGAGCCCCCAGATTTGCCTAATTGCCCTGGCACTGCAGTCACGAAACATGTCTTCGACAAACACAAACACCACTTCACCTTCTTCCTCTCAGCCCAAGGAACGACTCGCTCAACTATCAGGCCAGATGGGTTCAGTCGGAAATGGCGCGACGGCCTCGTCGTTCGGCACAGATGTCTGCCCGCAAGCTCCAGAGGACCCGCTCTTTGGCCTGATGGCCGCCTACCGCAGAGACACGGATCCGAAGAAGGTCGATTTGGGTATTGGAGCCTACCGAGACGACAATGCGAAGCCATGGGTGTTGCCCGTGGTCAAGCAGGTATGTGTGTAATTTTCCGAGCAACATGAGCGGCTATTGACTCGGTTCTCAGGCAGACGAGCTCCTTCGAAAAGATCCCGATCTGAACCACGAGTACCTTCCCATCGCCGGTCTCGCCGACTTCACTTCCGCCTCACAAAAGCTTGTGCTGGGCAAGCAGTCACCCGCCGTGCAAGAGAAGCGTGCAGTTGCCCTGCAGACCATTTCCGGAACCGGAGCTGTCCACTTGGGAGCTCTCTTCCTTGCCAGGTTCTACCACCCATCAAATTCGAACGCAAAGGCCGTCTACGTCAGCGATCCGACATGGGCAAACCACAACCAGATCTTGAGCAATGTGCAATTGCCGGTCAAGAAGTATCCATACTTCCACAAGGGCACCAAGGGCCTTGACTTCGAGGGAATGATGGGGACACTGCAGCAGGCACCAGAGGGCAGCATTGTCCTGCTCCACGCGTGTGCACACAACCCGACTGGTGTCGACCCGACGCAAGAGCAGTGGAAGGAGATCGCGAAGGTGATGAAGGCGAGGCAGCTGTTCCCCTTCTTCGACACTGCATACCAGGGGTTCGCATCGGGTTCGCTTGAGAAGGATGCTTGGGCAATCAACTACTTTGTGGACCAAGGCTTCGAGCTCCTGATCGCCCAATCATACGCCAAGAACTTTGGCCTGTACGGAGAGCGTGCGGGTTGCTTCCACTTCGTCACAGGACCAGGTCCACAGGCGGCAGAGACTGTCAGCCGCGTCGGCAGCCAGCTCGCAATCCTTCAGCGATCCGAAATCTCGAACCCTCCAGCGTACGGTGCTCGCATTGCATCCCTCGTGCTCAACGACGACAAACTGTTCGCGCAGTGGGAAGAAGACCTACGCACCATGTCTGGACGTATCATTGAAATGCGCAAGGCTCTACGATCGAAGCTCGAGCAGCTTGGCACTCCTGGCAAGTGGAACCACATCACTGACCAGATCGGCATGTTCTCCTTCACCGGTCTAAATCCCGACCAAGTCTCGAAGCTTCGGGACCAATTCCACATCTACATGACCCAAAACGGACGTATCAGCATGGCGGGTCTTAACACGAAGAACGTGGACTACTTCGCCAAGTCTGTGGATGCCGTGGTGAAGCAGACGTCGTAGGTACGAGTGAAAAGAGGTGATGGAATGAAGACGAATGGGAGAGATCGAGCGTGGTAGCTGTACACTACAGATTTTAAAGACTCTTTCAGCAAATCCAATGACGAGCCTGGCTGCTCTGATTGCTTTCCTCCCACCGAACCCACTTCAGTCCACACCTCCCCCTTCCAATCCAGCTCTCCTTCCTCACACCTTCCCCTCATTCAACGCCTTCCCCGCCTTCCACAACAACCGAATACAAATCACATTACTCGCCCACCAGAAAATCCCTCGGCTCAACGCCAACCTCGCATCCGTCACAAACACGTACGAAATCGAATACAAAACCCTCGCGATCGTGTACGCCAATCCGGCCATGTTTATTTTGTCATTCGGAACTCCAGCTACCTGTGCGAGCAGCATCGAAGCCGCGAACACGGGGAAGTGTTCCATGGAGTTTGCGTGGCAGGCTTCGATGCGGTGGAGTTGGTTTAGTTGCGACTGGGTTAGTTTTCCGGATTGGACGGCTTGGGTGCCGTATTTTGTGAGATCTAAGCGGGAAGAAATGTCAGCTGAGTGAGGGATGGAGCGGCGGGGGTGCGGTAGGCATGCCTTGACGGGGAGAAACTTGGTGGTCGAGTTTGTAATGGGCTTTCCAGGCGCGGGAGGAGAGGATTGCGTAGGCCCAAAGAAAGTGGAAGATGAGGTAGTGAGGTGTGTGGGAGGGGGTGGACGGGGAGGCGGAGAGGCCTAGGGCAGAGAGGAGGGAGGAGGACATGGTGTTGATGTCGTCCGGTTGTGGTTATGGTTATGATTGTTGTCGTGTCTTGTTTCAAGACGAGGTTTAATGGATTCTTGACGATGAGAAAGCAAGGATGCAGAAGCAAGTGTGCAAGATTAGGGAAAGGATGATTGTTGTAGAAGATATTCTGATGAATTCTTCTGCCTAGGAAACCGGGAACTAGAGAAACAAGAAGAAGCGACGTCGTCGTAGCGACAAGCTGGTGATGCCGAACCCGAAAACGATTAGCGATTCGTACCTTGGGTACGAGGAGAGGACAGCAACGCTAGCCTTCATGAGGGAAGTCACGACCTTCGCACCTTCCACGCCAGGCACAATCACAAGAAGACGTAAGTGAATGAAACCTGACAGAAGAATGTGTAGCAGGACGTCAGCTCTATTTCGTATAAGCTATTAGGACGCATCTACCTCACATTATTATTACGACAGATCCGCTTCCCATCGGCTTACGAATCCCTCGCACCAATTCGCTCGTCCGCGGCATCTCCAAGCCGCGCAAAAGCACCAATCACAACACCCCTCTTAAAGACCGCCAAACTCCAAACTCTCCTTCTGTTCCTGCGCTGACCTCACCTCACGTCGCCGTCAGACCCGTCTGAGCCGCCTAGACACCCCGTCATGGCAGCTACACCGTGTGTAACCAAGCAAGACTCACGCAGTTACGGCCATAGCGAACTCGGTCGGCGATCTCGTCTTCGGCGCCGCAATAGCCCCAGACCTTTTGCTGCCTTGCTGCTGTTTGTTGCACGGTATATTGTGGTCGGAAGGCACGGCGCAACGGCGCTGTTCAGGCCCGAACTGCTGTATACGGGATAGGTTGAAAGCGTTATTAGTGATGAACATTGATAGTGATGGAAAGGTAGAGGCAGATCTGGCACGTTCTGGCCGCAGTTGAAGTTTGATATATTAGGAATGCGATGTACTTTTCGAAGGTACGATGTGTACCTCAGAGTGAGAGTTCAAGTCATCGACCATTCAGGAGTTTTCATTGACATTCCGTATCATACTCCACCATTGCAGCGTACTTCTAGCTTCAGCATATCAGACATGCCACCGAGGACAGCGGATCGGAGCATCACCACATGCCGGAATTGCAGGTACGCATCCACCTCGCGGCAGAGTCATGGGAAGAAGGATACTGCTGACGACAGAACTAGGCGACGGAAGATCCGATGCGATAGAGGCCGGCCGAGATGTAACAGATGCAGAGAAACGGGTACCGTGGTAAGTACATTGATCGGCTCTGCTTGCGCTACCATCAGGTCCATTCCCAGAGCTTATATGCTGTATCAATGTCTTCCATCGAACAATGGAGGGATGTTGAAACGCAGTCATGACTGGACAGCTAACGAAGTCGTACGCAGTGCGTGTACGAGGACCAGATGCCACGACAAGCCAGAAGATACCAGTTCGTGAGTACGCATGTGTAACAACTCCAGCAAGCTTCTGTATAGCTTATACTGACGGCACACAGCTGAGACCCCTGGGAGCGCCCTTCGTCAGGCTTTCGATTCCGAGCAAGAAGATAATGGTCCAACAACGATACCCATTCCATCCGAGAGACTGCAGAATATCGAAGACCGCGTCGGAACCCTGAATCAAATGGTCCAGACGCTTCAGGTTCAGAGCAGTATGCCAAGTAGTGCCACCAGCTCCGTCTCCGGATTTCCAGGCTTGAGGCGTAGATCCACAGGCCAGTCTTCAGACCAGGGGATCACAGACATGCGCTACGTCGACCTATCGTTCATCACTTCCATGTGTGATGAGGTTGCTGAGCTCGGACGTATTTTGAGGAGCCAGACAAGATACCTGCTGGAACCACCGGACTCGCCACCCGCCGAAGAAGCGCAGCCCGAGCCAATCGAAGAGGATTTCGGTGCAACGGTTTCCACAGAGCATGCTCGAGTACAGGATGAATCGGCCCGTACTGAACAAGACGTGACCCAAGACGATATGATGGCGGAGGCAGTAGCCAATCCTCCCGAACTCGACTGGAACTATTTCGATTACATGATGGAGCAGGATCTCGGGTACTCTGGTAGTTTCCCAGAGGAACACGGAGGTGAGCCGGACCAGTCGAGTCCTAGAGGGCGATGAGGAGTTCGATTTTTTGGTTGTCGTGTTGTTGCGTATTATTTGAATCATCGTATGGCGTCTTCAGCGTTGATTAGAATACGAGATCCCATATTACCAGAAATGAACAAAATGCAGCGGTGGAGTAGAACACCAGTTGTGCAGTGCTTTGTCGTTCGCTTGCACGTTTCAGCTCCTTGTTGCCCTTTCCGACGTTCTCAGTCGTGAGGTATGAGTCCTGCACAAGCTGCTCGATGTGCTCAGCTTGCTGGGTGAGATTGGCGTGTAGCGTGCTGTGCAGCTCGCTGATCTCCAGAATGCTGCGCTCAGCCGTTCGAACTTGATCCAGCTGGTCCTCGTAATGCTTCAGGAGCTCGTGATTCTCCTCCGCAAATTGCTGAAGTTGCTCCTCTGAAAGTTGTGGCTGCTCTTGATCATCCATGGAACTGCTTTCCCAAACTCCCGACGACCTGTTTTGCTTCGCTGAGCCACCTTGGAGGTGCATTTTGTCCTCGTTCTCTGCCCATGCTTGAGGAATACCACCAGCAACCGCTGACTTGGCCAGTATTGATTTTGACTTTTCAACTTCTCTTCCTAATCGGACATCCATCATTCCGCTTTGGACTCTGCCTGCCTCTTCCAGTTTCCGCGAGAGGAACAGGATGATGCTCTCCCGTACGGCAGCTATCGTCTTTCTTGCAGCTTCCTCTCGCTCTTCCTCTGGCGACTTCGCCGTCACGGCACCGCCTGCTGCCCATCTCCCTATTGCGCCTAGACCTCCTCTTGCTCGTTTCGACAAAGCCACAGAGTCCGCTGTCTGATTTCGAACATCTTCCGCCTGTTTGAGATTGGTGATTGCTCCGTTGAGCTGTCGGAGAAGTTCCTTGGATTCTGCATCGATTTTGTCTCGTTCGCTGTCCGTGAGAGGTCTGGCGCGGTCATTGTCCGCTCCTTGTCGTCTTCGCGAAGGCTGGGCTGCTGAGAGGTATGCAGGTCGTATTGAGCGAAGGTATCGGTTCAGCTCTGCTATGCGTGCATTCTTGCTTATGGTCAGCCCCTTTCACAGCTTGCCCAGAGAGCTATACCTACAATTCGGTAGGCCTCTTGCAAGAACGAGTTGATTGTCTCTAAATTGTATTCCCGCTTGAGCACAGGCTGTACGCCTTGCTTTTGCAGATAGACGTTGAAATCCGGTGTGATTTCCGTCATCACGATCGTTGTCTCATCGGAGCAGCTGCTGTGGTTTGTTGTTGTTTGACGAAGAGAGCTCGAATAAACTTGCATCACATGTGAGAGACCAGCTTGCGGTTTCCCTGTTTCATGCCGAAGATCTGCCGCCCCGAAACTCAAAAACATTGCGCCAACTTCGCGTCTTACCAACGTGCAGGGCATTCATTACAAGTCGTTCATCTTTCACATGTGAAAGACAAGCTCTGATCTTCTGCAACTTCGCACCCGTTTCTGAAATCGATTCCATCGCCAATGTAGGCTCGGTGCTTCGTAGAAGCGATGCGGGCGACGATTGCGATAACGGAGCGGCACTCGGTGTTAGCGATATCTTCGATATCGGTGTGGCATGCTGTACCAGCGCGTGGAAGAAATGCATTGCGCGAATGTGACGAATATTCTCTAGTGTCTTAAAGGCGCTCATCCCGCGCTCTCCACTTTCCTCGACATCACATGCATCTGCAGGTATAAGTAATGCTTTTTCTTTGATTCGGCGGTGTGGCGACAGGACGGCGACGATGGCAGGCTCTTCTTTGACACTGACATCAGAAGAGAAGCAAACCACGATATCAGAAGAACAGGCAGCCGCCGTTCAAGAGGCCGTCGAAGGTTCCCCAGAAAAGGACCACTATGGACATCCAACTTCGCCACCGCTGTCTCTCGTGTCCGCCGCCGAAGCACACGATGCGAGATCAGATGAGGATGATGCAGAGGAGCGAGACGTCGAGCAACTTCAAACAGTGACCACAAACACGCCAAGCTGGTCCGTCTTTTCACTACAGCAGAAAAGATTCATCGTGCTCATGGTCGCTTTGGCGGGATTCTTCTCCCCTCTTTCTGCCAATATCTACTTTCCGGCGCTGAACACCCTGGCCGCCGACTTTGGGACTTCCGAGAGCGTAATGAATCTGACTCTGACGACCTACATGATCTTTCAGGGACTGGCCCCGACCATATTTGGCGATCTCGCGGACATGGCAGGCCGGAGACCTGCCTACATTATTGGGTTCACGATCTATATTGCGGCTTGCATTGGCATTGCAAGCTGCAACAGCTTTGCGGCCTTACTGGTTCTGCGAATGTTGCAGTCAAGCGGCTCCTCGAGTACGATCGCGCTAGGGTCTGGCGTTGTGGCGGATATTGCAACCAGTGCAGAGCGAGGGGTCTGGATGGGTTGGGCTACTTCTGGTCCAATGGTTGCACCCGCTCTAGCCCCAGTACTTGGAGGCCTCTTCACTCAATTTCTTGGCTGGAGGTGGATCTTTTGGTTCCTCGTCATTCTTGCTGGGGTGTTCTTCGTGCCCTTCATCCTCACTTTTCCAGAGACAGGTAAGAGCATCTCAGTGTTCGAGTCGGAACTAGTCTGATTGATCGCTCTCGCAGGTCGAAATGTCGTCGGCAACGGCTCAGTACCTCCGCAAGGATGGAACATGAGCTTGATCAACTATCTGCAAGTCCGCAAACAGCGCAAAGAAGGACCAGCATTGGAACAGACCCTCTCGCAGCAGTCAAATCGGACGGCCCAGCAGGCGATGAAGAAGAAACGCGAACTCCGCATACCGAATCCCCTTCACGCACTTAGTCTTATCTTGGAGCGAGACGTCGGACTCCTACTCTTCTATAACTCGATCGTCTACTGCGCCTTCTACGACGTGATGGCTTCAGCCCCAAATCTGCTCCAAGATATCTACGGCTTTGATGCCCTCAAGATCGGTCTTTGCTTCCTGCCAATGGGCACAGGTTGCTTTCTGGCTCCCATGGTCGTCGGCAAGCTCATGGACTGGAACTTTCGTCGCATCGCGCGGCAAGTCGGATACGAAATTGTTAAAGGCAAGGCAAACGATCTTCGCAACTTTCCACTCGAGAAATCACGGATACAAATCGCTTTCCCCGCTGTAATGCTCACAGCCGCAGCCATTCTGTGCTATGGGTGGGTCATGCAGGTCGAGACAGACCTCGCAGCGCCTCTGGTCTTTATGTTCCTCACTGGCTTTGCATCAACGAGTGCATTCAATGTCATGAGTGTGATGCTGGTGGACTTGTATCCACTTTCGCCTGCAACTGCCACTGCAGCGAATAATCTCGTGAGGTGTTTGCTTGGTGCTGGCGCTACGGGAATAATCATCTACATGATAGATGCGATGGGCAGAGGATGGTGCTTCACATTTATTGCACTAGTAGTGGTGGCATTGAGTCCCATCTTGGTGGCGCTAGAAAGATGCGGCCCACATTGGCGGGAGGCAAGAAGGGTGAAAGCGGAGGAGGCTAAGAAGACGACAGAAAACAATTGCACGCAGCAGAGTGAGGACAAAGCCAACGACAGATGATACCTAGTAGAGAAAACTAGAAATTGGTGTCTTGCAAATAGAGAACTGTTGTATTCCTGTGATGCATTGACCCAATCGCAAAGTCATCGCTATTCTCATCCATCAAATGAACGCAATGCTCTCGTTACTCCATACACCAGGTCTCAGGATCGAAAACAGAGCGCAGACTGCAAGTGCTCGCCGACTGAGTATTCAATGAAGTACAAGCTTGCAGTCCGCGTGTTGAAGTTACTTCATCTTAAGCCATAGCTCTGGGTTTGACGTGAGAAGGAGCACCAGCCCTTCGCCTTGCAACCCGCATTCCTGTCGATACCTGTTCGTGGCCAAGACATGCTCCTTGAGAAGCTTCTCTGACTCTGCATTGTACCAGCCACGGGTTGTGTAAGTAATCTCGTACTCCCTTGGGGCCCTTGACCCCTCGTCCTTCCCTGTGAGCTCGAACGTGACACTGAAACGTGCCGAGAGCTCAACCTTGCGTAGCCAGCGAAGATCGGGCTGAGGAACGGTCTGGTAAGCCCAAGTACGGAAGGTCTGAGCCGAATTTGCCACGTCTCGTCGTTTCTCCTGGTCTGATTTGCTCCTGTACGAGTAAGAGGGCATACAGAAGGTAGTCTCCTTGTAGAATACCGGAAGAAATGCCTTGCGCAATTCTTGACTTGTTCGAAGAAGTGGTGGGAGTTCCGAGCTCACTCTTGGCGGGTCTGAGTAGAACATGATTTGCGAGGGGAGCAAGATCCTACCGGCCGCAATCTTGATGTGATCTGGAAGCTCCATGAAGCGGAAAGGCTTTGCTAGACCTGCGAGAGATTGCAGAAGGCGCCTTGGGTCCTTCTTCGCATGATCAGGAACCCTCTGTAGGACATAATTGCTCGCGTACGCCCGGAGCAAGTCCACAATTCCTTGCGGATCGTTGCTTGAAAGGTCGAACTCATCGATCTCGTCGAGAGGCAAGTCGTCAAACTGCAACTTGTGCTCCAGAAGTATTTTGACCTTTTCCGACCATGACTCGTAGTCGCTGCCTTCATACAGAAGGCACTTTGGATGAGCTTGTTTGTCTCTGGCATGGTGGCGAGCTTGTTCAGATGAAGGCGTCGCAATTAGAATCGGGGATTGATGCTGCTGTTGTTGTTTACCTTCCCAAGGGCGAACGAGACTAGACGGTATGTCTGAAAGGTACGTGCTTTCGAGTCTACAAAAGTGCCCGCATGCTAGCACGTGAGAAGCACAAGCGAGTGAAGGTAAGCGAAGGCATGTCGACACTCGAGCGTTCTCCATGTGACGGCATCAAGTTAATCCTTTCTCATTAACGAAATGTTCTCAGTCAGCCGAACTGTGCTCGCATATCTTAGACAGCATGCTCTGAAATGCATGCTCTTGGGCTCGATATGTATTGAGTCACCCATCTTGATACTACCATAGTCCCAAACGACGAGTTGCGGACGCGGCCAAAACAATGACGGTGATGTTGTGAAAGCGAAGGTGAAGATGAAGATGCTTCATGTGAAGAAGAGTGGTAGGACCCTTATTTTAGCTCCGAAACACGATGCCGGATCGGGATAGAGTTTGTAAACAATGGGCCCGGCCGGCATCACATGCTCGTCGCACCAACGACATCACGCTCAAGGCAACCGAGCATGCAGTCCTGCGCTCCATCATTCACTCACAGCCTCCCGAACATGTGATACGCCATCCCGTCGATGGTGGCACTCTCGCATCGACACTCCTGACCCGTCTTCTCACTCCCGCCCGCATCGAGCCGTCACGCGACAAGCTGCATACGCTTCGAGTCTACTGCGCACTACTACAATGGCTTCATCTTCACCGCTCGCGACGTCGCAGCACATTCTCTTCCAGCCGCCTAAATCACCCGCGACCGTAACCGCTACACCGTCTATTGCCACTGCGACAGAATATTTCACCGGCTCAAGAAAGAGGCAGAGACCGGATTCCTCACGAGACACTCATCTGCAGCAACCATCTTGGACAGAGACAACGAGCTGGGCTCAGTTTCCTACACCGAGTGATGGACTTGTGAGCAGCGGATTCGGACAGAATCCAGACTTTGTTAATGACCGCTACCAACTCGCCGGCGGCTTCGACACACCTTCACTAAAGGCGAATTCGAAACTGGAGCACTTGACGGTGAATGAGAATGAGTTTCGGAGGCGACTACGAGATGATGATATGGGAGCATACTACGACGAGAAGCATGCGCCAATCACTGGCCCTCTGGCGAGAGAGCGAAATGGTGTAGCGAGGACCGGCTCTGACGAGCAACAAAAGAGCTGGACACGACTCGCTTTTGGGATTGTGGGCAAGGTGTTCAGCTTCGGTGGTGATATTGTACGAGGCTTCTACGCAGGAGGTGGTCAAGGATATGATCTGAACCACTACCCACTAGTGGGCTCAGACTTGCTTCAGCAGAGTACAGAGCGCTTTTCGACACCCATTCCAGGCGCCTGGAAGGAAGAAGAGTTCCTTGGCGACTTTGAGCAGGACAGTCCAGATTTCCAGACACCTGCTGAGACACCACGTAACAAGCGGAGACAAACGGAAAAGGACTCTTGGGTGATGGTCGGCACGCCTGATGTGGATATGGGAACGATGAGCCCAAAGAGAAAGGTATCAAGCAATACCATGCCCAGGAATAGTCTGGCGGCCAGATCTACAGCATCTCGAGCATCGAGCAGACGGAGTATTGCTCCGATGCCGCGTCGAGTCTACTCTCACGTAGAGTCAAATGGAAGCCCGGCTCTGCGACATACACCCTCTCTGCAGCCAGCATTCCAGCCCGAGACTTTACACAATCGACGAGCATCTACTGCCTCCGTTCGATCACCTCACGGTCGTCCGAGCAGCTCTGGTGCAGGCAACCAGTATATGAGCCCAGAAGCTGAACGGTACGCAAAACGCCAAGCAAAGCAGGACAAGACCATGACCAACATGTCGAAGAAAATGGAAGAAATGATACGCCAGGCACAGGAAGCTCTGGGCACCAAATTCTCCGTCGAAGGAGATGGGGAAATGGACGACGAAGGATACGATGACGAAGATTGGTGAGCTTTCGTATACTCTACTCTTACGGCCGAGTTGGGGTGTAAGATGTCGTTGGACGGACAGGCATACAGGACACGATACCCTCTTTCTCGGTTTTTGGAGTTGAATTGGGCGGGTCAAGGAATGGCTTGCGACGTACATGTTCAAGCAATGCTAGCAAAAGGAACAGACAGGACATACGACAACAACGAACGGATGACTTCTCACCGACTTCCGAATCCCCATTAACAAATGTCCCCTAAAAGAAAGGGCTGACTCTTATTGCTGACATATTCACAGAGTCCCAGGTGTAGCTTTTCAGCAAACGAAACACTGCTTCCAGTAAAGTCCTTATGGTCAGCAGCTACACATGGAAAACTTGTGAACGCTGTCCCCCGTGCCTTCCCGCAGTACAAAAATGCGTAGGTCTGTATACACCTATCTACGTCCTATTCTTGACGCGGACTATCGAGTCAAATCCCCTTCAGAATAACAGAATGGAGGCCACATCGCCCTCACCAACGCCAGACCTCCAATCCCTCCTCTTCACCCTCCCCACCGAACTCCGCTGGCAAATCTACACCTACCTCCTCACCACCGCTCCACCTCATTCAAAAGGCTCCAAAATTCAAACATCCGCCTCTGGCTCCCCAGTCCACCCACTCCTTCAAATCACGAGGCGAATTCGTCACGATGCCTTTCTCCCACTCTGCACAGCCCAGAAGCCCAGTGAAAGTAGAGAATGGGACAACAGACCATCGATCCTTCGGAAAGGCGAAGATGTCGCGAATGTCTTCCTCAGAGTAGAAGCAAACTGGCGGGAACGGTTGAAGAAATTCTTAGAGATTCTGGATTCGTTCTCGGAGGGAGAGGATGAGAGGCGGAGACGGAGAGGGATGGTGCGGTACGTATTTCCAAATCAGCGCGCTGATTTTTCAGAGGAGAAGATGGTGTGGCTAGATAAATTTTCGTGCTGATCTTTCGCAGATTGGAAGCTCGATACACCCAACGACATAACGAAGCCGATCCAGGATGCAATGAGGCATTTTGGGAAAAGGGACTGCGCAAGCTGTGCGAGGAAGAAGGGGTCAAGATGATCGCATTTTCAAAGAAGACAATCCATCGTAATGGATTCTCGACGACGTGGCGCTGCCCCGTCACTGCCGAAGGAGGGGTATGGTGGTGAAGACATTCTGTGAGGCAGGGGTCACGACTTGAGATGAACTGATCTTGGAATATGAGCGTTCCGATTTGGGGTGTCCGGCGTTTGTCTGCTCACTTTTGCAGTCATTCGTCCATGCAGGCATATCTTTATCATCTTGGTGCTGAGAGTCTGCAACACTCCACTTCAACTTGCTCGTTCCATTCCCGGCGTTCCGTGCTTAGTCTCAATATATCATCAACTCAAGCAGCTCCACCAGACGGTCCAAAGGGTCCATGATGAACCAATATCCGATCTCGCGGAGCGAGAGGAGCAACGCAGCCAGGCAGAGGTACGGGTAGCTTTGTATCATTCCTGTCAAATGTGTTGGCCATGGACCGTTCGGACAACCCCTTCTTGTCAACGAGAGAGCGGTGTGATCGAGACGCACGCCGGTTGCGGTAAGTGTGAGCCTGCGCAACGTCAGCTTTGGTCGCAATGGTTTAGTTCGGAAGACGTACAGCAGCACCGCAAAACAAAGCTCAAGTATTCTGACCAGCAGACCAACCCAATCTTGTCTGATATGGAGCGCATGCGCCGTCAGGAATACCATTCTGTGATGAATAGTGACCGAGTGCCAAGGAATCTGAAGAGGAATCCCGGTGTCCTTGAAAAAGCTCTCAAGACTTTTACGAAGTGCAGAGTCCCGCCAACATACAGCTTCCGCTTGACAAGGAGGCATGTGGTAGCCGCTGCAATCCAGCCTCCCCGCATACCAGATGTTGAAGCGGATCCGCCTGCGATTGTTTGGTCCACAGTGTTGATCGTGTAGTCGAATGAATGGAGCGGTCGTAGACTGGTAAAGGACTCGCGGGATCGAGATGAGGGCGCCAGGATGAGGCAGCTCAAGGGGCACGGTGTGGAAAACGGCATCGCAGACCTCATCACGTATTCTTCTCAAGCGAGGGTGGAGAAGAGGATGCGAGATTTGTCCATTGCGTCTGATGAGAGGTCCTGGCCCGTCGGCGACGACGTAAGTGTAAATCATGAGCCGCAGTTCCAAGGGAAGGTCCATGAAGCGAAAAGGTTGATTGAGCCCTCCATTTGCCTGACCCGAGCCAATCGTCAGTGGAGGATTGCGTCTGTTCAGGGCAGCCACAAGATGCCCTGCATGTTGTGGGAGTGTAGAGATGGAGTCCATGAAGCGAAGGGGGTGATTGATGCTCGTGGTATGGATGTGTGTGGACGAGACGTGCTGTCAGATGAGAGCCTGTGGTGATTTGCAGCGCGGCCGAAGCAAGTCAAGTTACCAGGCTAGAGGTAAACAGTCCATTAGCAGCTTCCAGCTTATGCCTCCTTATCCTGTCCGATTGGGAAACAACACCCTGCCCTTCTTCGTGGCTTGAGATAGAGCTCAGTCCGCAACGCTCTTGCCAGCTTCCTCCGCCGCTCCAGCCGGCGACTCTGTGGGCTCAATGGCTTCGACAGTAACGTCGACATCAGAGTCCTCAGATTTGGCCTCGCTCTGACCATCGGTTTCAATGACAGTCTGCTCACCAGCTTCATCTTCATCCTTCTCTTTTTCAGGCTTCAAAGTCTCACTTCTGCTAACGCCTGGCAGCGGTGGATCCTCCTCATCCTTAATCTCTGGTGTCGCGTGCACGGTAGGTTGTTCCTCTCGATCGTGCAAGACAGTCGTTGCTGAACGACTCACGCCAGGCTTTGGCTCGTCTGCGTCCTCGTTCTCGTCCACTTCTTCAATGACAGTATTGATTGATTCCGTCAAGTTGCTCGGTGCTCGAGTATGCCGCTTTGTTGTGTTGGATGGCTTCAGGTCGCTGCCCTCAGGCGATTGATCGACAGCTTTCTCAGAACCCGGTTCGCTTGGCCGTGGCAGTATGCTAGTGGGCCGCGGTCGATCGCGCTTCTCTTGCTCCTGGCCTTCCTCTGTAGCCGGAGTGTGTCCTTCAGCAGCCTCTGGCGGGATCGTGTAGTTCTCTTGCTGAATCAGATTGTACTCATCGCAGACCGTCTTGAAGAAAGTGTACAGCCCAGTCTTGCTTTCCACCTCATAAAACACATCTCGATGTTGGAACCACGCATGAGCGTAAATTCGGTAGACCCGACGGAAGATGTTCGTGATCTCCTTGATCTGTTGCTGTAGGAACTTGTCACTTCCTCCTCCTGAATTCCCGCTGCCAAGTCCGAGTCTTGACGGGAACATCTTGCTGCTGGTCAGCGACGACGCAGCCCAGTCCAGAGTGTGGCAGCAGTAGTCGATAGCAGAGCAGCTCTTAGGTGGATCGTGTACCGCGCATAGGTACTGCCACTCACTGGCTCGCATTTCGGGGCATGTCTGAGGAGAGCAGGGCGGAGAGTCGGCGAATAGAGCGACAATGATGGCGTTCGTCTTTTGAATGAGGAAGCGACCGAGCTCGTAGAGCCAAATTTCACGTGCGATGTTGGGCGGTGTTTTGGTGAGCTGCTTTGCAAGGTCGGCATTGATCGCTTTGATTTGGTTTGAGTCGGCCGGGTGTGTGTAAGAGTAGTGTAGTGCTTTGAGATGCTCGGTGAGCTGGAAGGCAGAGTCAATCTGGCAAGATGTCAGTTCTCGAATCCACACAGAGCTTCATCTGGTCACGCTACCTCTTGCAACTCCACCAATGGAGGCCCTTCAGCCATGTCGATGGCCTTGGTGCCTGGCCTTATTCTCCTCGAAGCTCCGGCATCGATGTTGCTAATTCCTGCTAGACTGTTGGTGTCCTCGAACAGCGAGACGCCGGGTGAGGTAGGTCCGATCTGGTCTTCGGCGATGGGAGGTGGAGATGGGAGTCGCGGTGAGGAGGAGGGAGAAGAGGCTGCGGCCATTTTTGCTATGCTGCCTGTGTACGGCTTGATATTACTAAGAGAGATATAACACGAGACCAGCGCCGCCAACTCCGTGTGTTCTCGAGGCGTGCAGTTCAGATGAAGTTCAGACGATAAGCTCTGAGCATGGATGCATCTCCAGGTTCCGAGTTTCCCAAGCGCCGTTTCGGAGATCGGCAGAGCTCGAGCCGAATCCGAATTAGTCCTGCGTCTGCGCACGGTCTTCAGATCTCTTGCCATATCAACTTCACCTACATCAACACTTCTATACTTTTTATCTACCGACATGGACCTTGATGAAGATCCACCGCCGCTACTGGTGGCAGCAGATGGCGCAGATGCCGTAGATCAAAATCTCAGCAGCGAGCTGGACGATACCAAGATCACCAAAGTGCCCATCTCCATTATTACAGGTAGGATGCACTCGCCATCGCTTGTATATGTATATATTCAAAAAGCAAGAAAAAACCAAAAAGAGATATCAGCTAAATTCCTTTCTAAAGGCTACCTCGGCGCCGGCAAAACAACCCTCCTAAACCACATCCTAACAACAAACCACCAAAAGCGCATCGCCGTGCTCCTCAACGAATTCGGCTCCAGCTCCAGCATCGAAAAATCCCTCACAGTCTCGCAAAACTCCTCTTCCACAACCGAATGGCTCGAACTCCAAAACGGCTGCATCTGCTGCAGCGTCAAAGACCAAGGAGTAAACGCCCTGGAATCCCTCATGGATCGGCAGGGGACATTTGATTATATTCTGCTGGAGACGACGGGGCTGGCGGATCCGGGGAACATCGCGCCGATGTTTTGGGTTGATGAGGGGTTGGGGAGCACGATTTATTTGGATGGGATTGTGACGATGGTGGATGCGAAGAACGTTTTGCGGAGTTTGGAGGAGCCGGTGGGGGAGGAGAGGGTTCATGATGACGATGAAGATGGCGAGGGCGGGCATCAGGGGCAATTGCTGTCGACGGCGCATTTACAGATCTCCCACGCGGACGTGATAATCCTGAACAAATCCGACCTCGTCAGCGCTTCGGAACTGGAAAAGGTGAAAGCCCGCATCCGCAGCATCAACTCCCTGGCCAAGATAGAAACCACCACACATTCGCAAGTGCCACAATTAGAAGGGCTGGTACTAGACTTGCACGCGTACGACTCCGTGGATGCCGAGACGCTGGATTTCGCGAGCAAAGGACACTCGCACTTGGATCCGTCAATAGGGACCATGATGCTGGAGCTCCCAATCCTCAAAGCCGACACAGGATTGGAAAGGCTGGACGAATGGCTGCGCTCAGTCCTCTGGGAAAGCAAACTTCCCGGAGCGGCGGATGTGAAAGGCTGGGAGATCCATCGTATCAAAGGACGGATACAAGTCGACAACGGCGCAACGAAGATGTTGCAGGGAGTACGAGAGATTTTCGAATTGATAGATGCGGTTGCAGGCAGCCAGGCATCTGCAGAAGACGAGGAGAAAGGGAAGATAGTGATCATTGGTCGCAATGTAGGAGATGAGACGAGTCGGGCAAGATTCCAGAAGAGTCTTTTGGCGACGATAGAACGATGACGAGAGCAAAATGACAAGACAAACGAATGCTGCGCTTACTTCACAGTCCGAGATTATCTCCGCTTACTTGGCCTCGCTTGCTTTGGGATAAAATGTGCTGTTTATCCTTGCGGCTAAAGGGCAGAGGCGTAGCCACGGCAAGCCCTCGAGTCACGTGGCCGCGCGTAAGATCCGCGCCAACCTCACCTCCTACGGAGAACCTCCGAGCTGCTAAATTAGCAGCTTACCTACGCTGCTTTACTATCTCATAACCTTACACGTTACTCTATATCTTAAATAGGTAAGAACAAAGTTAGTTGAACTTATAACTAAAGCTACTATGTCTTAATATCTCTAAAGAGATAGCGTAATACTACTAAATAGGCAAAAATTTAGACTCTAAGAAGACTAGTATTTAAGGTAGGTATGATTTATAGCTATGGCTATGTCCCTACCTATATAAACCTATAGTTAACCTACGAGTTACTACGAAAACGCTAGCTCTAAGCTCTAGTTTTCCCTATATAGTCTTATACTATATAGGTTATTCGTAATTTATCCTTAGTAAGAGTAGGTAATTATTCTCTATAAGAGCATTTTATATTAAGAGATAGTAATCCGAAGATTGTTAATTAAGAAGGTTTTGTCTAGTTCTAGCTCTAGTTCTAGATCTAGTATTATCTAATAAGCTATTCTTATCTATTCTAGTCTAGAGTATACTACCTAGTTAGGTAATAGAGATATAGTAGAATTAATTAATATAGCTTCGTTTAAAGTAAGTTCTAACGTTAGCTTATATTATAGTAGGATAATAGTAGTAAAAATAGCCCTAAAGCTACTTATATATAAAGGCTTAGTATTCCTATAGAGATAGCTATAAATAGTAATCGTATACTAAAATCGATATCTATATAGTGTTACGACAGATTAAGGAATAAATTAAGTAGTAGACACTATTGCTACTTATATTATATATATTCTAATAGCTCCGTATGCTTACTAGCGCTTATCCTCTTAACTATTACTAATCTATAGTAGCTATTAAGCTAGATACTACCTATTCTAATCCCTCTATCGTACTTCTAGCAAATCGGATTACTAAGTAAAGTAGTCGTAGTCGAATAGCTCCTTAAATATTAATCTATAGAATGTCTTTACGTATAAGATAGCTACGTACGATAGGCCTAGCGTAAAGTCTTTTTAATAGAAGTTTAAGACTATATAATTAAGTATTAGCCTCTAGCTCTTATAGATAGTAATAGCGTAAGTAATAGTTAAGAGGAACTACTCTCGAGAGTACTTAATCTAGCCCTTAGTAAACTACTACTTAGAGTAGAAGATTAGTATATCTAGTTAGCCCTTAGTATCTTTATAGAGATATAGCCCTAGCGTATTCTTATCCTTATAACGGTTACTAGGTATATAGTAAGTTCTAGTTAGCGTATCTTAGTCGTAGTAATTATAACCTCTAAAGGCTACTAGAATGTAGAAAGGTAGGTTAGTAGCTAGATTAGTATAACCTAGAGTGTTTAAGGACTATATTAGATCTACTACCTTACTAATTGCCCTATTATTTAATCTACGCTCTATCTAGATATTCTTAACTAGCATTACTTAATAACTAATAGTAACTAGAAACTTTGCGTATAGGTTCTCGGTATCTTTAAAGCTATACTTCTTAGCCGTCTTACCTCCTTAAGCGTAAGAAGCGTCGATAAGCTTAATAGCTACGCTACTCTCCCTTATTCGAACGTAGTTATAGATGTTTATATCTTACTTACGCCCGTAGATACGAAGTACGTTTATAAAAGAGGTACGCTCTAGTACTAAAAGCTCGTAAGACACTTACTAGTTAAGGAATCGCTACTACTTAGTAGTTAACGCGTTATTTCGAAGAGCGTTAAGTACTTCTTAAAATAAGATAGCTTCTTAGTCGTTACTACGCTAACGCTAACTCGTTTATAGAGCAATCGACTTATTAATAGTAAAGTAGGCTTTACGCCCTATACGCTCGGCTTAATTAGTACCTATATTACTAGTATAGAGAGTACGCTTAGAGATAGGTAGTAATTAGCTAAAATTGCTAAAGAGTAGGATGTTTACGCTACTAAAGGGCGTACTTAGCTTAGATTTAATTTGTCGTAAATACGTATCGATATAGCCTATACTCTTTAAACTAATTATCGACTTCTTATCGATAACGATATATTTAATCTAGCGTATCTTCTAAGATATCTTATCGGCCTTGTTTTATCCTAATAGAGTAAACGCTATCTTAACTAGAAGCTTAAGGAGCGAATATATTATACTACCTTTAATACTATAAGTAGCGATACTAGTAGGTACTATATACGTAACTAGATTACGACGATTATTACTAGCTAGTAGTTTAGTATAACTACGAGCTATCTTCTAAAGCTAGGTATATAAGATCTTAATAAGATATAATTTACTAGTACTAGCCTTACTATCTATATTAATATAGAGCTAAGGAGGATCTAGTTAGATAGGATTAAGCTACTAGTAGTAGTAAGTAGTAATATACTCGAAGATAGTACGTTACTCGTCCGATAAGCTATTAACTTAGCCCTAAGATTACGACTAGACATAAGCATCGACTAGATATATCGCTTTAGCTACGCTCTACTATTTATAACTAAGCTTATAGAGATTAGCGCTAGATAGAGCACTAGTAGGCTATATGTCGATATACTATAACTAATTATACTACTAGTCGATCTTACGTTAGCCGAGGAAGTCTAGATCTTTAATATTTATACCTTAGATAGCTCTAGGTAGTTTATAAGTAAGGTTACTATAGAGCAAAGCATTACGCTACTCTTCGTTAGTAACGCCTTTATCTAGAGCCTTAACCTACTATAGTAGTCTAAAGTAGTCGTCCTCGTAAACGTAGTTATCGTAGTAATAACTATAGGCTTCTTTCTACGTTCTATACTTAGTTCTATTATTAAAACGGTATAGTAAGGTTAGATATTCGGTTATAGCGTAGTAAAGTAGCATTTTATAGCGGTAGAAGTCTTCTTCTTACTCTATAGGGTTATAACTAGGCTAGTACTTAATAATATAAGCGGCTATAGTTTAATAGTAGCATATAATTCTACGTATATCCTAGGAGCTTAAGAATTAGAATAACGTCGCCTACTTAGTAGCGGAATATCGATTAGGGTCGTCTTCTTATAATAGAGTCTTAAGTCGAGTAAGATACTTCTAAAGGCTATTCTTACCTTTATAGACTTCGCCTTCCTCTATAACTAAGAACGACTACTACTATTACTTTTTAAGAGGCTAATAATCGAGTAACTTAATTACGCGAGAACTCTACTATAGTAGGTATCTGAGTAGAATTTAGTAAATCTCTTATCTAGCCTAATCTCGCTCCCTAATAAACGAATTTATAACCTTCTAGTAAAAGGATAGAATCGGATTAGCTAGGTTCTTATCTAGGTGCTAAAGGTAAAATAGTAGTATACGACGTTAAAAATAGAGTCTAAGGATGTTATTATATCTACCTAGAACCTATAGGTTTGCTATTTCTAGTATAAGGTTACTTATACTAAGTATTTAGTTAATATAATATTACGACTAGGTTAGGGGTAGTTCGCCCTAGCTACTAAAAGGATAGCTATACGTCCGATTTAGGAGACGACTTAGGAGAGTCGCCTAATACACGCTACTATCTCGCGTATAAGTAGTAGTCTCGAGGCTAGTCCTTAGGTATTAAGGAAATAGGAACTAACTATTCTAGGTCGATTAGCCTACGAAGTATAAGTATCTCATATATATATAGTAATAAAGAAGATAGAGATTAGTTCTTTAATTAACTTAGTAGTTAAACTAGAGTGCTATATACTACTATATACCCGAGTCTTTATAGTTCTAATCTCTCTACTCTCTTAAGTAGTCTATAACACCTATTATAGTTAACACCTATACTATTCCTACTCCTCGCGTATAAGACGTTACTAAGACGGAGGTAGATAATAAGTAGCCTAGCCTAGTACCCCCTTTAGAGTAAGGTAACTAGGATAAAGAAGAAGAAGGTTAGTAAGATACTAGAGCTAACGTTAAGTAGGTAATATGCGAGCGTCTTACGCACCTCTAATAAGAAAAGGAGGACCTCTATATAGCTTAGGATCTTATTAACCTTAAAGTAGAGGTTACTTAGATAAGACGTAGGGAATTTACTAGCTCTATAACTACGAGAGCCTAGTCGCCTACCTATAGCTTAGAGATTACCCTTAGAAGGTATAAGGGCCTTAGTAATTCTCGTATAAAGGAACTAACCCTCTTTAAGAGGAAAAGCATATAAGAAGCATAGCTTTATCTTTAAGAGCTTAATATAATCTTCGCCCTAGCTCCTACCTCCTTTCGAGAAGAAAGGGAACGTGTCCTCTTTAGTGTTTCCTACCTCTCTAGAGAACCCTACGAACGCTAGTATAATATATATCGCGTAGAAGACGCTAGCGTCGCTTATATATATAGCGACTTCCGTAATTTCGTATATAATAAAATTAGTAACCTAGTAAACTAACGACTAGCTATTACCCTAGAGTACGAGGTAGCCTATATAAAGCTAGATTAGTTAGTAACTACTTTCGCAAACAAGCTAGATATTATAGAGAATTAGCTTAACTATACTAAGGTGTAGAGAACTTGCTACCTTCTTATAAAGATAATAGAGAACTTACGTAGTTAGATTATTAAGTCTTATAACATTCCTAAGGACTAGAGAGCTCTAGTAACTCTCGCCTTACGTATCTAGAATACTAACAAATCGTTATATAAGCAACCTATAGACGATTCGTATAGAGAGCGTCCCTAAGATAGAAAGAGATCCTACTATAATAATAGGAAGAAGTCGAAGAAAGAGTAGCTAAATCGTAACTCGGATAAGAAGCATAACGCTAGCAACAAGTATATAGATATATAGTGTTATAGCTATAAGAAGATAGGCTATTATAAGATAGCCTACCCTAATCCTTATTTATAGGAGGATAAGAAGAAGACTTCTACTCGTAGGGTAGAAGTAGATAAATCGAAGGCTAAGGACGACTCGAAAAAAGAGAAGAGCTAGTCGAAGAGTTGCGACTAGGCCCTAATCTCTAAGTTAACTCCTTACTTACGATACCCTTACGTAGAACGATCGAGTTAAGGAGTAATAAGATTATAGTAGAGTTCTTATTAGATAATGCCGTAGATATTAATATAGTACCCTAGCGACTCGTACTAAAACTATAGCTAACTCGTATACTATAAGTACCCTTACTACGAACTACTTCGTTCTAAGGTAAGGAGGGCTATTACTATAGCGCCTATAAGGTATAGTTACGACTCGTAGACTCTACGAAGGAAGAACGTATAATAGATACTACTATATATATATACGACACTATAGACAATTATATTCTACTTAGTTAGCCCTAGAGGTACTAATAGTAAGTCGTCGTAGATAGTAGTACGAGTACCTAGTAATATAGTAGTGTTTAGAGTCTAGTAACTCTAAGGGAACTATAGTAGTTTAAAAAGGATATATAATAAGCTTAGGGTATCTTTACTATAACTATCTAAGAAGTATAGGAGAGTAATACGATTCGCCTACCTTCCGAGCTTAAGAACTTTATTAATATTTTCGATTATAATCCTTAGACTATATATAAGGTCCCCGAAGGCGTGTTATATACTATTAACCTAGAGCCTAGTACGAAGCCGCCTTTTAAGCCTCTATACTATTAGTCCCTATAGGAATTAGAATATCTTAGGGAATATTTAGATAAGGCCTTAACGTATAGGTAGATTAGGCATTCTAAAAGCGAATCGGATATACCTATTCTCTTTGTGCTAAAGAAGAATAGTAGCCTTCGACTATGTATCGACTACTAAGGTCTTAATAAGATTACTATTAAGAACTAGTACCTATTACCCCTTATTAGTAAGACGCTAGATCGTCTTATAGGTACTATATACTTTATGTCTCTAGACCTATAAGATATATACTATCGGATCCTAATTAAGTAAGAAGACGAGTAGAAGATAGCGTTTTATACGCGTTATAGACACTTCGAGTACTTAGTTATGCCCTTCGGATTAACTAACGCCCTAGCTACCTTTTAAGCGTATATTAATAAGGCCCTTACTAGCCTAGTTAATTAGATCTACGTAGTATATCTAGACGATATCCTAATCTATAGCTCGATATACGAGGAATACGTACAATACGTACGCTTAGTACTAGAGAGGCTATAGAAGTTTACTCTCTATAGGTAGTTTAAGAAGTACTACTTCTTCTAGAAGGAAACGAAATTCCTAGGATTTATCGTTAGCGCCTCTAGCATCTCGATTAATTCTAGTAGGGTAGTAGTAGTTAAGGAGTAGCCTACTCTTAAAAGCTACTATAAGGTGTAGTAGTTTATTAGATTTACTAACTTCTACTAGCGTTTTATCCGGAACTTCTCGAAAATCGTAGTACCTATAACTAACTTACTAAAAGGGATAAAGAATAGAAAAAAGACTAGACCTTTCGTTTAGGGCGTACCCTAAGAGTAGGCGTTTCGCTAGGTAAAAGATGCCTTCTAGAGTATACCTATACTTTAGTATTTCGACCTCTCTACTAAGATATAAGTAGAGATAGATATAAGCGACTTCGCTATTACTAGTATTCTTATCTAGCTATTCGATAGTAAGTAGTATCTAATTACTCTCTATTCTCGAAAGATAATTAATACTAAGCGAAATTACTAGACCTACGATAAGGAGTTACTTACTATAGTATAGGCTTTTAAAGAATTTTGCCTATATCTCGAAGGCTCGTAGTATACGATTCGCGTAATTATTAACTATAATAATCTTAAGGGCTTTATAAAGGTAACTATGTTAAATAGTTAGTAGGCCTAATAGGCTACCTTCTTAGCCCCCTTTAACTTTACGATTAAGTACTAATCTAGTAGGTAAAACCCTACGGATACACTATCTAGGTAGCCTAACTATAGGATTAATAAAGAAGGTAGCGTAACTAACCTTCTTCTAACCTTATAGAATAAGCTAGCTATATAGTACTAGGGAGAAGTACTAATCTTATAGGTATCGTAGATCTCTACTACCTATCTCTAGTCTTATAGGGATAAATTCCTACTATTATCGATTACTAACGCTAGGCTATACGAGGCGTTATCTCTACGTATCGTAGAGGCTACTATAGCTCTAGAAGAGCTATATAAACTACTAGCTAATAGCATTCTTTTACTAATTCGGTTGCTATAGGAGAAATCTCCTAAGCTTATAGTAATTAAGAGGTAAGTAATAGCTATAGACGACTCTAGTAAACCGAACCCTTCTTACGAGAATAAAACTTTCTCCTCTTTACGCTTTACTAACCTCTAGGCTACTATTACGAATCGACGAAGTAAATAGTTACGTAATAGATAGTATAGGCCGTCTTGCGCTTCTAGCTTACTTATAAGCACGCCTTCCCTACCTACCTCTAGATAGAACTATACGACGTCTTATCTCTTACCTAAACTATACTCTTACTAGTACTCGACCGTAACATTACGTCGTACTACTAATCTAAATAAGAGTAACCCCGATTTCTTATCGAGTTACTAGAACTGCGATTAGAAGAAGTATCTCGAGTAGGCGCGCATTTTCTACTACGCGCGTATCGTATATTTAACTAGAACCTACTCGCGACTCTACTATAGGCGCGACTCGACTAGAGAACTAGACATTACTTACTCGATTATTATCGCGTATTTAACTAGAACCTACTTACGACTCTACTATAGGCGCGACTCGACTAGAGAACTAGACATTACTTACTCGATCATTCGAGTTTAATTTTATAAACTAATTACTATAAGAACTAACCTTTATAGGTAACAAATACTAGTAGTAGCTTACTAAAAGTAAGGCTACTCGAGACTAGATAAGAGCTAGAAAAGCTTAAATAAGAACTAGTACACTAGACCTCGTAGACATTAGTAACGATAAAGAACCCTCTAACCTTTATATAGCGATCTAACGAGCAAAAGAGAAGGAAGTAGATAAGAGTAGTAAGTAGTACGTAAGAAACCTATAAGAACGCGAACTCGAGAGATAAGAGAATCGCGACTACGAACGAGCCTTTAAAACGCCGAACTCCTCTATAGACGACTGCCTTACGTAAGCGACAACCTAAACCTAGACTATAAGACAGGACGATAATACTAAAGGTTCCTTTACCTAAGTTCCTACCTAACTATACGGAGCGCTAATTCGTTCGTAGTTCTAACTAGCCTTTAGTACTAGTACTACCTAGCTAGCCTTTAGTACTACCTAGACCTCTAAACTAAAGACTATCTACTATAACTTAACTAGGTAGTAGTAGAGCAATAACAAGCCGAAACTATAAGAGAGCATATTTAAAGGATTAGATAATATAGATATCGATATTACGTAGTTTACGGATTACGAAGAAGGCGATCTAAATAAAGCTCTACGCCTAAGAGCTACTAATACTACTAATTTAGTAGCGTAAGTAACCTCTAACCTAGCTAGATAGTTTTATAGACTCTCTAACTTACTAAAGAAATTAATAACTCCTAATATAGAGGAGACTCTAGAACATATATAGATTTAAGAAGACCTTAAAGACTTATAGTAAGATCTTACCTAAGCCGAAGGAAGAGCTAAGTTCTATAAAGTAGAACGTAATAAAGTAGTAAAGGAGAGAGATAAAGCTATCTAGGAGTAAGATAAAGCTTAAAATAATAACAAACTCCTTACTCGACAGCTAGAGCGTTTAAAGAAGTCCTCTACTACTAATACTAATACTACTTACCTAAGGTAAGAGCTAGATATAGCCTATATAGATATCGAACTATACTCCTAAGAATAGGCGAGTTTAAAGGAACATATTACGTAGCTAGGGGAATAGTTAGCTACTACTACTACTAAACTAGTTCTACTAACACGACTACTACTACGAAGCTAGTTCACCCTAGCTTTTAACTACCTAAATATATATAGTCCTACTCCTCTACCTATAGGAATAGGAAACTAGAACCTACGTCGCCTAGATTCGTACTACCTAAGCGCGGCTCCTACTATAGCGACTTCCTTAGTAGTCTATATAGCGAAGTAGCTAGACCTAGAAGAGTTTAATAGAACTGCTAATAAGTATAAGAAATAGAAGAGAATAGCATAGAATAAGCTCTATAATAACCTTATAGATACTATATTAGAAGAGTAGATTAACTACCTATAGAGCTACGATAAATTAGGAACTACTTAGGAGACCTTTAAAGTTAACTATAGCACTTAGACTATAGAAGAAGAAATATAGGCTAAACTAGACAGTTTCTTCGGAGATACTAACGAAGCTCTACATACTTCTACTAAACTAAACAATCTAAAGTAGGGACCGATATTATGGTCTAACTTTATTATTAAGTATAAGACTCTCTCCTTAAAAGTAGAGCGACTAATAACTACGAGCGATTACTAGATAAAGCTTAATAGTAAGTATCGCGACGAACTAAAGCGTAATAAGCGACTTCCCTTTAACGACTTCTACTATATTACTAAAGATCTAGAAGAGACTATTAAGACTAATAAGGAAATCGGTAGTGTATATAATAGCACTTTAGGATCTAGAACTAGTACTACCCCTACTAGTACTAGTTCGTAAGGAGGAGTAGAAGGATCGCGAGGAGGATATAGTAGTACCTCTCGCGGTAGAGGTAGAGGTACTAGTACTAACTAAGGACCTATCGTCTACGTTATTCCCTTTAAGTACAACTTCGGCAAGTTACCTAAAGATCTAAGCGAAAAGAAGAAGTTTAAGGATTAGCTAGTAGCTAAGGGTAAGTACTTCTCCTACTATAAAATAGGACACTACGCTAGCGACTAAGTATATATCTTCTATAAATTAAAGGGCAACTTTAGATTTAGAAACGTCTAGTAAGAAGAGCGACTTAACGCGATAACTATAGACTCGTAGCCTTAGGCCTTCTCTACTTAGATAGCTCTACCTTAGAACTATATTAAAGCCTCTCTAGCATAGCCTCTACTATCTAACAACCCCTATAACCTACTATATAATCTAGAAAACTAGAGGCCTCGGAGCAAAGCTACGCTACTAAGGCAGAAACCTACAAAGTTAAAGAAAACAATAGAAATATATTATATAACGAATACCTCTCCTATATAGAAATAGTAGGAGGAATATAGAACGTACTAGTAGAACTAAAGTAAGGACGACACTTTATATATACTATAGTAATACAGAACAAGTCTACTCTCGCTCTACTAGATACTAGAGCCTTATCTATCTTTATTAACCCTAACTTTGTGCGTGTAAATCGATTACCTATCCTTTCTCTAAAACATATTAAATATATTTAACTCGTAGATAGCTAACGTATACCTATAATATAGGCTACTTTAATCGATACTACTATAGGTAGACATACTAGTTAAGAGATCGCCTATATTACTAACCTAGACTAATACGACATAGTCTATAGTATATTATAGTTTGAAACCTATAACCTAGATCTTAATTTCTAATAACGAACTCTTACTTTTAGGGACCCTATATACTATAGGGCCTATTATTAATATAGCCTACCTACGACTATTAGCGTAAACTCGTAACATAGTAACTATAGCCTACTAAAACTAGACGAAGATATTCACGTTATATTAGCTAACGCCTTCTACTACCTAGCTAAGTAGGAAGATTATATACTCTTCGCGCTTACTACGAACGACTTTAAACAAGATAAGCTACTTAATGCTATGTCCTCTAAGGACTACGAGAAGTTTATAAGTAAGAGCTCGAAGTAAGATCTAAAAGAGTTACTACTAGAACAATATTAGAAGTATGCTTATGTCTTTAAACATAAGACTAAATTTAAGATGCTATTATATAGACCTTTAGATCATGCTATTAAACTAAAGGTAGAGACCAACCCCCCTTATTAAAAGAGCTATCCGATAAGTACTAAGTAACTAGTAGTAGTAAAAAAGTATTTAGATAACGAGCTTACTAAAGGCACGATTAAGAAATCTAACTCTCCGTACGCCTCCCCTATACTTATTATTCGAAAACTAGGAGAAGGGCTACGCCTATATATAGATTATAGGGCTTTAAACGCGATCATAATTAAGGACCGATACCCTATTCCTTTGATTAGGGAAACTCTTAACTAACTATACTATGCGAAATAGTATATAAAGCTTAATATTATAGCTACTTTTAATAACCTCTAAATACGTAAGGGAGATAAGTAGATAATAGCCTTTACTACTCGCTACGGTCTATATTAATACAAGGTAATGCTATTTAGACTATATAACGGCCTAAGTAGCTAGTAGAGAAGAATAAATAAGATCCTCTAAGAATTCCTCGACGATTTCGTTACTATCTACTTAGACAACGTGCTTATCTATACTAATAGATCGTAAGAAGATTACTATCGTTACGTGTCCTATGTGTTAGACAAACTATTAACTATAGGTATACCTATCGATATTAATAAGTACGAATTTAACGTTTAACGAACAAAGTACCTTAGCCTTATCCTTACGATAGAAGGAATAGAGATAGACCCTACGAAGGTAGAAGCTATCTAGAAGTAGTAGACGCCGCGGAATATAAAGGACATCCTTACCTTTCTTAGTTTCTCTAACTTTTATAGGAGATTTATCTTTAAGTTCTCTAGGATTATTACACCTATAGTTTCCCTTACTAAAAAGGGAGTGCTATTTATATAAACGCTCGAATATAAGATAGCCTTCCGAAAACTAAAGAAGACATTTATAGAAGCGCCTATACTAGCTTACTTCGACCTAGCTAGAGAAACTATAGTCGAAATAGATGTATTCGACTAGGTAACTATAGGTATACTCTCTTAGTACTACGATATATAAGGGCGCTACGAGCTTAAACCTATAGCCTACTTCTTAAAACGTATAAACCTATAGGAATGTAACTATAACATATATAACAAAGAGTTGCTTACAATTATTAAGTATTTCGAAGAATAGTAACATAAACTTATCGGGTAAGGCATAGATAAATGCCCTATTAGAGTCTTATTAGACTATAAGAACCTCGAGTATTTTATAACTATAAAGTAACTTAATCGTAGATAAGCAAGATAGGCTAAGTTCCTAGCCTAGTTTAATTTCAAAATTATATACTATCTAGGGCTATAAGGCACTAAACCTAATAGCCTAACGAGGAGATCCTAAGATCTACCTTAAGGCGTAGACGATCTACGTCTTTAACACTAAAATCGGGTCCTTCTACGACCTAATTAGCTAGACATATAATACTTCGCTATATACCTAGTACATAGTAAGGAACGAGATAAAAGTTATCTATAGAACTACGTAACTATTACTAAGGACAATGACCAACCTAGTAGGGGGAACGTATACGAATTAGTCGAATTAGTATAGGAATTAGAAGTCGATCCTTCGCCCTAAGTTAAGAACCTAGTACAAATACTAGAACTAGCCTACTCTAACCCGAAAATTACTAAAGAAATAAAGACGTTAAAAGAAGATCTAGAACAAGGATAGACTTCGTAGTTCCTAAGAAACTATAAGCTTATAGCTTTAGAAGTCTTCTTTAATAAGAAACATCTCCTTGTTCATAGAAACCTATATATCTCTAACTTTAGAAACCTACGTATAAGGATCGTATAGTAATACTATAACCCTCCTACCTTTAGGTACTAAGGCATAGCTAGAACCTATAAGTAAATCCTACGTAGTAAACTATAGTAGCCCTTAATAAGCACTATAGTTGCCTAATACGTCTATAATTATTATACTTACTAAAGAGCTAACCTATTAAGATTAAAATACTAAGGTACACTCTCGACTATGCCTATACTAGCAAATATATAAAGCTACATTACTATCGACTATATCGTAGAATTACTAACGAGTAAATTAAGGACCGATAGGAAAAGCTATAAGCATATTCTTATAGTTATAGACTATCTCTTAAAATAGGTATATTTCATACTAACTAACGACCTATCTACTAAATATACTACGTAACTGTTCTACTAGTTCATCTTCCCTTATTACGGGCTATACGACACTATTACTTTAGATAGAGGAACCTAGTTTACTAGTGCCTTCTAGAGGCACCTATATAAGTGCCTTCGAATCAATTAGAACCTCTCTACTACCTTTTACCCTAAAACTAATAGCCAATCCGAACAAACGAATTAAACGCTCGAGTAATATTTAAGAGCTTTTTATAACTATCTTTAGGACGACTAGGTAGACTAGCTCCTAGGAGTAGAGTTCGCCCTAAATAACTACGAGTTAGTAAGTACTAGCATAACACCCTTCTTTACAAATATAGGACAATACCTAAGGGCTGCGGTAGAGCTACTTATCTAGTAGCTATAAGTACCTACCTCTTAACTCGAAGATATTTAAAAGGTAGAGGCCTTTACGACCAAAGCTAGTGCTATTAACGATTATATAAAAGGAGTCTTAGCTAATCTTTAGGCTAACTATAGTTTCGCCTAAGCCTAAGCTACTAATAAAGCGAACGTATACTATATGCTAGCCAAATTCCAAGTTAGTAACCTTGTCTAGCTTAACTCGAAGAACTACGCTACTAACTAACCTAGTAAGAAGCTAGATAATAAGTATAATAGACCCTACCGAATCCTTAAACGAATTAGTATCTATACCTACTACCTCGACCTACCCGAGACAATACAAATCCACTCTATCTTTTACTCGAGTCTCCTTCGTAAGGATAATAACGACTCTCTACCTACCTAGTATGCTGCCCTACTACTACTAGTTATCGTCGAAAGAGATAGAGAAGATTCTATAGAATACGAAGTTAAAGAGATAGTAAATGTATAAATCAAATATAGAAACAAGTAAGTATGGTATACTATAAAGTAGAAGGGGTACGGATAAACAATATAATAAAGATAGGACGATCTACTACCTAGTAGTAAAGAAGCTATAGCTCTGTTCTATTACTAATACCCTAATAAGCCTATACTAGCTACTATACGAGACTTGTTACTATAGTTGTCTAGTTTAGTAGTAATTTAAATAGGTGCCTCTTAGATCTAGTCGACACCTTCTAAACTACCTTATAGCGTATTACTAGTCGGCACTCTTAATACTCGGTTACGCTTAGTTAGTAAGCTATATCTAATAGCTACTAGAATACCTCTTATAGTCTAACTACTAGTAGCTAGTAACGTATTAGAAGGACATAGTAATAACGCGCGAATTATAGATAACGACGACTCCCCTAGAGGCGTTTTATTACTACGTAATAGTCTAAGTCTAGTTACTAGAGTTCCTTCTTTGAAGGGGGGGAGTACTATTACGAATCGACGAAGTAAACAGTTACGTAATAGACGGCACGGGCCGTCCCGCGCTTCTAGCTTACTTATAAGTACGCCTTCCCTACCTACCTCTAGATAGAACTATACAATATCTCGTCTCTTACCTAAACTACACCCTTACTAGTACTCGACTGTAACAGCTACTAGTAATAGTAATAGTAACGCTAGTCTCGATAAGCTAAGGAGCGTAATACCTTTAGTTTTAGAAGGTGTCGAGCTAAAAGATATACGTCTCGAAGGCTTCTTAATAGCTAATAGTATACTATGTTTCTAAGGAGTAGTTTATATACCGCTAGAAGACGTACTTAGATTATATCTAATTCGTATACATTACGACGACGTCCTAGCTAGCTACTTTAGATAGACTAAAATAGTAGCTCTACTAAGGCGGAAGTACTAGTAGCTAGGCCTACCGAAATTAGTTAGGGAGTATGTTAGTAGCTACGCTATCTACTAAAAGATAAAGGTAAGACGCTATCGCCTATATAGTGAGTTAACTACTCTTCCTATACTAGACTATCTATAGAAAGAAATCGCTATAGACTTTATTACTAATCTTCTACCGAGTATATATAACGAAGGCGTATATAATACTATCTTAGTTATCGTAGATCGATATATAAAGATATACTAGTACGTCCCTTACTAGAAAACGATTAACGCTACGTAGCTTATAAGAATCCTATAAGATAAAGTCGTAAGGCATTTCGATATACCTATAGGTATTATTAGTAATTAGGGATCTATCTTTACTAGCGATTTCTAGTTAGGCTTTTACTACGAGCTATATATAAATCGTAGGCTTAGTATAGCCTTCTATTTATAAATAGATAGCTAGACAGAACGAGCGAATTAAACTCTTATTTAGTATCTATGATATTACTATTCTAAAGAGTAATCCGACTAGGTAGACTAGCTACTAGTAGTAGAGTTCGCGAGTAATGCTAGTAAGACATATACCCTTAGTATAAGTCCTTTTTACGTAATATATAGCTACGACCTAGATATTTCTATATCTAGCCCTAAATCTCGGGATAAGATTTTTTAGGGGAAGGTACTATTAGTAGTAGATTTAGCGAAACGGCTACGTAATACATACGAGAAGCTTATAGTAAGATAGAAAGACATTTCCTCTACCTAGGTAAAGTACTATAATTAGAGCTATAAGCTAAAAGAGTATAAGGTTAGTAACCTAGTACTACTATCTACTAAGAACCTAAGGTTAGATATACTAAAGAAGAAGCTTAGTAAGCAATTCTTAGGGCCTTTCTATATTATTAAAGCAATCGGAAAGTAGGCGTATCGCCTAGCATTACCTTCGAAGTCGCGTATATATAATATCTTTTATATTTCCCTACTCGAGCTATAGAATAGCTATAATAAGCCTATAGATTCCCTACTACTCGTAGATAATAACGACAAGTATAAAGTCGAAGAAGTTAAGGATATAAGAAAGGTAAAGGGGAAGAAGTTCTATCTCCTAAAGTAGAAGGACTAGCTAGTAGAGTTTAATACCTAGGAGCTAGAAAAGAACTATATATATACGAGGAAGCTACTAGAAGCTTTCGAGGCCTAGTAAGTATAGATAAAGAAGAAGCGTAAAGGTAGAAAGTAGGTAGTAAAGGAAGAAAAGTTCTAACTAATTCTATATTATTAGACTAGTACCTTATATGTCTTACTAGAGATATATATTACGCGAAAGGGTATTATATAAAGCTTATAGAAGGCGAGCTAAATCTACTTAAACTAGTTACTAGGCGTCTTATAGCTAGTACTCTTACTAAACTCCTACTTCTCTAAACCTCTAAGACTTCTAAGTAACTACTAAGTAGTCTCTAGTAAGACACTAGAGATCTTCTTCTCGCCTAAAGTAATAACATACTAGCGCTTATTAGTAGTAAGGTCGGAGAGAGACACTAGCGACTTATTAGCGTCGCTACGAGTACGATAAGGCAAGGTAGGAGTCTTCGAGCGTAGGCACTTCCTTAAAGTATAACGCTATAGAGAAGTAGGCTTAAAGTTATCCTTATCGAGCTTAGTATTAGAGTCTCTTAACCTCTCCTTATCCGAACTATCTAGCGTCTTACTATGCTTATACGTAATACTCTTACCTCTCTTAAGATCACCCTTATTATTACTATCTAAGAGAACGCTAGCCTATAATATACTATACTCTAAAGTCTTACTAGCTATAATAGCCTCTATAGCTATATAGTCTATAGTAGGATTAGCGTAGGCCTTCTAACGATAGAACTTAGTAATAATAGCGAGTAAGATTACTATTAACTAGTAAGTCGCCTACTTAATAGTAGTAAGGCTAGTAGTAGAGTTATCCTTTATCTTCTTAGCTCCCTAGACATAGTTAAGAGTAAGGCAAAGCTTCTTCTTTCTATCTTCCTAGCTCTTACTCTCCTCTCTAGAATCTATAGCTAAGAGATAGTTAGTAAACGCTATAAAGTCGTAGGGAACTCGAAGACTTACTAAGCAACGAAATTTCTGTCTAGAGAACGAGAAGCTTACGAGAGGTAGTAGGCTCGCACTCCTTACCTTACTTCTTATAATAATCGCACTTTACGTAGTCCTACGTAAGGTTAGAGGTAACGATATTATAATTATAGACATTAGTAATGTCGTAAGGAATAGTCTTCTTACTTACGAGATATTAGTAAGGAGCGAAAAGGGGCTTATAAAAAGGAGAAAACTTACTAGTTAGTATAAGAGAGTTAATATAGCGTATATAAGGAGTATGTAGTAAGCTTACGAAACGAACACGATAGTTAGTACTTAGTAGCTTAGTATCCTTACCTATAGTTATATAGCAAGTCGATAGAGTTAGTAGAGGATTAAATCTAGTAAAGGAAGCTATAGTCGTAGTACTAAAGTCTTTAAGAGGCTAGCGAAAGGCTTTCTTAACGATAGAGTCTAGCTTTAGAGTTAGAGTTAGAGCTATAGTTATTAAGAAAAATAGCGAGAGTAAGCGCTCGAAGTTTTAATCTCGACTACTAAGGTTTCTAGGGAAACTTCTCCTTCTAGATTCGGAACGCTAGCTTTTTATATGAAAATCGAATAGTATTATCCTCTATACTACTATACTATATTAAACACCCTAGAAAAAGTAATATTATATTACTATATTATACCCTAGAAAGGCGTAGTTAAATACTCTATTATTATAGAAGAAATAGGTATAAAAAATAGTATAGAAATAGGCGAGATCGAGATAGTTACTAGATACTTCTATAACGCCTATAAATCTAAAGCGGAAGGCTTCGATAACTTTCTATAAAGTAGACTTTAGACGCTTTATTTTAAATTAATAGTACTATAGGTAATAGTAACGTACGCGTCTACTAGGGCAACTATATAGAGGTTAAATACTTCTCTCTAATACTAGGGTAGTATTATAGAAAGAGAGGAAGCAATTATTATAACTAGGTTAGGAGCAGTTCGCCCTAGCTACTAAAAGGATAGCTATACATCCGATTTAGGAGACGACTTAGGGGAGTCGCCTAATATACGCTACTATCTCGCGTATAAGTAGTAGCCTCGAGGCTAGTCCTTAGGTATTAAGGAAATAGGAACTAACTATTCTAGGTCGAGTAGCCTATAAAGTATAAGTATCTCGTATACATATAGTAATAAAGAAGGTAGAGATTAGTTCTTCGATTAACTTAGTAGTTAAACTAGAGTACTATATACTACTATATACCCGAGTCTTTATATACGAACTCTCTTAACTACTTAGTTCTAAGAATATAGAGTGTCTAAGGAACTATAACCTATATCGTAAAAACAATTGCAAATCTAGGTCTCTTCTTACCTAGAATAGAACGCCTAAAATAAGACTCTAAATTTATACCTATAATGTCCTCCTCTCTATACTATAGTATAGAGTCTATAGTACTCCTATTAAGAAGTCTTATTCCTATTATCCCTAGAGTATTATCCTAGAGTCTAGAGAGTTAAATGCTAAGTAGTAGTAGGATTTAGGCTATAGAGTAAGTTATAGCTTATACCTATAAGCTCGATAGTACTAGGTAATTTAGAAAAGCAAAATGTTCGGCTCCTATAGCTATATAGAGTTAATAAAGTTTAAAGAAATAATCCCGAAGTTATAGCTACTATATAGTAGTAGGGAATAAGCTTACTCCTAAGTATATATTTTCGTAATAAAAGGGACCTAGTATCCGTAGATATAGTACTAGGTAGGACTAAACTCTTATAGCTACGGAGGAGTAGTAATAGACTATCTACTTAGGTCTAAAGCGTCGTCTATATTCTTATCTCTACCTACCTACTCGGAGGAGGTAGCTTTATCTTAAGTTATATTACTATTCTTATCTTAGTAGACGTTCTCCTTATTACCTAGAGGATCCTCTTTACTATTATTATTATCGTTAGACGACTTATCTAAGGATTCGCTAGAGGAGATATTAATCGGTTCTCTATTAGTGCTAGTAATTGTCTTCTTAGCTCTATATTTCATAGCCTACTTATCCTTTTATTCTCTATAGCCTTTCTTCTTTTACGCTACGACCTTACGCTTAAGATCCTTATTCTATAAGGTAAGTAGGATTTGCTAGGCACTCTTACTTAGCTTATCTATAATAGATAGGTTCTTAATATTATTCGGATTATTACCTATAGACTTTATCTACATAATAGTAATTTTAAGTATAGTAGCCTATAGGGCTATTATATAATCGTACTACTCCCTAAGAGCGACTCGGAGGCCCTTATTTACCTAATCTAAATTAGCGAATCCCTTAATAATCTATATAAAGGTGTTCTAATATATCTTATTATACTTTCTAATACGGCTCTTCTTCTTTCTCTTTAGAGTCTATATATTAACTTCGTAAGTATCGAGGAAGGTTTTAATAGCATTATTTAGACTACCTAGCTATATAAAGCTTTACTTAATATTTTCTACCTCCTTTTCTATAAAGGTAGTCTTACTTCTACGCCTCTAGCTAATATTTTGCTACTAGCTACTAGACGTCTTTATTAGTATTATCTTTATCTTATTTTTCCTTACTTAACTACTATTCTTAAATAACTAAGGGTCGTACTTAATACGGGCCTAGAACGTATAGAAGGCGTAAGTACGTAGTAGCTAACTTGATTTAGTCGAACTATCTATAGAGAACGAAAAGGAAGGAAGGACTAGTTATAAAGCCGAAGTGTCGTTCCTTGCTAAGAGTCTTAGCGTTACGTGACCTATTACGTGACCGCTCCGTCTAATCTTCCTATGCCTTCGTCTATCTACCCTGCTTCGTCTGTCTACCCTATAATATCTCCCCCTATCTAAACGATCGCTACGCTAGTAAGATCTCGTGCTATATAAACTAAGCTAACTAGCGTTATAGACGTACTCGAGACGTACTATATAGGGACTCTAATTAGGTACGGTCGAAGGCCTAAAGGGGATAGTCGTTAGGCGCGAGTACTATTAGCTAGCTACCTCTAAGGACGCGAATACTATTAGCCTCGTTTCTTATAGAGTAGACGATCTACGAGCTTTTACTAAGTATGTCTAGTAGCCTATTATAAGCCTTCGGTAGCCTTAGGCAGCGTCTAATCTGTAGGTAGTACAAAGTTTGTAGGCTGTAGCGCGACTAGATTCCTATAATAGAAGTCGGCTACAAGGTATTAGCTATTCTATAGATTCTCTTCTAGTTCCTCTATCTCTTATCTAGGATATCTAACCCATTTAATAGTATAGAATAGCTTCCTCTATTGTCCTTTCTACTAACTATATATAATCTGCTCTACCTTATACTCCTCTTCGCCTTAGATTAGCTCTAGTAGTAGGGCGTCGTTCTACTACTAGTAGAGCTAGTTACCTAGTAGGTCGTTTACGATAGGTCGTAGGAGATTAGTATAGAAGACGTCGTATATTCGAAGCAGTCGTAAGCTAAAATCGAGATAGTAGAGATCTAGTCCGAGGACTTCGCGGATTGCGTAGGGGCCTACTTTCTTATTATTAAGCTTATGGTAAGGCTATTAGGTACGTATATTCCGCGTGTCTAGCTATACCCGATCTCCTACCTAGTATTAGCGCGCTAGTTAGCCTTTGTCGTAGCGCTTAGTGCGTCCCTAGCTAAATTTCAAGGCTTCTTTATAATGCTAATAGATGTTGTCGAGCTCCTTTATAAAGTCTTTAGCCTATACCCGAGAAATTCGCTATGTAGTAGGTAGAGCTAGTATTAGGTCCTAAAGGCGGTCTATACGCACCTCTAGTCTTAGTTCTCGTCCGATAGTCGCTATAAAGAGCGAGACGCCTATGGCCTCGTTCTTACTATTATTAGCGGCAAACTTAGCTAAGTAGAGCTAATGGGCCTAATCGTCCTATATATAATTAACGTATACTTAGAGATATTGCTCTATACCCTTATTAGTGTTCTCTAACTAGCTATTAGTCTAGGGATAGAAGGCCGTACTAAAGTGTTACTTTACGCTAAGTAGCTTATAGACACGCTAGTAGAAGGTGTCTAAGAACTAAGTGCCCCTATTAGTCATACTCGCGTTAAAGAGCCCTTAATCTTTAACGACATGTCGAACTACTACTTCTACTATTGTTTAGGCTATAAGGTCCGGTATAGGGATAAAGTAACGTCGCTTAGTTAGGCAGTCTATTACTATAAGGATGTCGTAGTAGGCTACTCTATCGAGCTTACTTTATAGAAGCTATACTACGTAGTCGAGCGTGATCACACGATACGTACTAGTTAGTACTAGTAGTTGCCTTAGAACGCCCTAGTATACTTTACGCGAGCTCTTAATCCGCGAGTATACTAGGTAGTTAGTAACGTACCGTTAGACGTCGTCATATGCTCTAGGCTAGAAGTAATTACGAGTAACGAGGTTATACGTCTTCTCGCGCCTAGGGTGTCTAGTAAGTAGGGCGTCGTAATAATGTTATACTATAGTAGCGCGGAGGTCGTTATTATCTAGTACGTAGATATAGTCTTTAACTATTACGAGTCTACTAACGTGCTTATAGTCTAATAGCGAGATTCGGGCGGCGCTACCGAGAGTACTAGGTAGGCGCGGTAGTCCTTTGTCTAATGCCTAGATAATAGCCTAGGCGACTTTATCTCGCTAGTAGGCCTCTATAATAAGGTCGTCGATAGAAGCTTCGTCTTCTCTAATTAGGCGTAAGGCCGCTAGCTATTACTATAAGGCGTAGGTATAGTTATTAGGCGCTAATCGACGAGCGGCTATTACTACGCGTCGTTACTATATATTATAAAGGACGCTCTCGGAGAGCTAATGTGTCTTTAGAAGCTCTTGTTAATAGTATACGAGGTCCTTAGCCGGGTCTATGTCCTAAGTGCGCTACGTTAAGGCATCGGGTTTAGTTCCTTAGCGACCTAGTTAGTATATAATGCAGAAGTCGAACTCTACGAGGAACTTAGCCTATTAGGCCTGCCGCCTATTTAGCTACTTCGTAGTTATAAAGTATTCTAGGCTGCGATAGTCCGTAAGTACTTAAGTAGGTCCTAGTGCCGAGATAAGTTCGGGTCGCCATTCTTCGAAAGCTTTCACGATCGCTATAAGCTCCTTATTATATATCTCGTAATTACACTTAGCTGGGGTTATCTTCTTAGAGTAGAATGCTACTAGGTAAAGGAGGTCATTATTACCGTACTAGGATAGGATACTAGTAGTAACTCGGTCGGAAGCATCTATTTCTATAATATATAGCTTCTCTAGGTTATAATACGCTAGTAGCGGTACTATCTTAAAAGCCTACTTTAATCGAGAGAATACTTCCTTATACTATAGCGTCTATTAAAAGCCGCGCTTTTCCTTGTCCGCTTTCGACATCGAGGTAAGAGAAAAAGCGATTCCCGAGTAGTCCTCGATAAAGCGCTAGTAGAAGTTGTATAAGCTAAGGAATGCCTATATATCTTTAAGGTAGTAGGGTGTCTCCTAATCTATAATAGTTGCTACCTTCTCCGGATCTATTTATAGTCCGCTAGTAGTAATAATCACACCTAGGTAACACACCTCCGTAATAAAGAAGTAGCTCTTATTAATATCTACCGGAAGATCTACTTCTCTTAGCTATTATAGTATTTTCCGTATATAGTCTATATAGATCTTCTCGTCTTCGCTATAGATAATTAGATTATCTAGCTAAGCTGACACGAAGTTATCTATATACTCTCTAAGCGTAGCGTTAATGTAGCTCTAAAAGGCGCTAGGAGCATTATATAATCTAAATGGCACGACTAAGTATTCGTACGTTCTATATCTCGTCGTAAAGGCTATCTTCTACTTGTCGCCTTCGCGTACCCGTAGTCGATTAAATGCTAATATTACATCTAGGACTATAAAGACCTTAGCTCTCCCTATACGAGCTATCGTTTCGTAGATGTGCGGTAATAGGTACTAGTTCTTAACTATGATCGCGTTAATAGCTTAGTAGTCTACGTAGACTCGGATTCCTTCTCCTAGTTTCTTTATAAGCAAGAGTAGTAAAGTATACTACGATTTAGACTCTCGGATAACGCCTTTTGCTTTAAGGTCTACGATATACTTCTTCGTAACCTCGAGTTCCTAAGGACTTATTAGGTAAGGGCGCTTAAATAGAATGCTAGTATCTAGGAGGAAATCGATAGCTAGGTTAGCTTCTCCTTTATAAGCTAGTAGCGAATTCGGAAGTGTTTTAGTAGCCTGTTTATTAAAGCAATCACTAAAATCTCTAAACTCTAGTAGAATTCGCTCGGCGAAGTTAGGATCTAGTAGCTTTCCTTTTATGTATTTGTCGAAGTCTACTAGGCTAAGCTTCTTAAGTCGTAGTACTATATCGATCTATCTATAGGTCTAGAATACTTCGTTCTCCTCGCATTCCTATACCTAGTAGCTCTCGGCTCCTTAAGCTATATTATCTAAGGCAGCCGCGGTAGAGAGAGCTTAGAGCTAGATAGTCTCTAGCTAAGGCGTATGCGAGTATCGAACTTTAGGAATCTAATCGTTAGTTATGACGTAACTATTACCTTGATAGGGCGTTCGGTAAGAGCAGCAACAGTCGCGGTCGAAGTAGATTACCCTGTCTACCTAGTTAATACTAGGGTTATGTTTCGATAACTAAGAGATTCCTAAGTATAGGTTATACTCTAACGTAGTAACGAAATAGGGAAGCTCTTCGACATACCTATTAATGTCCTATATAAAAGATGTCTAGTATTCGATAGGTGTCCTATTACTACTATTAGCTATAACAGTAGGTACTACCTTCGGTAGCTTCTAAAGAGCTAGGCTAGCTTACTCGGCGAACTTAGAGTTTACATAGTAAGTATTAGTACTATTGTCTAGGTGGTTAAGAGCTTAAATATTACCGTTAACATTACTATAGAACACTATATAGTTAGATACTTTAATAGGGCACGCCTAGGCTATAAGCCGCAATTCCGCGATCTATAGTAGTATAGGAGGTTGACTATATAGCGCTTCTATGATCCCTCCTAAGCTATTACGCTCTTAGCTTAGGAGCGGTCGTTTCTCTTGTCCCCTAACTCCTTATCTTCCTTTATAACCAGGGTGTCTAGCATAGCCTCGTGGTCTATGTTAATAAGATTCTCGACCTCTACTAAAAAGGCTTTGTTCTAGAAGTAAGTCGGAGGTAGGCATATATAGTACTAAAAGTATAGACAGTCCTTACTATTCCGCGCGTAACCCTAAATGCGGTATAAGTAGTATACGTTACTAGATCCTAAGGTATTAAGTTCCGTCTATATAAGAGGCTTAAACTAGAACGGTATCTTAGACTAGTCGTAGTTACTCTTTAGTCCGTAGTTAATTCTCTCTAATTTCGAATAGGTAATAGCCGCGGCTATACGCGTTAAAGGGGTCGACGCTAACGCGGGCCTAGACGTAGCACTACCTACTAGGGCCTATCTACTACTAGTATACGAGGTACTAGAGGCGTTTAGCTAAGTAGTGTTCTTAGACTCGAGGATAACTTCCTAACGACGTATCTCTATCTTTATCTACTCTACGTCTATAAAGTACTAGTAGGCTATACGATCCTACTACTTCGTATTCTTAATCTTCTCTTAGAACTAGAACATAGCTATAGCACTAGAAAGTTCTATCTACTAGGCCTTCTTCTCGTATTCCTAAATGAAGTCGTCTACCTTCTAGTACTTATTTATAGCGAGGTTTATAAACGTAGCTTGTCTACGTTCCTTCTTATAATAGCTAGCATAGATAGTACGTAGTACTATTATTAGCCTCTCGATGGAATAGAACGTCTTGTTCTTAATCTTTAGCTAAGCGTTCGCTATTACATTACTAATAGTAGTCTCTAGGGCGTGGCCTATATCGGCATAGTAGTATAATTCGTATCGGAAGTAAGCTCCTATCTTTTAGTCCCATTCCTCGAACGTTATCTTATCGTTTCGATCCCTGTTCTATTTAGGCAGTAGGGGCGTTATAACCTTCTTAGAGAGCGTAGTAGGCGGCGGAGTAGTCTAGTTATAGAAGAGGTCCGGCATAGCTAGTTACGGTAGAGCCCGAGGTATGTAGAGCAAGGTAGGACACTAAAATAGGTCTAGTAGTGCTATAGCAAGTTACTAACTAGAGGGAGTTAGGGTTACTACGAAGTACGCATACCTATCACGTCGCGCGGTACCGAGCAACTACGACAATCGGTCGTTACGCGCGGATAGCTAGCCGAATAGTAGTAGTAGTCGTCCTTAGGTAAGAGTCTCTACTTAGGCCTTAATCTTTAGCGTCTTAAGCAAAGCCTCTCGTCCGATTCTAGTATAGTCGAAGAAGTCTATTAGAACAACTAACTCGTTATCTAAATCCTATACCTTCTGCTCCTATATATAAGCTATGGCCTATAGCTTACTAATCTTTGTGTCCTTCTACTAGATTACTACCTAAAGCTCTATAATAAGTTCGGCTACTTCGTCTTAGTCCTTACTAAAGGTACTTAGCTTAGCTTAAGCTGTCTATAACTAGCTGTTCTTGTTCTATATAGTCTAATATTCTTATATAACGCGCTAATCTACTTACTTTACTATCTCGTACTAAGTATTAGGGTAGGCTTCTACCTTCGATACGAGGTTAGCGCTATTCGACACCTTAAAGCTAGATAGGTAGTAGTAGTAGCTACTCTGCCTACTAGCGGTAACGATAGGAATGTATGGAGTTAGATCTAGCCCTTTCTTAGGTGGTTGTAATCGTAAAGGTCTATAGGTGCCTAAGGGTATGTGTCTAGTAGGGCCCTAGCGCTACCTATGTCTCCTACTATTGTTTAAATTCTCCTCCTCCCTCTCTTCTTCCTTAGTCTTATCTATTCCGCCGTTTAGTACTAGATTAGTCGCTCGAGTAGACCCTTCGACCTAGGGGTTCTAGATAGTTAGGGCTACGAAGTTGTTATTATAGTTATTCGTAGTAGTTTCTTAGATATATCGTCCGAACGTATCTTACGTATTCTACGACAGTCGATCCATAGTAGGTTACTTAAGCTGCTACTATAACTCGTTCCTATCTACTATAGAGATATTAAGGTCGTCGATCGTAGAGGCGCAAAATTCGAACTCGGATCGTATAGGCGTCTACTATAAGTCGCGCTCGATATAAGAGCAGTCGCGTCTTAAAAGAAAAGACATAAAGAAAAGACGAAATAAGAGGTATTAGTTATACTAGGCGCGACTACCGCTGTCCTACGTATACTTACCTTCTAGCCCTATTAACTTAGTTCCTTAGTTGTTACTTCGTAAGAGTACTCGCGCCTTCGAGTCGTAGAACGTCGCTACGTCCGTCTCGTGTTCCTTGACCTTATACCTTCTATCAAGTCCTTACTACGGTAGCGCGCTAATTACTATTATCGTACTAGGGCAGCTTTTAAAGTAATAGATAGTTATAATACGGGCCTAGAACGTATAGAAGGCGTAAGTACGTAGTAGCTAACTTAATTTAGTCGAACTATCCGTAGAGAACGAAAAGGAAGGAAGGACTAGTTATAAAGCCGAAGTATCGTTCCTTACTAAGAGTCTTAGCGTTACGTGACCTATTACGTAACTACTCCGTCTAATCTTCCTATGCCTTTATCTATCTACTCTGCTTTGTCCGTCCACCCTGTAATAGTACTATTTCGGACCCTACTTCTCTTAGTTAATAATATTACTAAAATACTTCTACTAAGCTTATTAAGGAATTCCTAATTCATATAGGTAGATATAGAATAGTAGGGACTACTTATAGATAAGGCTCTCTCTCGTAAAGTAATTTAGGAATAGAGAGTATAGGTTTATAGTAGATAGTATACTGTTTTAGTAGGTATTAGTAGTATATTTCTTATTAGAGAACGTCCTAGGGAGTATAATTGCCTTAATAATCTTTAAAACTAGGTATAGATCTTTAGGAAATCGCGAGTCGTAAAGGTTAGTTAGGACTCGATCTATAGCCTAGCACTACTACTTAAGCTCTCTTACGCTTAGCTTCGTAACTAATTTTCTATTCGGAACGCCTATCTTACTATTTCTAAAACTAGATTAATTAGCTAAGGGATAGGGAGCTATATAGGGGAAGGCCTTATCCGCCCTAAGACTACTCTTAATTCGAGTAATCTTCTCTTTCTTCTAGGCTTTATAATTACTATTCTCTAGAGCCTAGCGATCTATTTCCTACTACTTCTTAGTAAACTTCTACCTAGATTTCTTACTAGAAGCTTAAGCTCCTTTACCCTTACTATCCTTATTATCCTTATTATTATTAGATTTATCCTTCTTCTTCTTACCTTTGCTCTTCTTCTTACTCTTATTATCTCTCTTATCCTTACTATTAAGCTTCGGCTTCTTCTTTAACTTTATATTAGCCTTATCCTTACTTCTATAGTATTCTCTATCCTATATATCGTTAGAGTTACGACGTCTCTTATTCTACGGGGTCTTTAGTAGTAGTAAGTACTTAGTATCTAACTCCTTATAGCCTATAGTCCTCTTCTTTAAAGGCGTATTAAATAGATTTGGGCGAGATCCTATAGTACCTCCTAACGATCGTCCTTACTAAACCTACGACTAGCTAGATATAGGTCCTAGCTTTCTATTCTCGTCTATTAGCTTAGTCTCTAGCTCTCTCTCTTCTTTAAGGTTTGGTCTCTTACTATCTACCTAGTCCTATACCTATTATAGCTACTCCTTATTATAGGTAAGGTTGCTATTTAGAGTTATAAGGGCTCCCTACTATATATTTATTCTCTTTACTAGTCTATAGAAATCCTCCTCCTTAAAGTTAAGCTAGTACTTCTAAGCTATAAGGATCTTTGCCTATTCCTATAGCTCTTACTAATATAAATGTCTAATATACCTATAGGTTATATAGCGAATATAGGTAGTAATTAGCCTACTAATGTCTATAGTATTAGTAGATTTAAAGAATGTCTTCGTAGTACTATATATATTATATATAATACGACCTAGCCTATAAATATCCTTCTAGGCCTATAGTTAGAGCTTTAGGTCTATATTAGGAAAGATAGCTTAAGAACCTTCCTAGTTACTATAGGCTAATAGGACATCCCTCTTAATACCCTAAGTATTACTACTATAGTCTAGAAAGCTAGTATCGAGTATAAGGAGGTACGCCTTACCTTCTTACTTAAGAATAGTTAGTATAGTTAGTAGGATATAGAGTTCTCGAGTCTTTACCTTTAGGTTAGAGACTTAGGGTAGAACTATATATAGAATCTAGTTATAAACCTTAACTATTATTACGGAGTAGATAGGTAAGCTAGTATACTTCTTTAAAACTCTTAGAGTTACTACTCCTAGAGCCTTCTCTCTTATAGGAATAGAGAAATCTTCTAGATTATTCGTAGCTAGATTAATAATCTTAAAGGTAGATAGGCCTCTTACTTTCTTACTACCTCTATTCATATATATATCTAGGATATAGGCGATTACCTTTCTACTTACTTACTTTAGATTACTATTAAACTAGAGATATACCTAGTACTAAATCTACTCTTCTAATAGCCCCTCTAGGTAGAGGAATATAGAAATAATTCCTTATTTAGCGACTTCCTTTATATATTATATCTATATATTAATCCTTTACGAGGCCCTCTCCCTAGTCTTATTAAAAGCCTTAAGGTAGCCCTTCTCTATAGCCTTATTCTATATCTCCTTACCTAGCTTTAGTCCTATATATTTACTATTATAGCTTATATTCGATATATAGATTACTATAAGGCTTACCTAATTGTCCTCGTACTTCTCTATTTCCTCTATAGTTACTACTATAGCGTTATATTTTAAGATAGTAGTCTAGGTAACTATCTAATTCTCTATACTTTTATATTAGAAAGAGAGATCTAGTTTAACCTACGTCTCTTTCTTAATCTTATCCTCCTTTAGGAACGATCCTATTAGATTTAGTATTAATATAGCCTACTCTCGAGTAGCTCTTACTAGGATTTCCTTTAGTGCCTCTAATATATTCTACTATAGAGCTCCTTAAACTAAAGAGATAGTACTCGTAGTAGGTATAGTAGGAGATCTACTTTTAGTAGATCCTTTAATCGTAAGTATATTCTTTAGTATCTATAAGTTCTACTAGGGTAGAGTAGGAGTAGAGAGTAGCTACGTAGAAGGAGCTATAGTAGGTTCGGGATTATCCTATACTACTAAGGTAATCTATTTCTCTACTTACTTTCTAGCTTCTTCTCTCTTAGCTAGATTTTGTACTATATCTACTAGTCGATCTAGCCTTGCCTATACTTCCTCTAGCTTACGCTTCCTATTTTATAGACGCCTTAGGTTATCTTAGAGCAATTAAGGCGAGATAGTAGTAGTAGTAGTATTAATAATTTCCTTTTAAGGTACTTCTCTAGAGCTTTTCCTACTCTCTAGTAGCTTAGGCTACTACTCTAGAGTAGTATTACTAGGCACTAGCTTCGGTCTTAGTAAAGGTATGTTAATAGTACTACTAAGGACTTCTCCTCTAGCTAGGTTTACTAGTATAAAGTTTCTCGTAGGAGTTAGAGTAGTAGGCGATAGAGGCGTATTTAGTAGTAGAGAATTCGGTAGTAGTAGATTTAGTAGTAGTAGATTTAATAGCTTAAATACTAGTAGAGAGTCCGGCTCTAACGATATCTAAGTAATCTCTTCTAGTATATATACTTTTAGGGCCTTACTAGAGAAAGCTCTCTCCTAATCTATCGTCTATAAGCTAAATTCTATATAATAATCTATCTCTATCTCTATAATCTTTCTAGCTCTTTTCTTTGCCTTAAAGTATCTAGCCTTAAGAGAAGCTAGCGCTCTTCCCTATAGGAAGGTTATCTTCTTACCTATCTTAAGTATATATAGCGCGCGCCTATAGAAATCTATATCTACTACTAGGATTACTAGCTTTAGTAGTAGTATAGGCGCTATTATAGCGAGTTTGCTAGTACTCTTTATCTTTAGTCGCGGCTTATTAGTAATAGATATATTATATACTTATTAGTACTAGCGAAGTATATATAAGGTTAAAGAGTTTTTAGGTCTCTAATTATTATTAATAGGTGTATTATCTTATCTTATATTAGTAGGGCACGCGACTACGTTTATACCTTATATAGTCCTATACTTTATATGCCCTATACTAAACGCCTTACTTAAATAATAAATGCTAGCTACTAATTAGTTTTAGCTAGGAAGGCGCTTACTCTATATAGATATTACCTCTAGTACTTCGAGATTCTATATAGTAGTTCTATTACCTATATCGAGTTATCCTACAAATTTTCTTAGAATTCCGTAGGCCTTAGTATACTTAGGACTTCTACTATAAATCTAACCTAGTACCTATATACCTAGTATTAGGTACCCTATCCTAATTTTCTAAGGCAAAACTTTAAATCTCCTAAATCGATTTTCCTTTTAGGAGAGAACCTCTAACTATCCTTCGTATAGGTCCTAGGTCGATAGAGTATAGTAACTTATCCTAATTAGCTAATCCTCTTTCTTACTTCTCCTATCTACTCTCCTAGACTTAAGCCTACCTACTTCAATTAATATCCTCTTAAAGTTCCTAGTTAATTCTATAGTAAGGGGAGCTTACTTATAGACATAGAGAGGAGTTTAGGGATTATCCCTTATTATCGTAATATAGAGGGTAAATCGGCTTCCTACTTAAGTTACCTTACTACTTATCTTCTATCTATAGTACTTGTCTAACTTTAAGGAGTTCTAGTAGGTCTCTATATAGTCTCTATCCTTTCTTTAGTAAGATTTCGCTCTTACTCTAACCTCTAACCTATACCTTAGCTAGTCTTAGGTCCTTACTAGTATAAGTATTTCCTCTTATATACTCCTAATTTCTTCCTATTCTTTTCTCTCTTTCCTACCTACTATATCCTATATCCTCTAACTATAGTATATATAGATCCTAGGTCTTATCCTTCGGATATAATGTTATTAATATCTATATCGCTATAATTCTATTATTAATAGCTATTATTATTATATTAATACTCCTAACTCCTAGACTTCTAAATTCCTAGACTCTATAAATGCTATATAGTTAAGTATTAAAGGCCTACCCCTATAACTACTTAAGCTTAAGAATACGGAGTGTCTAAAAGCTTACCTTATATCCTAGTTAAGTAATAGATCGCTTAGAATAAGTTAGCAAAACTTCTAGTGCTTAGTAGATTCTTCCCCTTCTAGGAGACTATCTAATAGGTAGGACTAGTCCTTACGAGTTATAGGTTCTACTCTATTATTATCCCCTATATTAGTAGTATTACTAACTTCTAACCCTACTTCTAAGAGAATGCCTTCTTATAGAGCTTATAGCTAGATCTTCTTTTACTATAATATAATATGCTTAAAGTCTATCTAATACTTACCTTCGCGGACTAAATTATCTAGGCAAGAGAAGAATACCTTTAACGTATCTAAGTAGTATCGACTAAGTCTCTTCCTACTATATATACCTTCGATAAAGCCTAACTAGCTATATTACTAAATTTTCGATAGTCGAAATAGCCTAGTCTAGTAAGGCTCTAACTTCCGTCTATATTATTTATCTAATACTATTTAGTATAGTAGAACTAGGTTACCTTTCTTTAGGGAAGTCTATGATAGATCCGTTCTTTAAGTAAGCTTCTCCTACTTACTAATTTTCTTATTAATATATTTATAGCGTAGATCTTCTAGCGTATTTATATAGTATAAAATATTAAAGGAAGTAAGGACTATATAGTTAGTATTAGAAGCCTAGGCTATAGCTCTATCGTAGGTAATACCTATAGATTCCTTAGTTAGACCTTCGTATTTATCGCTTAATCCTATTACGATAGCCTCTACGCGAAGCTAGGCTTTAATCTTAAGGGGAACCTTATCCTACCTTAGTACGAACTTAAAAAAGAGTTAGTTAGGGAGAAACCCTTCTACCTTAATTGCCTACTACGAAATATTACGTTCGAGAAGGCTAACGATAAGATCCTAATTATAGATAAGGGTAACGTCTAATTAAAGAGCCTTTTATAGGCTAACTTTTATAAGCTAAATATACGATTCCGCTAGTCTAGGGGATAAGGGGTAATATAGTAAGGTAAAGCTTTATATAACTCTATTAGCTTTAAAGTATTTACTATATTCGCCCTTAAAGTAGGAGCTATTATTATTATAAACGACTAATACATATCCTACTATATAGTAAACCTTCTTCTTATAGTAGTAAATAGTTGTTTTCGTATTAGCGTACTTTATTACTTTATAGAATCCTTTACGAGATATATAGTTAATAGCTACCTAAATATAGCGTCGCTAGTATATAGATAGAGGTAAAATTGGTCCTAGGTAATCTTAACCTAGCAAATCTAGAGGTATATAAGCTATTACTAGTAGTAGCGATTACGAGGGGCGTAGAGAGCTAACGCTCTAATATTAAAAGTAGCTTTACTAGTACTTCTTAATATCTGTTCTCTAGCTTAGCTACTAGTACTTATCTATTACTTTCTATATAATAATGTCCTTAGCAAAATAGCTATACTCGTTATATAATTTATATAGTACGTTAGGAATTTTATATAGAAGTAGGTATCGTAAGAGTTTCTTACCTTAGGCTTGTTTATATTTTATAAGGTATAGAGTAGAGGTAATCCTAAAGTCGATTAGGCGGAAATATACTACTCTTCTCTTTAACTTACGAGCATATACCTTAGTAGTAGGGCCTATCCTTTCTTCTAATCGTAGGATGCTTCCTATTAACTTATATACTATAATATTACTATACTATTCTAAATTTAACTATAGTTCTAGTTTAGGTAGCATTTTACGTATAGGTAACCTTAGACTAGGGGTAGCTATAGGTTCTAGGTTACTAGATATAGCCGTATTATAGACTTAGTACTAATAGTTTATTTAAGTAAAAGGATTCTCTAGCTTATTCTTATCTAGGATATAGTTAAGAAATTTTAGTTCGATATTACTATACCTTAGAATAGGTACGTAGGGGAGGCGGGAAAGGCTATCTATAATAATATTAGTCTTCCTAGGTACGTAGTATACCTTTAAGTTATATTTACTTAACTTATATTACTATTAGATAATACGCCCCTTCCTACTATTATCGTTAAGAATCGATATTAGTAACTCGTAGTTAGTATACTATATTAGTAGGAATTTGCTCTCGTTAATTAACTAGTCGTATTCCCTTATAGCTATAAGTCCCGCGAGTGCTTCTTACTCTATAATATAGTAATTACGCTATAGTCTATCCTAGTAAAAGCTTATAAATATAACAATAGAATACCTATCTACTAAGACGTTAGTAGCCTTTATTCCTAGTAGATCGTATAGGAGTTAAAAAAGATAACCTCTAGCTCCTATTATAGATATATTAGTAGTAAGGTAGTACTAAAGGTTAGAGGTACTACTATTAATAATATTCTTTACGATAGTATCCTAGGCTCTATAGAACGCTTTATAGGTAAGATAATTCTACTCGAAGCTAGATACTACTCTCTATCTTTTCTTCTTATTAGGAGGTAGGTCTACTAGCTTAGTAGTAATAGTAGTCTTTATCGTAGTAGTAAGCTTAGCTCTTCTAGGAATAAGAGAGAAGAGGAAAGAGAGTTTATATAGGAAGGCTTCGAGTTCCTTAATATTCTTAGGTATAGGATAATCTCGAAGTATAGCTACCTTGTCTAGAGAAGGCTATATCCTAGACTCTATAAGATAAAATCCTAAGACTCTAATTTCCTTTATAAAGAAGAAGGATTTAGCTAGGTTAAGAGTTAGTTTAGCCTATACTAGTTAAGGAAAATAGTAATAGTATAAGAATTCTAGTATAGAATCGAAATCCTTACTAGCTCCTAGATCGTTATTAACGAAATAATCGAAGGCGAACACTTCCTTAAGAGCTAGCTTATAGTTAGGTTAAGGTATTAGTCCTATAAAAATGTCCTTTAATCTATTAAAGGTAGAAGGCGAACTAGTTAAGCCTTATCCTATTCTCGTATAAGCTAGCTAACTAAATAGGTATACGAAGGCAGTTTTGTAGATATAATTCTTCTATAAGGGGATAGCCTAATATCTATTAGCTACGTTAGCTTAGAAGAAAACCTTATACTTAGGTTAGTTAAGTCTATTAGCAATTAGCTCGATCCTCTACGCTAGGTAATTGTCCTTAATTATAGTATTATTAATCGGAATATATAAGTAAACTACTCTTAACTTACTATTCGATTTTTGAGGGAACTTAGTTCTTATATACTAAGGTAACTATATATAGGTAAACAATCTAGTATCTATTAATTTAGGGAAAACCTTTCTCTAGAATTCTTCCTCCTTTGTAGTATACTTTAGAAGCTTAGATACTATAGGTCGTACCTATATATACATTAGTATATAGTATAGTATAAGGTCTATAGTAGGGAGGTCGCGAACGTTATCGACAAATACATTACTCTAAGTACCTAGTACTCTCTAAGCTACGATCTATTATTTAGGCGTAGTAGCTATTAGGCCTACTATATTAGGGTTAAGTTCCTTTAACTTTCGTACTTTGCTATCGATCTAATTATATAAGATAAGGTCTCGTCTAAAGGATACTAGCCTTCTTTCTATAGGAAATCTAATTTTATTAAATATAAACTCTTCTTCTTCTTCGCAGCGTCCTTTAGCTATAGGCGGTGGATTGCGCTTCTTATATAGACATAGGCGCTATATTACTATAGGATTTAGGTAATCTATATATATATACTCCTCTAGCTATTCTTCGATATCCTTTTATAATTACTACCTATATTCTTCCTTATTATTAGATCTATCGACTTCGACCTAATCTAACTACTTAGCCTAAGTACTAGAAGGTCTAATATTTTCGGCTAGAGGTAGGACCTATACTTCTAGTCTATAGTTATTATAATCGTCCTACTAGTAGATTATAAAGATTTAGGAGGCATCCGAATCTCGAGCTATTATATTAGAGGCGTAGTAGGAGACGATTAGTTCCTAAAGTAATTCGTATAAGGGGTCTTATATAGGTCTATTATAAGTTCTATAGTTATAATTCTTATCCTCTATATTAGAATTCTTACTTAGGTTTATCCTAGGTATTCTAGTCCTATTAAGATTCTAGGTAAGGTAACCTAAGACTAATTCGACGTAGGTATTAGGTACGCTACCTCCCCCTAAATAGTAGTAGGATATAACTAAGGAATCGATACTACTACCTAAGTCTTCGTCTACTTTATCCCTTAAGGATTTTAGCTACTATACCTATTTCTTAGGAGGTCCTATATTATTACTATATACTCTCCTTATAAAATATAGATATCTCTCTAGAGCGCCTAGGATCGATATCCTTATTATTCTAGAGCCTATAATCTTTATTCTTACCTAATACTACCTCTCTATTTCCTCTTAGAGAGCTTTTCTCTCTTAAGCTATATATTACTCCTATTAGGCTACTTTATATATAAGTTTCTATTTGTTTACTCCTAGGTTAAGTAATTCTTCCTTATTCGTAGCCTAAACTCGTCTAACTTCTACTAGTATTCCTTAAATCCTCTAAATCTTTCTATTCCCTATAAGCTCCTAAGGTAGTACTACTCGTATAGGTACTAGTATAGCTATATAGTCGAAGGGCTAGTAGTCTACTAGATATAGGAAATCTACTAAATCCTAGTCTAGCCTCTTTTCCTAGTTATAGAGGCCTTTTTTAATCTCTTTAGGTAGCCTTCTATACTATATCCTAGCTTCTATTAAATTCTACTACTTACTAGTAATAAGTTACTATACTATTAGTAATCTACCTTCTCTTATTTCTTCGCGCATTTATATTATTATCTAATATAGAGTTTATTAGTTATTAGGAAATCCCTACTTTATTACTAATACTTCGCGCTCTTATACCTAACGTATCTTTAGTAAGAAAGGCTTACTTACGACTTCTATTCTACTCTTATCTAGTAGAGGTAGAAAGGAATAAGCTCCTATAGCCCTTAGTATCGAAGTATAAAGTAAAGTCTACTTAGGTAGAAAGAGAGAGGCTACTATAAGAAGGTAACTCGTTTATAGATTAGATATATTAATTTCTCCCCCTTCTATAAGATTATAGAGATAGTTACGTCCTTAGGTATTAAGGTCTAATATAGAATCTAGAGGTAGGGCCTATAGTTTAGTTAGTACTAGGTTCCCCTTTCGAGTACTTCGCTTAGAAATAATATTAACTTAAACGCTAATAGTACGCTAAGCTTTAAAGCTAGAAGGCTATATATAAAGGTAATAGGAAGATTAGGTCTAAGACTTATTTCCTAGTAGTAAAGATAGTTCTATGTTTAGGTTACTAGTTTCTAGGTTAATTAGTAACCTCTTACTTTTCCCGAATTATCTATGTTTTCCTACTCTCTATTATCTTTACCTATAGGAGTAGGTAAGTCTACCTTACTCTAGAAGACTTCCCTAGCGTCTATTTTAAATTTCGAGTATAGGACTTAGACGAGAACTATATCCTTCTATATTACGCTCTTATTCTTAGTAAGCTACGATAGGACTCTCTACGCAAGTACTAGGTCCTATATCCCTAAGATCCTATTAACTCTCTCTATATCGGATATATAGAAGGAAGCCTAATTATTCTCCTACTACTAGTCTATAGGTTAAAGGTGCTTCTCCTAGTTAATTCTTAACTTATTATAAGTTACTAGGCGAGATTCTAGAGGTATATCTTTGCTAAACTTCTTAGCTACTTCTATAGCTTCCTTCTCTTACTATACCTTAATTTTCGCTTTATACTTAGAAAATATAAGTAGGTCGAGCTCTTCGAAGGGTAGGTTAGTTCGTAGTATATTATAGTACTACCCCTCTTTTCTAATATAAATCGTCTAGAGGAGGTAATCTTCTAGGACTCTAGCTTATTATAGGAAACCTCTACTAAGTAGTAGGCTAAAGGTATACTTACGTAGGAAGATCTATACTTATACTAGGAATTCGATACCTACGATCTATATACTAAATATTACGAATTCTTTCGCTATAATTAAAGATCCTCTAACTCTATAGATATTCTTAGCTTCTACGATGCTATATCGTTAAAGATAGAGAGTATAAGTAGTTGTTATTAGTATAATGTTAATTATAGCTCTACTATCGAGAAGTATATTATTAATTAGCTATAGAACATCCTTACCGCCTTTAGAGAATTAGTAGATAACTCTAGCGCGAGTATAGTAGTTATAGATCTTTATCTTACTATGTTTAACCTAGTTAGTCGAGTATATAAGCTCGTATCTAATCGAGTAGTAACGTTATATAACATTACTCTTCTTATTAGCACCTATAGCTTCGCGTATATACTAAATGCTATCCTCTACTAGGTTAAATATTAGTATAGATAGCTTATAAGAGATAAATAGGTTATAGGTATCGTCTATAATAGCGAAGTTCGCTAATATAGAAGAGATTATAGCAATCTTAGAGGCGTTATTTATCTATAGTATAGTACTATCGCTATTATATGTCTACGCTCTACTAGACCTACTAAAGCTAATAGCAACTTCCGTGGCGGGGTTAGCTATAGTATAAGCTACTATAGTAGCTTACTACTAGGTAGATTATTAGCTAGTATAAGATTTACGCTCTCGTACTAAGTTCCTTACGATTATAGAGCTAATTTTAGGTAAGTATAAGATTACCTAGGCCTAGGTAATACCTAGTAGTAGTTCGGTTCTTATAAATACTTTCTACTAATCGATATCTTTACTCTTTATTCCTTAGATAGGATTATAGTTACGCCTCTACTTCCTTAACTTACTCTATAGCTTAGGTTAAGAGAGATTAGTAATAGAGGATAGCAATAGGCTAGCTCCCCTATCTACTATAATAATCTAGCGGCTAGCCTAGACTCTCTAGTCTCTCTATAGAGGTAGTAAGAGAAGTAGCTTATAGGTACGAGGTTATTAGTAAAGATTATTCTAAGGTAGTAGGGAAGGTAGAGTAGCTTTATACTACTATTAAGAGGTCTTTACTCCTTCTATAGGGTTAGGGCGGTAGTCTCTATCCTTAGAGTTGTCGAATAGTAAGCTTAACCTACTAGTAATAGTTATTAGTAGAGGATAGGCTAGAGGTTAAGAGGATAGAGTAGCTATCTACTAATATTTCTCTCTCTTCTCCTTTAATAGTAGGGTAGGTAATACTATAGGAGATTCTCGTCGAGCCTTCGAGCAGTCTTAGTAGCCTTACTCTTAAGATATTAGTAATTAAGAACGTAGAGTAGATCCTCGATTAATAGTACGAGTAGGGAATACTTTAGCTATTATAGCTATAGACGATAATAGTATAGAGATTATAGTATATTCCTTAGGAGATCGAAAGCTAGTAAGCTTAGAAGAAAAGTAGTAGAAAACTTACTAATATTAACCTAGCTACCTACGAAATTATACTCGTCCTACTAATAGTATTCCTACTTACTATCGATACTCTTACTATTCTTCTCGTTATTATACTATATATTAGAGGTAGAGATATTATTAATAGAGGCACCGCTAAGGCGCTATACCTACTTAGTCTATAACTTATCTCTATTCTTATTTACTTTCCTCTAATCCTTCTACGAGAACTTACTACTACCTTTACTATATCCGCTACTATAGCTATTACTATATCTAGATAGTATAGATCCTCTATCTAGGTACTTAGAGTTATTAGTATAGTAGCTAGTACTATTATACCTATAGTAGCTAGTTCCTAGGTAGGCGTTTAGGTCGATATTATAGAGGGAACTATTACTTCTAGTATATATACTATCTAGTAGACCTTACGACACTTCCTAGTCCTTACTAAATAGGCGAGATAGTAGGCCTAGACCTTAGTAGTTACTAGAGGTTAGGGCTAAAGGTAGACGCGAGGCCTAGAGTAGCTAGGATAAGGCTTATTAGGGCTATTACTACTAAGTCGATAGAGGTAGTATAATAGATTACTACTACTTTATAGCTAATAGTAATAGATTATTACTAGGAGAGGAGTTAATATTCGGTAAATTAAATATAATATACTTAGAGGTAAGAAGTTCTTTTATACCTTAGATAAAGGTATAGCCCTAATACTTAGCTAGCTCTATCTAGAAATCCTACTCCTATTAATACTAATAGTCTTCGGAGCTTATAGGGCGAGAAATAAGGCTACTATTCTTCGTAGATTCTCTATTATATAAGGTAGTAGTAATAGTATTAAACTCGGTAGGAAGACTAGTAGAGGAATTCTCCCCTACCTTTATTTAGTAGAGGTAGTAGATAATCTCGTTATAGATCCCTTTAATAAACTTCTCTACTATAGTAGTATATATTAAGGTACCTATTCTATTATAGTAGCGCTTACTATAGGCGATATAGTTAGAGTTAGACTCGTTATAGCCTTAGGAGAGAGTAGCATATTCTTTAAGGATAGATAATATGTCCTTCTCTAGTAGCTTACTATAGTAGGCCTTAATAGCGTTAAGGGTAGCCTTATATAACTCCTTTATCTTAGGTAAGGACTCTTCTACTACAAAGTAGGTAGCTAGACTACCTTCTATAAGAGAATCGATAATAGTAAAGTACTTTACGTCTTCTATAAGGGATAGGTCGCCTATATATTACTATCCTACTTAAAAGGCGGCGAGACGAATATAGCATACCTAATCCTAGATATCCTCGCCTATATAACTACTAAATTTTAGAACAGACATTATTAGAAAGGAAGATAAGGCTAATAGGGTTCTAGGTCTCGATAAAGTAGAGGTAATACCTATATATAGAATAGTATTACCTTATATAATACTATATAGTAGTATATTAGTAGTATATAGGAAGGAAGGGAGACTATACTAGGTTAAGAAGTATTACTTACTATTAGATTAGAAGTATTAGCGGCTATCGATATAAAAGAGAAGTATATACTATATATAGGTTATAGTAGAAGTATAGAATACTTACTTACTAGTCCTAGGTCGGATTGCGCCTATTACGTTATATACGCCTATGATAGGGATAGTAAAGAAGGTAATAGAGTTAGTAATATAATAGATATAGGTAACGAGCTTCTAAAAGCTAAAGAGAGAGGAATTCTTTCTCCTATAAGGTTTAAGAGGAGACTAGGTAGTCTATAGCTAATAGGTAGATCTTTACTCTTACTACTACTACTATCGAATACTCGTTCGGATCTCTAGTCTCTAGCTAGACTACTAATCCTTAGTATTAGATCCCTACTTAATAATTCGGGTGGAATAGTACTCTATATAGTACTACGTAGAGATAGAGAAGAAGCTAGTAAGGTAGGACTTAGCTATTTACGCTAATTCTAGTTAAATTAGAGGTTATAGCGAAGTAAGGATAGATATATATCTCTTAGAGACGCTATAGTAAATTTTTCCTAATAGAATCCGAGAGAAGAGACTCTAAATATCTAAGTATATTCTTATAGGTCTAAATCCGAAAGCTAGTTAGTATATAGAGGTAAGATATATAATCTAATAGTTAGAGGTTCGAGGTAGTTAGTAAATTAAGGTATAAGAGAGAAGAGGAGATTTAGCTATATACTATTTCTAGCGATACTAGTAAAAGAAAGGGGCGGTTCCGTACTTATACGGACTAATAAGGTAAAGAGAGAGAGAGGTCGAGATAGAGGTAAATATTATATATATAGAAGAGAATGTCTATCGAAGGAAGAGAAGAGAGAGGATATAAATAAAAGGCCTAGTTCTAGGGGGCTATATACTCGATAACTACTACTTCTATAGAGAGTAACTACTATTAAGTAACTCTTACTTTCCTAGGACGAAGACTAATTCTTTCCTATCCTATATAGCAATTTCTCTATATACTCTTACTCTTTCTAGACTAAGATCCTAGGTAGTAGGTATGCTAGTTAACTCTAAAGGTAGTAATAACGCTAGAGGTCGGACCTATAGAGAGAGGTTGTCCTAGAGTACGACCTTAAGTGCTAATAGTAGCGGCGATTTTCGATACTTAAAAGAGTATAGATATAGCTCTTCTTATCCTAAAATAATAGTAGTTATATAGGTATCGAATAGTAGGGTAGCTTATAAGCTAGTAAGCTAACCTCCTCTATAGTCTATTAGAAACCAATCTAGAACGCGCTAATAAGAGGAAATTTCTTCTTAAATCGGACTTAATCTTATATAGTCGATAAGCCCTACCTTCGGCTCCTTATAAAGGCAAAATAGTAGTATACGACGTTAAAAATAGAGTCTAAGGATATTATTATATCTACCTAGAACCTATAGGTTCGCTATTTCTAGTATAAGGTTACTTATACTAAGTATTTAGTTAATAGCGCTATATAATATTCTTCGCGATATCTAAGAAGATAGTAGTAGGGTTCTTAGCCTTACTTACGTACTTAGCGATATAGAATAATAGCGCGTAGATGTCCATATATAGCGTAAAGTTAGTATTAGCTTACTAGGTATATATTAATAACCGATTATAAGGGTTAAGATAGCTATCGTTCCTCGTAGGCTTAAAGCCCTAGAACTTAGAGTTCCGCTCTTTATTTACTTCTACTTACTCTTACTAACTCTTTAGAAAGCTAAAGCAACATACCTTTTAACCTAGGATAGCTAGATCTAGCTTTATAAGGTAGTAGGTCGGCTTATACTAGTTATAGTACTAAATACGGTTAAGGATATTAGAGAACTTAGCTTACTTGTTCGTAAGCTTAAGGCCTAGCGTGTTAATTATACTTCGCTCTTCTAGGGGTACGCGCCTACGAGTAGGGTTAGGGTTAATTACACTAATATACTTACCCTAGAACTCTATAAATTGCTAACGCTAATCCTTATCGTTAATATTAAAGTTAGGTAGGGCCTCGCTCTAGATAAAGCTATAGTAATAGCTACTACCCCTTCCTTAGACTTTAACACGATTCTAGTAGTCTTTTATATTAAACTTAGGCCTAATAACGTGTTCTATAAGAAGATTATAATAGCGCTAGATATAGTAGATAGTAATATATAGATTCTCTCTAAGATTCTTATAAGTAATACGAATTCGTTCTCTATCGTTACTAGATTCCTACTTATCGTATCGTAGTATATAGCACTAGAGAGACTACTATTAAAGATCTATAGTACTAGAGGTTATAAATACTATAGCCTTACTAAGTACTCGAACGTAAGCTATAAGGTCTTTACGAATAGTTTACTAGAATAGGCGAGTACCCTTTAAATTACTAGACTAGCGTACGATATTATTTAGTAAGGCGGAGCTCTTACTATTTGTCTCTTTAGTAGTAAAAGCGGCCTTTAATTACTCGGCGCTAATGTCTATATTATTCGGATAGGCCTTAAGGTAGTATATAGACTAGCTATAAGCTTACTACCTTATATATATATTAAAGACATTATATAGGAAGCGTAGATAGCTCGCGAATCGACTATCTCGATAACGTAGTATATATCGAATCTAAGATAAGAAGCTAACCTTACGATAGCGAGCTATAACTAGGTTAGCTTATCTAGTAGGAAATAAACTAGGGAATGCTAAGGTAAATAGCTTTTACGAGCGATCGAATTCGGAGATTAGTACTAATTCTAAGCGAGGCTATTAAAGGTAAGTAGTCTACTAAGCATTCTACTAGCTATATTACTAAGGAAGATTTAGGTTCTAGCGTAATTAGTTTATAGCAGTCGTATTAACTTATACTATTAGATAAGCGCCTCTAGTTAGTCTAGTCTTAATTGCTTTAGTAAGATCCTTATTACGCTACTAGCGTTAGTTATCTATCTTATCTTTATCTATAGTATTAGTATTAGGTAGAAGGTTAGACACTAACTCCTTATACACGGTATTAGAGTCTTTATCTAGTTTATTAATACGCTAGTCGTTAATCTTAATATCTATATACCTAGGGTAATTAGCTTTTAGAAAGATAAGCTATTATCGGACGATAGAGTAGTAGATCTTTAGAGGTTACTTAAAGAATACTTGCCTACGCTAGTCGTTACTAGTAGGTAGAGTTAAGATTATAAGATCTAAATCGCGTAGTAGTAGAGGAAGCTAGCTATATATCTTCGTATTATCGCGTACGAAATAGATAGTATACCTAGTATACTTAAATTAGCCTCCGCGTACCTACTAAAGAGAGACAAACGGATAAACACGAGTAATTAATATCTCCTTAATCTATATAAGCTCTAGAAGATTAAGAGTAGTTAGGCTAGGGCTAGGATCTATATTATTCTTAGTAGACATAAGGAACGGCTAGTCTAGAGTTTTATAGCGATCGAACGCTACGTATTTATAGTAAACACGATCGTAGTTAAGTCGTATATCGAACTATCGCTTAGAGTAACGTATATACTCTTCTATCTACTTAGCATCTAAGGTAGTATAGAACCCTCGTAATAGCTCGTAATTGTATACTAAAAAGGCTAGCTCTCTACCTAGGGCCTAGCGTAAGTTACCGCCTTTATCTACTTCTATAAACAGCGGCTCTACTTCGTTATTTAACTAGTTGGCTTACGTAGTAAATCGAGCTATACGTTCCTTAGTATCCTCTTATTACTAATCGCGTACCTAAGCTAGCTAAGCTAGAGCTACTTATAGAGGAGGATTAAGTTATATAGGCGGTCGAGTAGGTCCTTTAGCTCTAAGTATATCTTTATCTCTAACTCTATCGTCGAACTTATCCTAGCTATTAGTAGGTATTAGTCTAGGGTCTATAAAGTAGGCTATATAGTAAGCATCCTACTTAGTTATATCGTCTTTACGTAGAAGGACGAACTAAAACGCTTGTCTTATCGTTTCGTAACAGCCTTAAATATACTACTTTAGCTTATCGTCGAAATCGTCGCCTATTAAGCTAGTAGGGTAATAGATATAGACATTACCTATTATTATTCGCCCTAGTCTTAGAATATTATATTAACTATAGCGACTCTAGTTTAGTACGATTAGTAGTAGGCGACGTAGTTTAGGCCTATTATTATTATTACTATTATTATCGTCTTTATCGTTTTTATTATCGTTATTATCTAGATCTCCTACTCCTCTAGCTATATAGTAATTCGTATACTATTATCGAGTGTCCGCCTATTTATTAATATAACGCCTCTTCTACGAATTAGTCTTACTACTATAACGACTACCTAGTAGGGTACTCTCTAGTACTATACCTATAACTACTTCCTCTTACGTAGTTTACTTTCTTGCTAGAGCTAATAGTAGTAGTATTATCGACGTAGTAGTACTATCGAGATATCTAGGGTTTACGTCTTATCGTTATAGACTAGATAGACGCCCTATATTTAGATAAGCGCCTCTAGGTACTAGTATAGTACTTACTAGCCGAGAGTATATATAATATTAAGTGTTTAATTGCTTAACTTACTAGCTATTCTTCGTAGTTACTAGTACGAATTAGGTATTATCTTTCTTGTAACTATAGCGAATATAGGTTTATCTACTAGCTAGTACGATAGGTTAATCTAGTAGCTCTTAGGGAAGTCGTAGTAGTCTACTATTATTACTACTAGGTACGCCTATAGCTTCTACTATTACTATAGCTTATTGTATTACCTAGTAGAAGGTATAAAGGAGAGAAGGAGATAGAAGGAGATTTTAGATTTTACTCTATATAATAGGAAGGCGTATATTCCCTATATCAGAGTAGTAAATAGGAGATATACTATACCTTTCGCGTATTCTTAACCTATTTTGTTATTCGGATCCTATAAGAGCCTTTAGGTAAAGGAGGTGTAGTAGTAGTAGTAGTATCTTAGAATTCGAGTCGTCTAGTCTCGACTCTCGAAAAGGTGATATAGGGGTTACGTAATGCCACATTTGATTTCTACCAATCAAATTGCCAGAATCGCTGATTCGCTCCGCGAATTAGCGCGCGGCTTAGCGAACTATACATACCTCTCTACAGAGGGCTTGCTACTAACACAGACCTACGCTTCGCGCTACGCGCTCCACTACGGTGTGTTAGTGGCTACGCCAACTAGATTAGCGGGCATTCTTGGCGAGAGAATGGCCAGCCTCACATGGCTTCTTTGTGGAGTGTGGGTTGCACAGCATACAGAGGATCTCAGACCGGTCTAGGCTGAGATGTCTCTGAGCTCTGGGTCGGCATGTGAATTGCCACCGCAATCTCACATGCAATGCCGTCCTGCGTAGGAAGCGATTGGTGATCTCGCAGCGCTGAACTATTGTGCTGATGTTTCTGGGAGCGTCAATCATCTCAGCCCTTCCAGCGCTCTGTCCATAGCTGAAGCTGCTAGGATCACTCAGTTGCCAACCGGTCTTCGGACGGACATAGGCTGTCGGAGTCCGTTGGAGTTCCGACTTCGAAGTGATATCGTCTCATCTCTTGGTGGGAAACATCGACTCCCAGTCCACGGAAAGGAAGGCATGCCAAGAAGTTTGACCATGCCGTGCGAGACTGTCGCATTGCGCCGCAGGTGAAGTTTCGCAGTATGCCGTAGCTCGCTTTGCGAACCGGTGCCGCCCGTTTCTTTGGGCTCTGAACGGCTCCACTGTCTCCAAGCGACGAGCATCCCGCTCTTACAGTCAGCAATGCATAGCCATCACTTTCAGTAGCGTCGCAGCCTCCTAGGCGTCGTGTCCTAGTAGTTGAAGCAATAGGTGGCGACCCACAGCCTTCGCTGCTGCCTTCGTTCGCGTCTGGCTTGGCGTTGGTAGTCTCAAAGCGTGAGAAGGTAGTCGTCCAGTTCAATCGACGGGCATAGGATTTGAGCGCGCTTTGATCCCATTCGTGTGAAGGTACGCCACCCATGCGACCCGTAGACCGATTGGAGGCCAAGCTGTGGTACTAGTTACCTATTGGATGCTGAGCACAGGCTCGAATGTATAAGTGCAAGCGAAGCTGTGTTACTGCCTTACAAGGCCGCAGAAGAGCAAGGATAGATTCCACTCAGCAGCGCTTCAAAGGAGGTATAATTCGCGCCATCGTTTGCATAGCAGCAGAGATACCGGATCCAGAATGATGCACTGGATTTATCGTTTCAAGATGTGCGGTTTTGCGCCTTCACGAGTCGTTGTCAGTCACGTGTGGCAGTTCTTGGCTCCTGCCAGGTGAAGTCAGTGTGTGCCGATATGCGGTCTGTCGTGGATGTTCCATGCAGGAGGCTACTCATATAGAAGCACGGTGCGTCGGAGGTGCACGTTTCTCCTTGGAGCTGCGGGCTGCCGTGGCTGTTCGCAGCTCGTGACATTGATTGCTGTCATGAAGAGGAGTTTGATGCGGTGGACCAGTGGAGTTGAAGGCATTGGCGCTTTCATTCTCCATCACGTCGCATAGCCGCGGGCAGCTCAGCAGGTGTACCGCATTCTCAAGGAGGTGCAGTATCTCGCACATGTGCAGCGAGCGCTAGATGAAGTGGCACAAGCAGGTGCTATCTCTTGCAATGTGACCGGTGTCTCGTGTAAGTCGGACATTGGCACGAGTGGTCTTGAGGAAGCATCTTCAGGACCAAAATCCTGCTGAAGAGACGGACACCTCAGGCCCGGACCGCTGATTGCTCACAGACGCAGTCTGCGAACAGCGATCATCTCGTCGGGAGAGGACTCGTGGAGGAGCTCGCAGGTGTGGGGAGCGGAAGAGCATCGGCGATATGCAGATGAAGATGCACGGCTGCAGGGCGGAACCCCGAAGAGAAGCATGTGCGACCGAATAGGCTCATGAGACCGATGGGGAATGCCTTGCTGGCGGAGCGCGAGTGGCCGACGTCGCTGCTGACTTGGAGCGCTCTGCTTGAAGGCCTCACGAATTATCGTATGAGAGACGGACAGTCGGCGTCGACGTGGTTTCGGTGGAGGAGGGATGTGTTGTTGTCTCGTAGCCGAAGAAGCCGATTTCGTTCGGACCGGGAAGGCGAAGTTCTGCTAGAGCACCGGCACCGCTTGCCAGGAACAGAGTAGCAACGCAGATCAGCTCATGTATCGCGATCGATGGAGTAGGATGGAAAGTCGTGGTGGTTGTTTTGTCGCTGTGCGCGCTGGACGCGCTCGGCGCAGCGAAAAGCGGAATAGCGAGAAATCGATTCGCTCGTGATGGCGAAAGTGGCAGCAGGTCGGGAGGAATTCTCGCAGCAATTCGCAGTGGTGGATGGAGAGAAGGAGGGTGGTGATAGGCTCATGGGAATGCTCTCTCAACGCAGGCAGGAATGGGCCAGTCCAATAGAAGAGTTCTCCATTGGTGATAGCGTGGACGGGTGGGATGCAGGCATGGCGATGGCTTGCAGGCAGGGAGGCCGGAGGTGGACATCCTTGACACCCTTGTGGCTCGCAGCTGCTGGAGGCCTGTCACCGCACGCTGGCGTGAACACTCTCGACGCTCTCGCTCCTCTTGACTGCAGCACATGTGCCGCTGTGTCCCATCCTGTGACTTCTCTAGTACTGATTGATTCACCCTCCTCTTCACTCCTCCGTCCCGCCAGTTGCCATTCACCATCCACCATCCAATCCATTCACTGTGTGCATGTCTCGCCGAACTCAGCGCCGGTGTGGGATGTGCTAGAGCTAACGCCAAACAACCACTCGCTCTGTGTCGCCATCTCCCTCGCCATGACGATCACCGCCGCATTCTCGAGTTGCCTGTCTGCGCAATAGCACTGCACAGCCGCGACAAACACGTACTGCGAGGCGAACTGTTGTTCTGTTCCGCTCGAGCATCCTCACCGCGTCCCGTCCCGCTCGCTCGCTCGCTCACATATTCGCGACTTCCTTAAATACATCGTCACGCGCATCGCCTCGCATCGCGCTTCTGCTGTGTTGCGGAACACACGTGGGCTGGACCGTCTGGAAGTAATAGTCTGGACATAGCCATCGATCGACGACGATACGACCGATACAAACACTCGACAGCTCCCCGACTTCAGAGCTCCACCTCCGCAACGGATGCGAGTAGCGTCCGCTCTCCGCCATGGCTCTTCACCAACTCCACCATCGACCCGAACTCGACGACATTCGCTTCGCGTACGACAGCGAACGCTCCTTCCACTCCGATTTCGATAGCGAACGATCATATCTCCCGTCACATACCAGCAGCGACAAGTCCGCCAAGTCATACTCCACACAACCTACCATACACTCTGCCACTTCATCAAGAAGACCGCCGCACGTGCATTATTCAACATACGATGGAAAGACAGATGAGCCTCCGAGATGGTTCTCGGACAAGCATCCCCAGGAGAGCCCGCGAGCATCTGTAGAGACCTATGCTTCGACCGTACCGAGTGAAGAAGACCTACCTGCGGATCTACCCGAATATGAAGTACCGGAATACACAGCGAAGCCATACGACTCCTCAGTCATAGCGGCGACACCCTCAGACTTCTCGGAACTCTTCCCTTCACATCGCAGGCTTGCAATCCGACACGATGACTCGACCATTGACGGCAACATGAACTTGCGCCTCGACACAGAGGTGATGATGCATGGTGGACGGCGATGTGACATGACTCTGTTTCATTTGCGTATGCATGACCTGCGAGATCGCGAGTTCTCCCTTCGTCGGTATTGCAGAGACTCTGGACGGGAAGTGTGCCATTCTGTTCGTAAGCAACCGAAGCCGCCCGCGCAAAAGCGGCCAGGCTTCCAGCGCTCGCTCAGCAATGCATTGAATAGTATGAGGTCAAAGTCTGAGCAGAGGAGTCCCACCATGGCCAGTCTCAAGCGCAACGACTCAGGGTATGGATCCGCTCACTCGTCAATAGATTTTGATCGTGATGACCGGCCTATGTCTGCGCATGCTACACCCAAATCCCAACCACCTGCGGATCCCAACACAGTGAAGCTTGAGTTTTCAAACTATGCTCAACTTGACATCAGGCGAACAGGTCTAAAAAGCAGCAAAAAGTACGAGTTCGAATACTGGGGTGTCCTGTATTCATGGAAGAAGACCGTGCGGAAGGACGGCCAATCCAAGGGCATGTCATATCACCTCACAAAATCCGGAACGGATCACGCTATGGCCTACATTATCCCATCACCACTCACTCCCGCTCAGGCAGAGGAGGAAGAGGGCAAAGGCGGTTGGGTGCCGCCCAGCTCCATGTGGATCGCAGACGAAAGCATCGTTCGAGGCCAGAAGGACGTCGCAGAGTAAGTATTCCAATTCCTCCTGCCAAGCGCCCACTGACTATTCCTCGCCAGCGTGATCGTTGCTTCCGGCTTGATCGCCCTCGTGGACGACTCCATCCGCACTCGCTTCCACTCCCGCGACTCACAATCCATCTACCTCCCGAAACTCGAATATGTCGGTCCGAAGCGCCTGATCAACGAAATGTTCAAGCGCGAGGGCAGCGGCTCGCACAGCCGGCAGTCTTCCGGCAGCCGGCCTTCCACCAGCGGTGGCGGACGCAGTGCGACTGAAGCACGAGCTGCTTCCGGTGCGGTCAGACAGGCCGGCTGATCTGTGACCCCGGCACCTACCGGCTCGGTCGATGGCGCTGGTGGTGGTGGAAGGTCTCGTGAGATAATCTCAAAACCTCAACCTGTTGCACTGTGTGCTTCGTGCATTGCGTCTGCTCAAGCGGTGTGCGGAAGGCGGTCAATCAGTTCGACGGATTTCTGTGTCTTGGTTGGGTCGCACGAGGGCTTCATTATGCATGCTGCTTGCCGAAGGGCTGCTTTTGAGCCTCCACCTCGTGACTGACGCTCATTGCATCGTTGAGGGAGCAGGAGGCCGTTTGCTGGAACATCCCGGTCTGGATGGGCAATACATCAATTTGACATCGACAGCACGCAGGGCATAGCGACGGCGGGTAAAGCGTCACAAGCAAAACTTCCTGCACTGCACATGGCCTGTCTTGTCAATTCAGGAGTCAGGCTGTTTGCAACTCTTCGACGACGTCCAATTTTACCATCTGCTACTAGAATTTTAGTGTATTATGATACCTATTCACGCATGAAAATCGCTACGAACATAAGCCCAACGACCCTATGAAGCTCACGCGCAATAGAATACTTTCCTTGCGATACCTTCTTCTACGCACGGCCCGATTTCAAGTCTCAAGAGACATTAACGTTTGAGAGATTTGCATTTTTGCGAATCGTGAGCTGCGTCCTGCCGTCTGTCGTACTATCTCGTGCCATGTCGTCCGAAGGTGCAGAGTGCAGAGTGCAGACAGAGTGCAGCGGCCGGGAACGTCAAACGGCAGGAACCCGTCAGCTGTACCAGACGGCAGACGACATGGTGTAACTCGCGGCAAGATTTTATAAATTTTTGAGATGTATTTGTTACTTTTTGACATTCTACGTGTGCATGGTACAAACGGAAAATTGGTGGTTGGGACGATGTACCTGTTCGTCGGGTTGACTGCCTGGCTCACAGGCGCCATTTGCTACGGTGTTGATGTTCATGTGATTGAGGATTCGATCGATTCCTTTGCTTTGCTTGCTTGCTTGCTCGGTGTCCGTAGCAGCACTGCAGCATCGACGACCCCTCCTCACACACTGCTACCTACACAAGTTTGCTGTTGCTTGCTTGCTTGCTGTTCGGGCTGCAGGATCAACGTCATAGTCCAAAAGCACTTGCAGCTTGGGGGTGGGATCTGGTGCTTGTGTTTGGAGCCGTCGAGCCACGTCACGCAGTAGTCTCCTGCAAGCAGCTTGTTGGCTCGAATTTTTCGTTGCTTGCCGAAGCGCACCGCAACGACCGATGGGCTACCTCTCTACCTGTCGATGGAGAGATGTTGGACTGTTTGTTAGACCACTTGACCACACCCGCACGGCACGTCTCTGGCTGCCTGCATGAACGCTCCCTGCTGCCCGTGTTGTGGTTGCAGACGCCGGGCCGCCGTTCGTTGCAGTGTTGCCGGCCGTGCTGTTTGATGGTGGAGGATGATCGACTATGCCTTTGCTATGCGAGGATCTGCTTCGTCGATGATGATGCTGCTGCTGCTCGGCGGCACAGGAAGTCGTTGTCTGTCACCGTCAGCAATGTGTTCCCCCATGTACACCCACTTGTATCCCGTCCGTCGTTGTCTATTCAGCTCGCATCCTTCGAACGACTGACATGACACTATATCCCACTGCCGCGTCTGGCTATGACCACTTCGACCAATGCGTTTGCGGTTCGGCCCAAGGCTCCACGCGCCGATCCAGAAGCGGGCCTGGTGTCAAACACCAATGCATGAGCAGCAGCAAAGCAAGAGACTGTGCACCTGGGCAGCAAGAAGGTAAGGCGTGGGCAAGCAGTCGCTCGTTGGTAGTTCCGGCAATGCACGTCGCCTTTATACCGTGCGGACAGCCGCCGCCGCTTTCTTGCTGCGTGAGGTTTCTAGTGACTCTTGTGTGTCAGACCAGTTATCCGTTCTTCCCACCTCCTTCTCAACACCCTCCCTTTCCCTTGTTGGCACCCCTCGCTCGCCCTGCTCATCAGCCGGACAGCCAGCCAGACGGACAACGCAGGTAGCCAGACGGGAGGGAGCATGCTGTCCAATTTTCTTTCCTGCTGCTGCCGTTGTTGTTGCAATCTGGTCCCCGCCACGCTTTCGTGTGTGCCGGACACACAAGAAAACGCAGCAGTCGGAGGGCCGGTGAGCTCTTGAGGGAGGAGGATATAAGATCTCTTCACCTTCGTCCTTGGGAGCAGCACACACTCTCGCACACCATTCTCATCTGCGCTTCTCTTGTCTGCTCTTTTGACACAGAAACCAAGGACGTATCTCTCGCCCACTCTCTGTCTGCTGCTGCTGGACCGACCAACCAACTTGCTATCCCACCTGCGGCTAACAAGTCAAAACCAACCCCATACTTTGTCCTTACATATCCGCCTTCCAACAACGCAACACGCTCTGCTTCTCTGATACCCAACCTTGCGAGACGGCTTCTTGCTTTTTCGGTACCTACTATACCTCTTCGACCGCTCTCAGGCTCCAGGCTATCCATTCTGATAGCCTTGTCCGCGTTCCCCTAATACAGTCGACTATCACGCTTTGCTTCGGACCAGAGATTCGGCAAACATGTCTTCTTCAGGCTCTTCTTCCGCGCCAGCTCCCACTCCATACCAGGACAGACTGATCAGTGGGTGGTCTCTGCCGCTTCTGCAAGCTCATCAAGAGGCTGACTTGACTTCTGCAGGCTTCTGTCGCGAGAGAGGTGCTCGTCCACCAGTCTTCCAGATCATGTCGGACCGCCGAGGTGAGTGGATCTACTCCTGGCAATAGCTTTGTGATGGCAACAACTGACGTTTCTCCCAGGTGGCCGCACGGCGTGGAGCTGCATCGCAAACGTCGCAGGTTTCGAAGTCCAGGCCCGCTTCTGGTACGATGGCCAGTACGTCAACAACGCCCGCGAGGACGCTGCGCAGGTCGCTCTGCAGAAGCTCAACGTTCTTCCTTCGCCGCCCACGCCATTTGCGGCCACGCAGCGCCAGCCACCGCACCAGCAAAACCACGGCCAGCACTTCTACGGCGCCATCAACGGCTAGATGGCGGCAGGGACCGGAGGCACCAGTCTTGAGGCATGGCGACGGTGATGGAGATGGTGGTCGGAAGGATAGCGTTCGAGCTGGGCATTGACTGCTTCAGCTTCCTTGTTCTTGCTGGGATCTTCTTTGTGGCGGCTTCTTGATGGGCTCGGGTCGGATCATGGGAGCGTGTGTGAGCACATGCAGCTGGGAAAAGGTCAATGGCGGAATACAGGACACGGTTTCATCTTGTCTTCTTCTTCTTCGTGGTGCTGGGACTTGCTGGGATCAGAATGGGACTTTTGTTTTCTTTGGGTCATGATGGGACACGAATGGAGCTTAGCAAGGCGATGATAGGCACAGCAGTCGTTTGTTCTTTCTCTTGAAGATTCAGGAGTTTCTGCACTTGCTCCTGCTTTTTTGAAGTCTTTTGAAGTCTTTTGCAGTTTCCCTGCCAACTCACGTCCCTCACCGTCTCTTACCTAATCGCCACGTTTCGCTCACACGGACTTTCCCTCGCGACATCATCTTCTTTGAAGGTTGCTTTACTCGCCATCATCGCTATGCTTTGGCATAGCCATGGATCGAGAGCGCTATTCAAATCATAGTGTTCTCGAAAAGACATCTTGAAGAGATCTGCCTAAGGCTATTACCCACCGGATAGATCGGTCCGGGCCTGCGCGTAAAAGCCGATGAAGGATCCGACCTGACCAGGCCCTTACTCGATTCGATGGCGTCTCTTATCAGATACACCTGATAGACAAGCGAACCCGCCTTTCGCTGCTCGCCGCATCGAAAATGTCTTCTGGCTAAGGCTTCTCCTCGCTCGGCCGACTCCTTGAGAGCGTGGATGCGGCCGTGACTTTGCCTCAAGATTGCACGGAAATGCCCAACTCTTGTGCTACATCTTTGATGAAGGAGAACCGAATATAAGAATCCAGAGGGCACACTTGGCTGGACATTATTCGAGGACACACGGCTTTTCTGGATCAACCTGAAGACCAGGCTTTATCAGTCCCTTGACGCCACCTGAAGAAGAGAAGTGGCTGATCTGCGAAAAGCAAGGCCATCCGTTCTGGACAATTTTCAAGAGCAGGAAGCAGCTAGCAGCTCTGCGGATCTTCTGTTACGTTTTGCAGGACTGAGAGGCTAGTGCTAAAGGCAAACTTCTTTTGTAAATCTTGCAGAGTCTCCGAACAACACTTGATCGGCTTTCGCCACCATGTCTTCGGACTCCTACGTCAAGGACGACCATCCGAGCCAAATTGGCCCTGAGACAACTCCAAGGAAATCATGGAGCAATCGAGGGAGAGGATTTGTGAAAGCCTTCACAACTAAAGAGGGATTGATTGGAGACTATGATTATGCTTTCCTCTTCAAGCCAAACCTGCCGTTCCTCAGGAAGGAGAGGCGAGCAGCGCCGTTCTTTGGACTCAACGACCGCATGCCGGTCTTTCTGGCTCTCCTGTTAGGATTCCAGCATGCTCTAGCCATGTTGGCTGGAGTCATTTCTCCGCCTATCATCCTGGCAGGAGCAGCGAACTTGACTGGCGAGCTTCAATCATATCTCGTCAGTACTTCACTCATCGTCAGTGGACTTCTGTCGGCCATTCAGATCACTCGATTCCACATTTGGAAGACTCCGTACCATGTTGGCACTGGTCTGATCTCGGTCGTGGGCACCTCCTTCTCGACCATCACCGTTGCCACCGGAGCTCTGAGTCAGATGTATGCCAATGGTATGTGCCCAGTGGATGCTCAAGGCAACCAATTGCCATGCCCCGATGGCTATGGGGCCATCATTGGTACTCAGTGCTGTTGTGCGCTGCTCGAGGTACTAATGTCCTTTATCCCACCGAAGTACCTTAAGAAGATCTTTCCACCCCTCGTCACAGGACCGACTGTGCTTCTCATCGGAGTCAGCCTGATTTCAAGTGGGTTTGAGGATTGGGCTGGCGGCTCCGGAGATTGTATGTCACGGCCCGAAAGTGGCATGTACAGACTCTGTCCCAATGTCGGCGCGCCTCATGCCCTGCCATGGGGTAGCGCTGAGTTCATAGGTACGTCGTTGAAGATGCTCATGCTGCAGGCCATTGCTGATCGTCGTCAGGTCTTGGTTTCTTGGTGTTTGTGACCATCATTCTATGCGAGCGCTTCGGCTCTCCGATCATGAAGAGCTGTGGTGTCGTGATCGGCCTCCTCATTGGATGCATTGTCGCTGCAGCCTGTGGATACTTTGGTGAGTTGTTTCTCACCTCGTCGTTTGCAGATGTAACACGAATTCTGACATGTCACAGATCGCTCTGGTATTGACACCGCTCCTGTGGGAAGCTTCATCTGGGTGCACACTTTCAAGTTGACGGTGTATGGGCCTATAGTTCTACCCCTATTGGCTGTGTACATTGTCTGCGCGATGGAAGCGATTGGCGATATTACAGCCACCTGCGACGTGTCTCGACTACAAGTGGATGGACCCATGTTCGACAGCCGCATCCAAGGAGGTGTGCTGGCAGACGGGCTGAACAGCATCATAGCTGGTCTGTGCACCATCACGCCAATGTCGACATTCGCGCAGAATAACGGAGTCATTGCTTTGACGAGGTGTGCCAACAGAAAAGCCGGCTATGCATGCTGCTTTTGGCTCGTCATTATGGGTATACTGGCCAAATTTGCTGCAGCACTCGTGGCTATCCCTAAGGCCGTTCTCGGTGGTATGACGACCTTTCTATTCGCGGGTGTTGCTTCGAGTGGTATTCGCATCATCTCTACGATGCCCTTCACCCGCCGCAACCGCTTCATCCTGACGGCAGGTCTTGCTGTTGGCTTTGGCGCAACGCTTGTGCCGACTTGGTTCACCTACGTCTTCACTTACGCTGGTGACAATCGCGCTCTCACTGGATTCTTCAATGCTATCGAGCTGGTGATGGAGACTGGCTTTGCTGTCACTGCCTTCGTCACATTGATTCTAAATCTGATCCTACCTGAGGAGATCGAAGACGAGGAGATACCCGAACTGACTGCCAACAATGCCGACGAAGCTGATGACCAGGAGGAGTGGAATAGAATCAACAAACATCCACAGACGCCTAAGAGTGAGGATGTGAAGACATGAGTAAATGATGATGCCGTAGGAGTTGAGCGTTCTAATTTTCAGCAAGAAGAGAAGATACACCGATCTAGAGGTAGCATTTCCGGGTACTGTACATTGTTTTCTTGTACTATCGTCGAAATATGTGGCCAGTATGAAGCCTAGCAATTTGACTGCCATATTTATCTTTTTGGGCCTGGCAGGATGTGATACTTGTAGTCGGTACTTCCGAATACGGTAATCCGTTTCTGGTGGCCCAGACGTCGGACAAGCCTGGAGTCTCGTGGAGAAAGGGCTCACAGCTCCCCTCCTTCGCTCTGGTCAACGCCCCTCACATTGACCAGAGCCACATAAGAGCTGCGGTGTACTGCGGCTCTCCGAACAGGTAAGTGTCTTTTCCTCATTCGACGTCAATTTCTTTGCTCCGACTCTCCATCTTCTTCATTCCAAATCAATCTCATCGCTGCGACTGTGGAAGCTCCAGAGAGAGCTCCTCACCTACGTACGAACACATTGGACGCCGAATTGGTCGTGTGCTCTCAGTCGGAAGAAGCTCGAGGATAGGAATTCAATATGGCGACGGAGACGGCGACCAAGGCTCCTCCAGCCAAGGAGACCTTCCACTTCATCAACGACCCTTCGGATGCTATAAACGAGGCCATGACCGGCCTGACGCACCTCAAACCCGATCTCTCGTATGAGAAAGAGTACAAGATCGTCTACCGGAATGACTTGCCAGCTTTCTGCGAGGACCACGTCACGACGATTGGGTTCGGTGAGAATCTCCAGCCCTTCAGCACCTTTTTAATTGCTTTCTGACACTCTGATCATAGCTGGTGGCGGCCACGAGCCTATGTTCGGCGGCTTTGTCGGCCACAACTTCCTCTCCGCCTACGTCTCCGGCAATGTCTTCGCCTCGCCGACCGCCGCGCAGATCTTCGAAGCCATCAAGATGTGCCAGCCGGCCTCGGGGAAGAGCAAGGGAACGCTGGTCGTGTGCGGAAACTACACGGGAGACATTCTGAACGCTGGATTGGCAATCACAAGGGCGCAGGCCGCGGGGTACAAGGTGTCTTTCAAGCCTGTCGGAGACGATGTTGCGGTGGGCAGGAAGAAGGGTGGAAAGGTTGGACGGAGAGGCTTGAGTGGGCATTTGATTGCTTTGAAGAGTGCGTGTGCGCTGGCGGAGAAGGGGGAGAGTTTGGAGCGGGTTGCGGAGGTGATGGAGTATGTGAGTGGGAATGTGGGGACTATTGGGGTTGCGTTTGATAGGTATGTTTGCGCCTTGTCTTTCTTCGACCGAGAGCGTGAGAATGCTGACTTAAGATGTCTAGGGTTGCTCTCCCCAACGCTACAATTACAGACCTGCAAACCCTCCCACCAGCAACCATCGAGCTTGGAATGGGAGCTCACGGAGAGCCAGGCCTGCAGCAAATCTCTCCCATCCCACAAGCCGACGCTCTGGTCTCGCAAATGATGGACCTGCTCCTCGACATTTCGGATCAAGACAGAGCCTTCATCCCCTTCTCGGCTTCCAAGAACCCCACCAAGGACAACGAAGTCGTCCTTCTTCTCAACTCGCTTGGAAGCACATCAGACGAGATCCTCGCACGATTCGCCGAACTCGCAAAGACTGAGCTGGAAAAGCGCGGCTTCGTCGTCAAGAGGTTGACCCTCGGGCCTCTTGTCACCAGTTTGAAGATGAGCGGGTTCGGCATCACGGTCTGGCGTCTGCCCCCGGACAGCGGCGAGGCGATGGAGAGGAAACAGGCGCTGGAGCTGTGGGATTCCAAAGTGAACGTCGTTGCTTGGAGACAGTAATCCAATACCTGTCTGCTCTTATCACCACGGACGAAGATCCGGTAATCACTCGCCAGGAATCCAAAAACAAAACCCTCGCAATTCTTCTACTCGCACCTAAACACTTCCTCTAGACCTCTCCACCAGCCCTTCTCCTCATCAGTGCTGCCTTTACTGCCCTCATTGAAAGACTCCTGCATTCCGTCTGTCATCTCCCACCAGCGTCTAACCTCGGGATTGGCTTTCATCTTTTCCATGTCTGCTTCGTAGTCGTTGCCAGTGTACTTCATGACAGCGAAAAGGGTGGAGGATGCTTCATCGAAGAAGATGGAATAGTCTCTGATGTTGCAGTCTTTGATTTGCGCGAGGACCGCGGGCCACACTGCTGCGTGGCAGGCTTTGTACGCTTCGACAGAGGAAGGCTTGAGCTTGACGATTTGTGCGATGCGACGTTCTTGTGGCATGGTTGCGGTGAGCTCGGTAGGTCGGATGTGGGCGATTGCTTTTGGTTTCGAAGATGAGCAGCTCTCAATGATGTCTTTGAGATGCTGCGAAGCTCTTTAAGCTGGTCACTGGTGGGTGGACCTACCTGGTCATCTCGGTAGAATGGTGACCGAGAGGAGCCTGCTCACATTGAAGATTAGAAAGAATAGTAGCCTTTTGACAAAAGCTAATATTTTAGCGACATAAATGGCCTTCGTTCACAACTCGTACTACTCAAGGTAGGAACCGAAAACCATTGCCTTGCCTGTCTGGTTCAGGATCTGCTTCTTCGACTCTTCCAGCTTGAAGACCAACTCGGATGTTCTGACGATGACCTCTGTTGAGGAGCATTTAGCAAGAGCTTCGATGCTTTTGTCAAAGCAGACTCACCTTGCAACTCGACATTGTAGGATACTGGCACTTCGACTTCACTTTCGAACAAAACCGGTTGGTCACGTCGCCACTTACGCTCCATGACACGGAACTTGATCCCCACGTTCTCGTGCCTGGTATTGAGCCAGAGTATGCTGGGATCTTTGTGCGGATCCAGCAGCATTTCCATGCGTTTGGAGCTCTCTGCATCTCCAGCAGTGTTCGCAGACCCTGCATGGTGAATGGTGATGCCTTCTCCGTCTGACCAGCGTTTCTTCTCGCATTGTCTTGACAGCCAGTCTCGCCAGACTCTGATGGTCCCATCGCAGACTTCCTGGATACTATACAATAGACCACGCGTGCTCTCCCGTCTCCCGAGATATGCGACTGTCTCAAGCTGAGTGAAAAGGAACGAGGCATCGATATTAACGGGTCGCGTGACGGCCTCTTGTGTGTATGCTTTCCATGCAGCTGCATCTTCTTCTGGCGTCCTATACGTACTCGAGCCTGGTATGTCGCCAGCAGGATGAGGCCGAGGCACAGATCTGAAATCTGGCTCCTTGTTGACGGGACGAAATCGAGTAAAGAGTTGTCCCATCCTGGCAATCTGACCTGGGATCCCGCCAGTCTCTTGAATGTCACTTACGAGCTCTTCAAGGCCATTGGTGCCTAGCGGTGTACAGAAGACTTTGGAAGTCGTCCACTTTGCTGCTGGCGGTCCACATTCGAGGTACAAGGTGTGTCCGTCGAGACCGGCTGCTATTTGTAAACGGTGTTTGAGGATGCGAGTGACGAGCGAGTTGATACGACGACATGTTGGAGCGAAGCTAGCGACGTCTCGAGTCGGGAAGAGCGAGAATATGTTTAGGAGAATCTACTCAAGCATTGGTGAGCGCGTGTTGTGGGTAAAGTCGGGTTGCTTTACTTCGTTTGGGAGCGCGAAGATTCCCTGTGAAGTCGATTCCGTCCCCGTTGACGCCATGATGTTCTATCGAGTCTTCCAGACGACGTGTAGGCTTTGGCACATAGGTGAAGGTGAGTATATGTGTATCAATGCCACCGGTCAGAGGGAAGATAGTCGTCATTCGAAGGCGACGGCACAGACGGACACGTGAGCGGGCATCACTAGCGCGAAGAGCACGGATCTCTGACTCGAAGCTTGGCAAGCGTCGGCTTCTGTTTTGATTTGATTCGCGGTCTCTAACGCGTCGTCACGGACGTCACCACCCACTACATCGCAAACTTCCACCACCATTATTCGCATCGCGCGGCATGTTCTGAGAATAAAAGGAGATTGAATCTGGAGATATGGTTCGGCTGCGCAATGCATCGTCGGCGCAGCCGCCAGCGACCAAGGCGCCCACCAGGCGCGCAGCACTACGCGAGAAGACGAACACGACTCATCCGAACATTCCTGTCTACGAGAACGATGGCAACACGGAGGGACTTGTGAAGGACGCGAAGCCGAAGCGCGGCCGATCAAATAAGACGCAGCAGGAACCGGAGGAGTATGTGATGGCGGGCGGGTTGGGCCCTCGAAGCGATGCGCCAGCGAGTGATGTGCAAACGACTACGGACGAATTGGCGAAGAGCGATACTGTGTCGCAGCCTCCGCCAAAAGTGAACAGGCGCCCGCCTAGGACAGTGAAGAAGATCGTGCAGAGTGCGGAACAAGCCAAAGTGCTGGAGGGATTGAAAGAACGGATGGAAGCTACTGCACGCGAAAAGCGTGCGAAGCAGACAAACGGCGCAGAGCCAGCAACGTCCACGAGTGCTCTGCCTTCGTCCGATCAAGCAACTTCCAAGCCGAAGGCATCTCGCAAATCCAAAGAAGCCGTGGAGCGATCGGTATTCTCGTTGTCACCATCCCCACCGCCGCCTGGCAAGTTAAATTCTGTTAATGGAAAACGCGCCTCCATTGCGCCGCCGGGATCAGCAATGAAGGTGCAGAATACACCCACTGTGGAGACCAGCATAATGGCTTTGAAGAACTTCAAGCGCCGACCGCGGCAGCCGAGTATGCTTCAGATGGTTCAGCAGCGGACTGCCTCCGCGAGACCGTCAATAACGAACACAAGCACCGCTATGTATCAGACTGCAGCTGAGGATCAGAGCGTGTTCGATCTAGATTTGGATACTGACGAGGAAGAAGACTTTGCACCCGAGGCCGAAGGAACGCCTTTGAACGCGCGGAAACCCACCAGGCTATCTTCGGCAAGTAATGCACAATTTGCGTCAGCCAGGTCTAAGGCTGCTGCAGCGAATACGACATCGATAGCCAAGAAGCGCAAGTCAGACAATATTGACGTGTCCTCTGGCTCCCTGACTGGCCTTCGTTCAAAGCGCCAGAAGCCTGCCGCTGATTCCGGGGAGGACGAGGAGAGTATCGTTCTTGCGGCGAAGCCTGCTGCGACTCGTACTTCTTCAGTGCGAGCTGGAACTCCGCAGCCCTTGGAGACCTCGGATCTTCAAGTTGCAAATTCGCCATCGTCTACGCCCCCTACAGAGCCATCTTCTACCAGGCACTCTACCTCAAGGGTCGAGGTAGAAGAGGAGCTTCTGGTGCCATCGACTGAACGAGAAGGCCGCGACGATGAAGATGAAGCGGAAGAAGAACTGGAGATGGCGAGTGATGGGCCGAATGGTACCATGGCTGAGCCGATCAGCAGTAGTCCGGCCAGGATAACGAATGCGCCACCGTCTACAGATGCACCTCCGATGACTCAGGTATCGCCCGCGCCTGCTAAGTCGAAGCCCACGAGAAGACGAAGGGAGCAGCTTGTAGCAACATCCACATTGCAGTCGCTGTTACCAAAAAGAAGACAGCCATTGAGACCTCGGGAGCGTAGGACAGAATACAATATGGAGTCAGATACTGATGAGGACTCCGCGTTGGACGCCAGCCATCTTGAGGAAGACGAAGACGAGCTCGGTGGTAGCCTTCGACGACCAGCCAAAACTGCCTTGCCTAGGCCCTCAAGGGCGACTGGGGGAAAGGGAGGACGGCCCGGGAAGGCGACCAAAACCAAAAGCGACACCGCCAAAAAGAAAGCGTCGACCGCAGCTGCTCGCAAAGCCACGGCAGCAGCCAAGGGCAAGAAAGTTCCACAGACATACGGTCGTGCACCTGCTGCTTCAGACAAGGAGAACGACGAGGACTACGAGTCACCCGATGAAGAAGAGGAGAGCACGCTTCCAGAAATCTCCATCTCCATGGACGACGCCGTGCAGTCCCGCGAACTGGAAGACGCGAAGAAAAGGTTCGCCGAAGTGGATGACTGGGATATGGAATTCGAGAGTATGAGCCAGGAGTTCCATCGCAGTTCAAGTCAGGAGTGGAGATGAGGGACGAGAGGCGTTTGTTTGGTCGGTTCGTGGGTACACTCGAATGATGACTGCTTTTCTGGATTGAATAGTGTGATTAGAACCTATGATTGGATGGTATGAATTAATCGCGTATACACCTAGTGATGTTTACCTTGTCCCTCTTCAATGCGGAACGCGCAGAGTGGTCTGTCGAATGAAAATTTCGCTGCCATGATGCTTTGCCAGTCCATCCGGTCTCGGAGATCGTTTTCTTCTTCCTGTTCTTTCTGGCGGTTTGCTATTGTTCAAATTCTGCGGCCGCCTACGCCTATAATAGGATCAGTGATTTTGCGGTCCAATTCTTCCTCGCCCGACTTGCACAACAGTCAACCGGATGAGCTACTCGATGCTGAAGAGCCGGCAGTACACAAGCCCTCATGACACTTTCAGTAGTCCTTACCGTCTTGCAATTCCGTGTCGACGGCTTGCCCTACTTTCTCTTTCTCGACAGTACTCATCGTCGATGATAAGCCTGCGCGGAAATTCAACGAGTGCCATTCCGCGGAAGGAGCAAAATGACAAGACGTTCGACCGGCAGCACCTCATTTCAGTCTCTCGCTGAGATGATAGACACTCTTGCAGGCCGAGGTGAACGATGTCGTGCAGGAACCGTCACATCTCTCGGAACCTGCTCCGGGTACGCCTACTCCAGGAAATTCCCGTTCGAGACTGTACCTACGAGTCACTGTATCCTCGTTTCATGGAATTGTCATACGCCTGGTTGGTCATCTTCATCACTCAGCAAGACGGTATTGCCGTCTCTACCGTCCCCAAATGAGCCCAAGAATGCCTGTGGATTCCCCGTGGACATTCACATGCGGACGTATCTCGGATAGGACTTCCTAGCCCCGAACTCAAACTACAAGTCGCCGGTAGGCGGGAACGGTTGCGAGAAACTCTGTTTAGAGAGAAAAGCTCAAACTCTACCTTTCCCCAGCAAGACCTCCAGAACACGTGGCCGAGAGTCTGGAGATGTGGAGGGAGCTTCGCGAGCAGTGGCTTGCGATCGTCCCGGTGTGGCTGTTGATAAGGAAAATGACCATGCACTGGTAGGAGGTAGCATTGGTGGAAGGGAGTTGTTCCAGGCCTTGTTGGACAACGACGGGAATGACAATTTTCTTATCGTGGCGAGGTCTTCTTGTTTCTTGGGGCGATTGCGCAAGAGGTGCAACTGCGGTGGCATTAAAGTCAGTTGGGAAGATTGGACCGACGAAGAGCCTGCCGACTCGACTCCGAACAGGACGGGGCTCCGATCCAGAATTTTTTGATGCGAAGCCGGCGACCGCTCGGCGACATGTGAAAATGTCATTTGTAGCACCTTGGAAAAGAAAATTTATTTTGGGACAGTCTTGCTGTGATGGATGATGAGGAGAGGCAAAGTGAAGTGCCCACTCTGCCTCTAATCCTGCGGTCGGTGCGCGATGGAGTTTTGTGTTGGGAAGTTCGGGCGGGATCGGGTTGCACTTCCCCTCGTACCGAACTTGGCCGAGGTCATTGTCCACTGCCACTTGCACCGAATTTTGATGGAGAGCGACATGAACAATTGCTTGAGGAATCGCGTGATGTTGTTGCTCTCGAGCTGTGCATCTGCTCAACGTGGACTGCTAATAGCTCTTGTGTGGTTGCACGTAGGTACCTCAGGCAAGAGCTGCCCAAGTTAAGCTGGCCGGCGGCTCCGCAAAGCCAAAACCTACTCCACATTCAACCACATCCCTCCATGTCCGCGTCCTCCGTTGACAAGTCATGGAAACAGACACAATCAGAAACCACGATTCGAGAGCGAAAGCCCAGAGAGGATGCTTTCATGAATCGCGCGGTCCGCATCGGCTCCGCATTCCTGCCATGGCTGGTTATCGCTGTCTCCTGAGTCCAGAGAGGAGTTTCTCCGTATCCGAATCCTCCAAGGGCCACGTTGGCCGCGACGTGGGGGTGTCTTGGCTTCCAGGCTTCTGCTGTTTTTCCAGAAAACCATATCTCAAGCCACAAGAAGACTCCACTTCTCGCTTCGGGATTGTGGCTTATTTCCGAGCGGCATGGAGAGTGCGGCCGCGAGAGAGGCGGCATCGCATTGATTGATATCTCCTGAGATGTCCACTTCGTAGACGGAGAAAAGTGGGATGTTGGCTGTGACACGGCAGCGTGTGTGTCTCAAGGGCGGTGAAATCCTCGCCTTGGTGATCATGCTGCGCAGCGATACCACATGTGCCTGACGGGCGTAGGATCTACCGCGCCGGAGCGCTGGATCCGCATACTGGGCTTGCAGAGTGCAGCTGTGCAGGTAGGTTGTAATTTAAGCCTGATTGAAACACTGGATACGATGGAGACAGTATGCAGAGCAGGAGAAGTGCCGCTCGAGCGTGCCGGGAGATGATGGCTATGCGACGCGCAACACATCTTCATGGTGAGGTCAGTATCCCTGGCCGGGGTGCGCATGGAGATGCAGATAACATCACGAGCAAGCTGTGCATGTGAAGACCTCCTGAAGATATCCACTATGGTCGATAGATTCTGGCATGTGAGACGGAAGAGCGGATGCAAAGATGCCTCATCTTGCGGAGTTGGGATGTCGCTGGCGTGAGAGGGCGTTCGTATTCATATGCTTTTGAGTACATTTCACCCTTTCATGTCGTGCTCGACGACTGAGATCCCTGTGCTGGATGCGGCAGTGCGGGATGAGGGGATGAGACATGCGGACAGCTGCTCTCGCAACAAGTGTTCACCATCAGATGATCGTCCGCAAGACTACCTTCAGCGTACAGTGGATGGGCGAGTGTTTCTCTTCGACGCGCGTGACAGAGAATCGTGACCGAGCAGACGTTGGAGTGTCGTGGGGCATGCAGCCTCATCATTCGCAGAGTCGTGCCATCGGGCGCAACTCGCATGATCGGGGGAGAGTCTGGCAGAAGCCGATGGACGTGTCCAAGAATCCGCAGAGCCGCAAAGACTCCTTTCGTTTTGCAGCGCGAAAGAATCTTTCGTGGCCGGACCGAAGCAGTGCGCAAAGACCCACATATCGCGTCGCGCCATTCGGCGAAAAGGTGAATTGCAACGCCGCGATGCAGCCCTACAGTGTCTGGTCGAGGGCGCAAGACAAATGCGACCGCGCTGAGGTTGGACGAGCCGTGGTCTGGAGAAACAGATTTGGATGAAGTGAACACATTGCGGTGGTGGTGTCGGGCGAAGGCGGCATGTGACGGGCAAGTCGTTCTGGGCGAGATCTGCTCCTCCACACGCCGACCTGGAGACCCCGGACCTGGCGGGCGCAGGCCGGGTAGGAATCAGGATGATGAGGCAGAGGAGTCAGCAGAGCCAGGCTCAGCTTGGCCCGATTCCAGCCAAAGCGGGATGTACAGGCGCAGGAGAAGGAGTCAGCAACAGCGTCGCAGGTGAGAGTCAGCGCGCATGGTCTCCCGGTGAAGTAGGAGGTACTAGAGAGAGGAGGAGCGTTGGTCGTGGAAATACGTCCACTGTGGCTTTGTGTACATACCAATTGCAGGCAAGTGCGCCCACTTTCTATGGACTGAGGAAGGGCTGGCCGGAGCAGAGCGATAGATTGCAGCGGCATGCAGGTCCCAGCGCCCGCTCGCAATTCACCACAAGAACCCGGCCGTCCATGTGCATGTGCATGTGCATATCCATATCCATCGCGGCATAATCAAGCCATGATAATCAGGTATCCGCCCAGGGAGTGCAGTGCAGTGCAGTTGATGAGACATGATAGGCAACGGCAGGCAGTCCAATAATCGTCGTCATCCCGGTCCGCGCCCCACAGCTCCACGCTGGAGAAAACGGCGCGCTTTGGGTCTGCCTCTTTTTTCTCTCCTACCACTCCCGAGCACCACTCCGTCTCCGTCGCCCTCTCTCACCAAAACCCCCTCCGTCCGCTTAAACTGCCCGTCTCGTCATTCCGGCGCCGGCGACCACTCTTCTGTAAACGCCTTCCATTTCGCCTCCGCCTCTTTCCTCCCACACACAACAAGAAGCGACCGTCTGGCCTCTCTCTCCGTCTGCGCCCCTTGCAGCCCGCTCGCCTCACGTCACCACCACCCCCGGATCAGCATCCCGCGTAGCACTGCATCATTCCACACCATCTCCGAATTTAACACCTCCCACGCCTCTCACCGCGCCCAGCCAGTCCTGGCTGCTACTACTTTCACATGCTCTCACAGCTGCTGAACCCCGAGACCCAGCCCTCGCAGGTTCAGCACCATCAGCCTTCACCCACTTCGGGCGCGCCTTCGCAACTCGCTTCGACCAACACCTCCTCACCTTCCACTCCGTCGCAGCTGCCCGATTCTGCGCCTGCCTCACTTTCGCAACCCGCGACCCCTTCGCAGTCTCCTATGGCCGGCGCTGCCATGACAATGCCCATGGGCGTCGCCGCCATGCAGAACCAGGACGAACACAGACCCGACCTCCCGCGCCCGTACAAGTGCCCGCTGTGCGATAAGGCATTCCACCGTCTCGAGCACCAAACGCGACACATTCGCACGCACACAGGAGAGAAGCCGCACGCTTGCCAGTTTCCTGGATGCACGAAGCGATTTAGCAGATCCGACGAGCTTACGAGACACTCGCGCATTCACAACAACCCCAACTCGCGTCGCGGCAACAAGCAACATGTCGCTGCGGCTGCCGCTGCGGCTGCCATCCAAGGCAACGGTGGCTATGAGCCGCACCTGCTCCAGCAGCAGCTGAGCCAGATGAGCCACCTCAATCAGCTCAACCAAATGAACCAGATCAACCAGATCAATCAGATGAACCACATGCAGCAAATGAACCAAATGAACCAAATGGGACAGATGGGCCATCTTCAGCACTTGAATCATCTGAACCAATCCAGCCCGAGCCAGATGAACCCAATGATGCCGCCTCCGCCGCAGCAACAGCAGCAGCCGACACCACAGCAGTCGACTCCTCAGCCGGCTCAGCAACAGCAGCAGACGCCGCAGCCTCAGCAGTCGCAAGTCGTTCCCCCACCTTCGAATTCACTGCCCACTGCTACGCAGTCTGCACCTGTGTCACAACTGAGCTCGCCAAATGTGTCTCCGCCGCATCACTACGCGACATACACCAGCACTCCGGGTTCGTACATGACGCGAAATACAAGCGGCGACTTGAGCCCAGCAGCAGGCAATGGATATGGACACAGGCCGATGGACATCAATCTGCTCGCGACTGCAGCATCTCAAGTTGAGCGTGAGAACAACGCTCAGCTCCCTAACCAGCACCTGTCCCTGCCGACACGGCATACGTCGCATCCTTATGGGCATCCCTACAACACCGGACGCATGCCATCGTTATCGTCGTATCACTACTCTTCGAATCCAACATCGCAGCCAATGTCGAGGTCTCATTCTCACGACGACGACGATCACCGGCCGACAAAGAAGTCGAGACCTGGGTCTCCGCAGTCTACTGCACCACCATCGCCTTCGTTCTCGCACGCGTCGGCATCTCCAACTCCGGACCACACACCTCTCGCGACGCCTTCGCACTCGCCGCGCCTGAGACCCCAATTCTGGAATCACGGTGTGCAGTTGCCTACGCTGCACCACCTTTCGCTACAACATCAGCCGCCGCCAGCTCTCGCTCCTGTGGAGCCATCTGCTGATGGTTCTCAGCCGTATGTTCCAGCCCAGCACAGCGGTCTCAGAATAAGCGAGATCATGGAAGCGGGTGACGGCGCACAGCGCAAGTTACCAGTGCCAATGGTTGCAGGTCCCAAAGACACGAGTGGTTACCAGGTCAAGGAGCTACGGAATCCAGACAGCGGTGTCTCAAGCGGCCAAAGCAGCGCGAGAGCCAGCGAAGCTGGTAATGACCTTCATGAACGACTATAGACGACTAGTGTGCCTTGATACCTCGCAGGCGTTTACACGGTCAGGAACAGCACAAGCCAATTGATAGATTATGGAAACCCCGAACGACACAGAGTGACGGCCTTGCAAGTAATAGACGGGAAAATTATGGGAAGTGATAGAGATTGTTTGGTCTTCTCTCTCGGCGCGGAGTTCAGCGATAGATGGATAAAATGGCGAAATTGAGGCGAACGAATCGAAAGAATGCGGTTTACACGTCGCGAGACTGGCTGGTATGGCTGCTTGGGACTGATAGAATGGCGATGGGGATGTTTGTTCTGCAAAAGACTCCCATGATACCAGCGGTCGACCTGATATGGAGCGACTGGCAGTTTGCTACGTTTCTGCTTTTTGGGCCTGCCTTCTCTACTCAGAAGATGGAGCGCAGTATGGGTAGTTTAGGGCGTTCTCCTCATTCGAAGAATAATCGCTTTTTTACCACTTCATTTTCTATCCCTCTTACTTGGCCTCAGGCACATCTTCACATGTCAGTCTTACAGCTAGCTCACGAAAAGCATATCTCTCAACGCTTTTCTGTGAGTCGATCGCGTTCCGCGCGTGCTATCAGCTGCGTAGCGAATTCTTCCGCCAATGCCTTCCGTTTCGCACGCAGGCTTCCGCTTCGTCAGCGTCATATGCAAGAAAGTTGGTGTCATCAGCCGCGGATGCTCGGTCCTGGGGAAGATTGGCTGATGCGCCGAGGCGTGGAGTGCATGGCGGGATGCGGATGCGGATGCGGGTCGGGTGGAAAGTTTATTTCATTCTTATCCTAGAGATGACTTGGAGGGACGAGTTGGAAGTTGGTGACTGTATGTGAAATGTGGTAGAGGTGTCAAAGGCGGATTGTGTGGCTGCTGCCTAGATTCTTTCTGTTGAGTGGTGACTCTGGTGAGGTGAGATGGTTTCGTTGACGCGTTGGTCGTGTTTCCGATCTAGCTGGTTGGCTTTCTTTCACGTGAAAGGATCCTGGTACTGCTGGTTTGAGGAGGGACGTCGAACCGGTGTCGTGGGCCTGAGGTCTGGAAGACTCGTCTCGAGTATCTTGTTCTTCCCTAGAACTACTGCAAATCTACAGTATACTAGTTGAATTGATAGAGTAACGACAACATCTCCTTCTTGTGAAAATGTATGTTCACATCAGAAGGAATGACGCAGATCTTCTAGGCCCGCCATCGGCTTGCCCAAAGCGGCAGTGCCTATCTTTCTTCACAATCGCACGGTCGATGGTGGTGGTGGTGGGCGTTCCTGCTGCGGGTGACGGGTCGGTCTTCGGTGCGGGTGGTGGTGTGTGGTGTGGTCTGGTTGTTCGATGTTGGCGGCGGTGATCTCCACAAACCCCACAATTTCAATTTCTGCGAATCTGGGCGGGCTGTCTCCAGCTTTTTCCGTCGTCGTTCCTGCGGAGAAAATCCGGAGACGAGCTGCGTTGCGTTACGTGTTACCTGTGGAGCTTGCTGCTTCTTCTTTTTTATCTGATCATCACGAGGTTGGAAGGTGCAGGACGAATCCACGACGGCTTGCTCAACGCTTTTTCTTTTCGTGGACTTTGATGGTTGTGGAACTCCTACTCCTCCACGTCCTCCATTTCAACGTGAGGTCTATGGCGTGATTGATTGCCAACACCACATCATCATCCTCATCATCGTTGCTGTGTCGTTCTGTTGAGATCACGATCAAATCCCAGCAGAATGTTGGAACGTGTTCATATCTGAGACAGTCAAGGACGAAAAGGAAAGGGGTGACAGTTAGCCTCTTGACCAATCCCTCCTACCATCAACAATTTGTATACACATCGACATCTTCCCCCGATGATAAGCGACGACGAGATGCACGTAGTAGTGGTATCTTATAGACCGTCAAATCCCGCTGCTGGTCCGCGGCGGGGCGAATAATGTCCACAAACCTACTCTTCCGCCGGAGAATCTCTGGCATCGCTGGACGACTTCGTAAACAGCCTGAATTTCCCCACGCCGAAGTGCCTCCAGAGTGTGAAGTGCATGTGGAGAGGTTAAGCGTAATCGCGGTAGACTTTTTACGCAAGCCTTTGGTGAAGATCGGTGACGAGGAAGAGGAGTTGCAGCCGGCTGTGGTACTTGTGGATTATGGTCTGTGGAGAAGAGGCCCGACGAGGGGGCGTGATGAGGAAAGGAGAAGCGGAAGGATCTCTATCAGAATGCAGCATTGTGAGTATTTGTACAAGTATTAACAGCAATATTCTTAGCAATGGGTATCTCATCGTGCAGTTGTAATTCATGTCTCGTCAAAGCATATCCGGTCGTAGAACTCATCCGATCGTGGGAGGAAGTATTAGTCGCATCTTGCAGGAAGAGGACACCAAGCGCCGCGCTGAATAGAGCATTCCTTCAAACGAAGTGATCGCCATCTTTCGTGATGCGTACGTCGCACACTCATCTCGACTTCCGCATCTTCTTGGGCGTGCCCGAGAGGACTCTTCCTCCACTCTCCCTCATCTCGCCAAGAGCGTCCTCGGTCAGCTTCCGCTTCTTCGCAACCGCCTCGTGTCGGACTGCAACTTCCCTCTCAAGCTCTTGAGTGGCCTTGCGCTTCTCCTGTCGTGCGGCTTTGAACTTCTTTGCGATGTCTCCGAAGCGCTCAAGAAACCAGTCACCTGCTTCTTCCCAATCCTCCATGCTCATTGAAGTGAAGAAGTTAATCTTGTCTTCTTGGGAAGATCGAGTCACCATTTGCAACTTCTCTTGGAAAGTGTCGTCCTCGTGTCCCTGAGGGAACTCCAGCTGCCTAGCATTCGGGTCGAAGTCAAATGGTTGCGCCTGCAGATCACCAAATTGCATTTCGGAGAGTTCTTCCAGCTCGTAGTCGAGAGGTTTGTCGTTCGCCGGATGCTGTCCAAAACGATAGCGGGGGTCTGTTATCGGCATGCCATCGCCAGGTGCGAACTGCTCGCCTTCCTCGTCGTCGCTTTCTTCCTCGTCTTCGCCTTGCTCGGCGCCTTCTTCGCTGCCCTCTGGGTCATCGCGGTCTTCATCCCCGTCATTGCCTTGCCGATCACCATCCTCGTCAGAGTAAGGCACTTCGACGTGACTCTGATGCTCTGGCTGTGCCCGTTCGGGATACGCGGTCTGGGCCTGAACTCGGCTCGCAGGCTGCCCAGCTGCTGCTGTACCTCGAGTATCTGGCCGATGGGAGCGTTCCTCATTCGCTGGCTTCCGGTGCTGATGAGGTGGAGGCTCGGCCTGTGGTGTTGGGAGGTAGTTCTGTTGCTCATTCTGATCTGGCTGAGCTACGCGAGCATCTGTCGGCAATGGCACACGTCGGCCGGTGCCTGACGTGGTTGGTTGGTTAGGTCCAGGAGCAGCAGCGCGTTGTTGAGTTGGGGCGAATTTCGCTGCTTGCGGTGCTGGAGCAAATGAAAAGCCACTTTGAATGCTTTGGATGATATTCTCAGGCATCTGATGAGGCAAGCCAGGCGCGAAGGACTGATTCAGATGCGCAGGCGCCTGCTTGCCCGGCTTACCGGGCTTTGCAGCTGCTCCGGGAGGTATTCGTGTGCCAGAGCCACGATGAGGTAAATGTCCGGTTTGAAATGGATTTTGCGCGTTTCCGTTCATTTGCTGGCGTTGTGGCAACTCGTTGGCGTCGGTGGTTGAAGGGTTGCCGGAAGTTGTTGGAGGATAGCTATCACCCTTCTGATGTGGCAGACCTCGACCATCCGCCATCCTATCCATCTCATCATGCTCTGGTTGATGATTGGGCAGCGAAGGTGGCGGGCGGTAAGAGGAATCTGGATGGGTCTGAGTGTACCGAGCGTGGTCACGCGGGCCAAAAGCATCGCCATCGCGAACTTCTTGCTTGATGTGGCGATCTGCGCCGTCTTGGTGAGTGCCAGTAGTGATTGTGGTGTCATCGAGGCTCTCGGCATCCCCATTGTAAATGACGTTTCTCTGCTGCTGAGCTTGGCCGCTCAGATTCTGCAGCGACTTTGAGCGGGTGTTTGGCCGATGGCCAGCGGCTTCATTCGACTTCGTTCGCCGAGTTGGAGTGTTAGACGAGTTCTTCTTGCCTTGGCCCTGCATTGGAACCTTCAAATCGTCCATGCCTCCCATTCGCGTCTTGCTGTTCGTGGGGGCTTGGTTCTCAACTCGGCGAGCATACTTTTGCATGCCGCTATCCTGGTCGTTTGCATCTGCAGCCATGATCGAGCTGGTATGCACAGCGTTGAAGCCGAGCAAGTCTCTGATGAGAAGCAACAGACAATGGTGGACGAGTGAAAGTTGAAACTCGAAGGCAGACGTGAAGTCTCACGATCGGCAGGAGCGCGGGCCCCTCGTCGCGCTAGTACGCCAGCTCACGTGCTCGCTTCAGCATCTTCCCACCTTACACTGCTGCATTGCAACTTCATTTCATACTTGATCGTACCTGACGCATCACCAAAAGATAGTTGGCTGAATCCAGAGCCGTTTGATCTGTGTGGCTCTCTGCTGAATGAACTCATTCGCCTTCTGCACACGGAAAGCATTCGGGTTCACTCCACTAAGTACCAGATTTTGCCAACGACCTATACGCCGTGTCGTACACTGGCAGAGCTACTCAAGCATGGCTATTCGACCGGCTCCAGAGTCTGTTGCCCGGGAGGCGGCAGCGGACATCCATCCTGTCCGTGACCCAAACACGTTGTCCAACTACAATGCCTGGCGAACGAAACACACGACTGCCGACTTCGATGTCGACTTCGATGCTAAGCGCTTGACGGGAATCGTTCATCTCACCCTTGAGAGATTGGCAAAGAGCGAGAGCAAGATCATCCTTGACACAAGGTAGGATTTTGCCTCTCTCGATGATGATCTCTTCATCTGACACATTGCAGTTTCCTCGACATCGTTGGTGTTGATGTCAATGGCGAGAAGACGAAGTGGGAGCTCGCTTCAAAACGACAAGAGCCTTACGGCAGTCCTCTTATCATTCACCTAGCCGAAGGAAAAATCGACCCATCTGCTACTAGTATCAAGCTGAGCATTGGCGTTCAGACCACCAAGGACTGTACTGCCTTGCAATGGCTCACTCCATCTCAGACGAGCAACAAGAAGCATCCGTACATGTTTTCGCAGTGCCAAGCAATCCACGCTCGCTCGTTGCTGCCCTGTCAAGACACTCCAGATGTTAAGTCAACTTACCAGTTCAACATTCGCAGTCCGCTGCCTGTGTTGGCTTCAGGGCTTCCAACTGGCGCAAAAGACTTCTTGCCGGGCAAGAGTGGCAAACCAGGAACTCTGCTTTACACCTTTCATCAGAGCATCCCAATGCCAGCGTACCTATTTGCCCTTGCGAGCGGTGATCTAGCTTCGGCTTCCATTGGACCGAGGTCAACAGTCTGGACTGGCCCCGAGGAACTCCAAGCAAGTCAGTGGGAGTTCGAAGAGGACACCGAGAAGTACATCGAAGCCGCGGAGAAGATCGTCTACCCGTACGAGTGGACGACGTACAACGTGCTTGTCCTTCCACCAAGCTTTCCTTACGGGTAAGTACAGTAGAGACTGAGATATCACGTAGTTGCCTGCAACGTATTGCTGACAGTGTTGATAGTGGAATGGAGAACCCCGTATACACATTCGCGACGCCGACGCTTGTCTCTGGAGATAGGCAGAATGTGGATGTCATCGCGCACGAGCTGGCACACTCTTGGTCTGGAAACCTCGTCAGCAATGCCAGCTGGGAACACTTCTGGCTCAACGAAGGGTGGACCGTCTACCTTGAGCGCCGCATTCAAGCAATCATCCATGGTGGCGACAGGTATCGAGACTTCTCTGCCATCATCGGCTGGAAAGCCCTGTCAGACAGCATCGCTCAATTTGGAGAAGATCATGAGTTTACCAAGCTCATTCCAGATCTGAAAGGAAAGGACCCGGATGACGCCTTCTCCAGCATCCCATATGAGAAGGGATCTACGTTCCTCTACCATCTCGAAAAGCTCGTCGGCAGGGAAAAGTGGGACAGATTTATTCCACACTACTTCACGACCTTCAAGCGCCGTTCCGTCGACAGCTACGAGTTCAAAGCGACACTGCTGTCGTTCTGCGAATCTGATGCGGAGGCTTCCAAGAAGCTCAATGAGCTCAACTGGGATGAATGGTTCTACAAGCCTGGCTTTCCACCCAAGCCAAACTTTGACACCACGCTGGCGGACATGTGTTACGATCTTGCCAACAAGTGGGAAGCTCTGAATCACGGCAAAGCACAGTTCTCGCCCAGCAAAAGAGACATCGAGTCGTTCAACGCCAATCAAGAAGTCGTCTTCCTCGAGAAAGTGCAGACTTTCGATAAGCCTCTCTCGCCGACGTTGGTCGATCTGATGGGCGAAGAGTATGGCTTTGCTAAGAGCAAGAACGTTGAGATCGTGAGTCGCTACTTTGTCATTGGGCTTCAGGCTCGTGCGGAGAGCGTCTACAAGCCTGCTGCGAAGTTACTGGGTGAGGTGGGCAGGATGAAGTTTGTGAGGCCACTGTTCAGGGAGTTGATGAAGTGCGACTTCAAGTTGGCGAAGGAGACGTTTGAGAAGAATCGAGACTTCTACCATCCAATTTGTAGGGGCATGATGGAGAAGATGCTGGAGAAGCATGAGAAGGCATGAGCACAGCTGGAGCAAGAGACGCATGGAGGGATGCAAAGTTATACTGGAGAAGCCATCGCAGCAACTGATCTCGTGGTATCATCGCCGGCTCTGGCTTCTAGTATCTGTCATATCCTCGTAAAGACCGCATGATCTGTTGCACATCACGAATCCCATCCAAGCGCACCACCACTCTTCGTCGCCCCAGCAGGCTTGACACTCACCTCCGCATCCTTCTTCAAACTCTCACTGTCCACCTTCTGCCCTTCAATCTCTACTCGACCGTCTTTGCTGACAACATTATCAATCGTGTGCCCTGCAACTTCCACCTCTCCGCTCTCAATCTGGGCAGCAAAAGCTTGACGCTTGGGCAAAAGGTATTTGCCATCGACATATCGAAGAATACAGGTCATGAGAACGCAGAGGACCCAGATTGCGATGCAGGACTGCCAAGCGTATTTATCTGCACAAATGGATTAGCAAAACGATTCCGATGCTGAGACAAGGGATGCTTACAGTATGGTGCTTGGCTTGCCGGCCAGACTAGCACTTGAGACCAGGAGGAGATTGCGTAGTAGCAGGCGACGCAGACTCCGACGGTGAGAGAGCGGACTTCGGGGTCTTGTGGGATGCTGTAGGATGTTGGTTAGTGAAGGAGAAAACGAGAAGCAGTTTTGACGGCTTACAGATCTGAAAGCCAGGCCATGATCAGAGGAGCTGTGCCGAGTGTCATGTACGAGATGAAGTATGATGCGTACTAGTCGACATGTCAGCCACCTTTAGTTTGAGAAAGGCAATTGTAGCACTCACTGCTGCTGAAATGGGCACAGAGGACGGATGGCTCGTCCAGATGCTCATGATGATGCATGGTACAAGACCAATGAGGCCTAGAACAGCGTTAGTGTAAGCTCTGAAGTGTAGTGATCGTCGAACGCTTACCTTGTGCCACAATGAATATCCAACGATTTTGGAAAGCATCGGAGAGAATCGCCCAGATCCAGACTGTCCGAAATTAGCATTCAGGGTCTCAGTGTTGCTTGAGGATGTGCTCATACCAAACACTACATTGATAGCTCCACCTCCCACGGGGATAATGTTGACTTCTTCTGTCGACCTAGCTTTCGATCAGTCTGGGTTTCGCATCCCATCGCTTTAAGCCAAATACTCACCATCTACGAGATCCATCTGCGTTCTTCTGCGCCTTCAAGAACAAGCTAAAATAGACATATCCGTAGGTAGCCAAGACGATGCCATCATAGAGTACCGTCATGAAGTAAACGACCCATGAAGAGAACATTCGCTTGGCAGCGGCCCAGGTGATCTTCTTGGCCTCGGCTCTCTTGTGCTTGATCAGTCGGGAAATGGCAAGCTCCTGATCATTACGACTGAACCAGAAAGCTCGAGGGTTCCGATTGTTGGGATAGTCTGGGATCATGAAGATACCGAATACGCCCCAGATTACTGTGATGATGGCGTTGACGACGAAGAGCCTATTATCGTGTTAGCGAAAGGTATTGATTAGGCAATTTGAGCATTGGTCGTACCATCTCCATCCCGCCAGACCCGAGTGTCCATCCATAGTCCCCATGATAGCGGCTTGCAAAGCTCCAGATAGCATGTTTCCAATCGCTTGACAAGAATGATAGAAGCCCATCCGCTTAGCCAACTCCGTCGGGGTATACCAGTAAGTGAACAAAGTGATCATGCCAGGCCAAGCTGAGCTCTCGAATGCTCCCAGAAACACTCGAATAATGTACACCTGCTTGGCGGATGTTGTGATGGCCATCAATCCAGTCATGACTCCCCACGCGATCTCGAGCCCTGGCAGCCACCACGATGGACGCACGTAGGTCATGATGACTTGAGAGGGGATAAGCATGATGCAGTAGGCGACGTTGAAAGCGGTGGTGAAGTAGTTGAGCTGGTTGCCGTTGAGGTTGAGATCCTCTTGCATGCCGGAGACGTAGGCATTGTTGATGTTTTGCTGATCCAGGTACTTGATCACTTGGGAGATGCAGCCGAATGTGAGGAGGAAGATGTCCAGACGGAGGACGAGAGCCTTCTCTTCTTTTGTCCGTTCTGGTGCGGGCGCGAGAAACGCTGGTCTTTTAGTGAACAGCTTCATTGTGCCGTAGCCTGCGGTGGTTTCGTCGGCGAGGGGAGCAGCGAAGTGCTCTTGAACTCGAGCAGGAGAGGTGGCGGCAGCATGATCGATATTGGGGCCTGTAGGCATGCCGGATGCCCACCCTGCCCGCCCGATAGCAGATCAGCACCTTCCATCCAACTCTCCACTCTCACGGCGAATGTTGTGCGAGTCTAGCAATGCTCGGCCGTGATGAAGTCCGCCGCCTTGGCGTGAAACTAGGGTAGCGATAGGGAAGGAAGGAGCTACGATAGGCCTGTAAAGCTGCAGGGCGCCGCCCGGCCAACTCAATTGGGCAGGACGGCATTGGAACTACATCCGACGTTACATTGTCGGATCTTCGCCAGATATCATCAATGATATTGTCAGCCTGAAAGTCATCACTGCAGAAGCCTACCGTCAAGCTTGTCTTCAACAACACAAGCTCAGAGGAATTCCTTGGTTTGACATCTTCGACATGGCTCCACACGCCACGGACGATTCATCGACTTCATCTCTGCCTGAACGGCCAGCCAACACCACCACGACAGCCAATGTCGGACACAGATCTCTTCCAATTCCGAATCCATGCCTCTCCTACTGGCACAGAACAGCTTGCGCATGGCCATACCTTAACCATAATGAATCCTTATCAGTTCCTTCCAGCATCAAGTACCTCATCATCGGCTCCGGACTCGCAGGAACTCTGACAGCCTGGTCTCTCGTTGAGAACAACGTCGACCCAGCCGATGTCCTCATCTTGGAAGCTAGAGAAGCCGTTTCGGGTGCCTCAGGCAGGAATGCAGGTCACTGTCGTCCGGACGCCTTTCGTGGCTTTTCTGCATACGCTCGCATCCACGGCGAGGAGCAAGCGAAGAAGATTGTAGAAAATGAAAAGCTGGTATTCGAGCAGGTCGATGCATTCGTGCGGAAACATCAAGTGCCTTGCGATTTCCATTCCACAAGCACGTTTGACGTGTGCTTGACCGATGAGTTCGCGAGCTACGAGAAAGAGAGTTTGGAGAGATTCGTGGCGGCGGGAGGAGATGTATCGCATGTGAAAGTCTTTGAAGGCGAGGAAGCGAGGGCCAGAACGGGCGTTGAAGGAGCCCTCGCAGCGTATGAGTGGCCGGCTGGTTCGACGCATCCTGCTAAGTTGGCTCAGTGGATGCTCAGCAATCTTGTGGAGAAGGGCGTTCAGCTGTTCACTCACTGTCCTGCAACCGAGATCTCGAAGCATGCATCAGAAGGTGAGGGCTTGCGATGGGATGTCAAGACGCCCAGAGGAGTCATCGCAGCGCAGAATGTCGTGCATTGCACTAACGCATACTCTGCCCATCTGCTTCCAGAGCTCGCCAACTTTGTTACACCAAATCGAGCTCAAGCGCACTCCTTCATCCCCACGGCCTCTCTGTCTGGTGCCAAAGCGCAAAAGAGCACGATGTCTCTTCGCTACAGTCTCCGACATTTCTTCTCCTTCATCCAGAGGCTTGGCGACGGAACGGTCGTCTTCGGGGTATCTCGGGAGAATCCAGAATGGAGCACAGCAACGCAACAGTCTATAGTGACTTTCGATGACTCCTCGTACAATGAAGAGGTTGCGGCGACTGCGGAGAAAACCTTCCTCGATCTTTTCGACGGAAACTCGAAGACAAAGAGGCACGGCGAAGGCGCTGACCATTACTGGTCAGGCATCATCGCCATGACTCCCGACTCAGTACCCATGGTTGGCGCCATAGATGGAAAAGAAGGCCAGTATATCTGCGCAGGTTTCAATGGCCATGGAATGGCGCGAATCTGGACGTGCGCTCCTGGTATGGTAAAGCTCATGCTGGGAGAACCTTGGTCGTCAACCGAACTTCCAGAATGCTTCGAATACAGCACAGCAAGACTAGAGCGGGCTGCAAAGCAAAGTGTCAAAAGTGTTTGGTGATGTGTACTTACTTCAAAGCTCTGTCCATCCTGTTCTAATGATTTACCGCATCGCGCTTGGCCCTAAGGAGCTCTTCTGATGGGCGCAATCCAATCTCTTCCAATTCAGAAACGTCGTGAACCCATTCGTCACCAATCTGCATCATCTTCATTTCCAACTTTTTGATCATCTGCTCGCGCACATCTTCGTATTCTGCCTCGGAGAAGACGTTGAACAGCTCGAATGGGTCTTTCTCGGTATCGAACAATTCCCATTGCTTGTCTTCGCCGCCGATCTGGGTACCAGGGAGGCCGAAGCCAAGGTTGTACCTACTTTCCCGATGAGCAAACGGCATAGTAGTGCAAGGGAAAGGGAACACGCACCAATAGATCAACTTGTATCTCCGGTCTCTGGCTCCGTAATGAGCGTAAGCGTGATGGATGGGATCGTCATGCATCCAGTATCGATGGTATGCCAACTGGTCCCAATCCTTGGGTGTCGTGCCAGTCAAACTGTCCTTGAAAGATTTGCCCTGCATGTAGCTCGGAGTAGCGAGACCAGCGACATCGAGCATGGTTGCGCCAAAGTCGACGTTCTGCACAATGTCTTTGGAGACGCTTCCGGGCTTGATGCCGCCATTGGGATACCGTGCGAGGAAAGGCATTTGGAACGAATCTTCGTAGATGAAGCGCTTGTCGAACCAGCCGTGGTCCCCGAGGAACATGCCTTGATCCTAGAGGTGAGGTCAGTGCCGGTGTTGCATACGCTGGAGATTGCGAAACATACTGAGCTATATATGACAAGGGTATCATTAGCAATACCCTCTGAGTCAAGGTAGTCAAGGACCCGTCCGACATTATCATCGACGGATTGTACGACTCTTAGGTATCTCTGCATGTACCTCTGGAACTTGAACTCGGCAAGCTCTGTCTGGTTGCGAAAAGAGAATACTTCGCCTGCCTCTTTGTCGGTCAGTCGCAGGCCCGTCGTGTTCTTCGGATTCGGGATCTTGCGCTCGGTCGATTGACCAGGATAGAAGAGTTTGCCAACTTCACTTCCGCCTTCTGGTTGTACCAAGCCGAGATCGAAGTAGGTCAAGTCATCTGCAACGCGCATCTGCGCTGCTCGAGCGGCGTTCGCGCGTGTCTTGTAATCATCTGTGAATGTGTCTGGAAGCTTGATCTTGTCGGTGTAGAGATTGCTGTATTTAGGATCATACTCCCAACTTCTGTGAGGAGCCTTTTGGTGGTACATCAGGAAGAACCTGCATGAGCGTCAACAACCGTCGAAGGACGCAGTTCAGAGCACTTACGGCTGAGAACGATTCCTCTTATCAAGCCAGCTGAGAGCCTTGTCTGTGACGAGGTCGACAGCGTATCCATAGTACTTTGTCGTGTTTCCATTGTCGATGAATTGCGGATCCCAGTATTCGCCTTGTCCAGGTACAACAGACCAGTCATCGAAGCCTGTCGGCTGATGTTCTTCGCCTTCACCTATTGCGCCCTCAGCTAGGTCAAGTTTCGAGCAAGAGGTCTAGCTCACCGAGATGCCATTTGCCGTAGATAGCAGTCTGATAGCCACCCATACGCATCGATTTGGCGAGGTTTGGGTGTTTATTGTTTATCTCATCATTGAGAGTGAACACTCCATTGGCATGACTGTGCTGGTCTGTCAATATTGTGGCTCGGCTCGGCGTGCAGATTGAATTGGTGACATAGCAATGGTCGAAACGAATTCCCTCGTTGGCAAGACGATCGATATTTGGCGTGTAGTTGATGCCAGCTCCATACGCTGAGATCGCTTTGGCCTTACAACCAGATCAGTGACTATCCCAAGCTCTTCTATACCCCTGTTTCGAACTTACGGCATGGTCGTCCGCCAGCATGAAGATAATGTTGGGGAGCAGAGCCACCATCCTGACAACGTTGTGTGAACCAAGCTTGAAGTCAGAGCAGATGGGTCATAGTAGGCAGCTTCATGTTCACGCGCCGTACTTTTATATCTCTAATGCAAGTCGTGCCTGTAGAGCCAAGACCGCCTAATGCCGGCCTGGCCACACAAGGCTCCACGCATCCCCGCACGCAATACACGCAAAGCTGCACAACAAAATCGGCTTCTTGATCCAATGCTTCGGCTATACCACGTTCAAAGGCCGGCGCCGGGCTGTGCAAATGGCTCAGGACGCTGCATTTGGTAAGCATGCGGAGTTCGGTTTGGGAGTAGTTCCTCTCGCATAGATGCGACCGCCTTCCCGTAACATTTCGATTCGAGCTCCAGAGCGGAAAAGAGCCACGGAAAAGCTTGAGCGACCGGATATTAGAGACAAGCGGACAGTTGAAGCTGGCGTCGTCGTTGAGTCTTTAGCAAAGCACTCAGTGAATACCATTGCGTGTGAGCATGGCCAGAGTCGTTCTTCTTCTATTTGACGCTCTCAAGCACGTGAAAAAGACGATTTCGGGGCCTTAAAGCACGCTTTACCTGTTGAGATCATGCCTTTCAGTCTTGGTGTAGTTCTCCTAGCATGGCGCCATTGCGCGATCTCTGCGCGACGCGGAGAAGAATGAGAGAATGAGATCCTGATTTCCGTTCGAACAGCATCGAAAAGGTTCAGTTGCTTTCGTAGCCGCGGCTGACATGTGGAAATGGAGGCGGAGGCCGAATTAGATCAACGACGCGATGTGAAGCAGAAGAGTAAGGCAGTGAGGAAGCAGGGATGAGAGCGACAGGAACAGGACTAGCGGCGGCACGGCGGCCTGCAGGTGGTCACAGCTTGAGAGCTCCGAGCCATCTTTATGACCTCCAGACGACTGTTTCTCATTTGCGCCTACACCGTCCATTGCCGAACGCCTCACTCGTTGAACCCACCACGATCAGAAAGAGATCGCATCGCACTCATTCGCAACGCGACCGACTCGTCAAAGGGCTTCTTGCGCCCTCGACCACCGCAGAGCTTCGCACAGCTCGATCCCTCTTCAATTCGAATAGCACCATCCTTACACGGTCGCAATGGCTGATCCAGAGTCCGAAGTCGTCATTCCAGAGGAGGAGACTGCAGCAGATGAAGAGATGGGTGAAGCTGAGGAGAACGGCGGCGATGAGACTGCTCCGGGAGGCCTCGAGGACATCGAACCCAATGTGCCCACACGAACCACGTTTCTGGAGTGAGCTCAATCGCATTAGCTCTGACGCGCAGAGATCAATTGCTAACATCACATGTGTTCAGCTACCTGCGCTCTCCCATCGTCGAGTTGTCGGTTGGTCAGGGTGAGGACTCCGCAGTTCTCTCGGCCCATCAAGCGCTCCTCATTGCCTCGCCCTACTTCGAGCAACAGTGCGCTGCCTTCGGCGGCAACTCCCGTCGACGACTCGATCTCTCTGGCGAAGACATGACAGCAACTTCTTGCGTGCTTGAATATCTATATAAGGGAGACTACTTCCCTACTCTGTCGGGTAACACTACCCTCGAGTACGACCCTACCGTTCCACAGCCGGATAACGAGGGTGTCGGTCTTCTGCGACATGCTAGAGTCTACAACTTGGCCACGCGCTGGGGTCTGCCACAGTTGGCTGGGCTTGCGCACAGGAAGATTCATCTTACTTCTTCGACTGCTAAGGGCGAGATCGCCTATGCCCGATTCGTCTACAAGGAGACCAGCCCCGACGACGAGAACATCCGCAAGCCAGTCGCAAACTTCTGGGCTACCCGCTCGCACGTCCTGCGTCACGAGGCCGAGCAGGAATTCAAGCGAATGTGTCTCGAGTTCCCGCAGTTCGGTTTCGACGTCCTCACATTGGTCCTCGACCAGCAAGAGAAGCGAAGTGCGAGACAGGAGGCCGCCAGCAGTGGTGGAGCGGGCCGCAAGAGACAGAGGGTACTTTGATCCCCAGATTTTCCCACATCACGTATATGCTGACTTTCATGCAGCAGATTCTTTAATCTACGAGAGCCAGAAATGTGTAGCATTACTTCTGTTCCTTCCGCAGTTCGAAGCTAAGCTGCTGGCGGCTGTATTAAGACACTCTGGGAATCAACTGTATATTGAGATGGGCCATCAAGATTCTCCGCCTCTTCTCTTGCTAATTGTGAGAACTAGCATGTTCTACCTTCTAGGGGGCAATAGCATCATACGTCAACATAGACCGAATCTGGCATGTGGGTACTCGTGAGGACAAAGTATCCCTTGGCACCCAATCTTGAGCAACTAATCCACAGCAAACCGCTCGAGACTGCGCCAAGGCGGTTGTTGGAGAAATTCTAGCGTGAGGACAAGGTACGCACACAAGCTTCATCGGTCGCGTATAAATGAGACTCTCTGGAACTTGCGATGGAAGGGAAGCATACCCTTCGCTCATCAGCAACTCTCACTAAAGATTCTGCCAATCACGTCTACTACGATGTCTTCCGATCATCAGCAACACAGCCCATTCTCGGAGCAAAAGGGTCCAAGCAATGCAACGCCAAACTCAGAAGTTACTACGAAGACTGATCAGGAGCGACTTGAGCGGAAAGCTGAAAAGAAGCGCCGTCAGCTAATTCAACAGAAAGCCGCAATGGAGCGAGAACTCTCGGATCCATTTGCGATTTCTATCTACGACGAGCTGGATCAGTTGAAAGTGCGCTTCGACGACATTGATCGTGTCGGCGAATACGTCAAGAATGAGGTTCACATGATCAACGACCACTTGTGCGGCCAGTTCCGGCTTGGAACGAAGGTTACGGGTGCGCATATAATGGCCTGCAAGAATAGATGCACAACCCAAAACGCCGCCAAGCGACGAATCATGCTTGCACATGATCTGCAGGATCCCGATAATGTCGAGATTCGGAAGTTCTGGGAGAAGCATGTTCTCTGCTTACCAGTCGAGGGCTATACTCAGTTTGCGAAAATGATTGACGAGATGCCGAGGGACAATGTTCGACTCGCAGTCAAAAACTTGCGATTGACTAGGAACGATGCGATCAAAGAGCCAGCGCGGAAGGTGCAGGACAAAGACATTGTCAATTGGCAGCTTGGTCGATTTCGGCGGATGCAGAATCTGGAATTGCCCTTCGACATGTGCGAATTCGCGTTTGATGACGGTGCCCTGGTCAGAACCCGGGCTCTGCACATATGGAATATCAGACCAATATACACCTGGACTCTGCCATCTGGTGAACTTGCGCGAGCGCGGTGGTTCATAGAATCGCAATCCGAGGAAGCGCACATCAAGCATCTGAGCGAACATATGCCATTGCTGAAGTTTCACCCCGGTCGAGTTTGCGAGCATTGTCGGTGCCAATTCACTTGTCTCATGCTGAGCTATGGCATGCCAGATGGAGATCGAGAGCGCTTGCGAAAGGGTTTGCCATACGTGCTCGAGGCACAACGTAAGAATTTGGAGAAGCCGACGAGTCCCCAGTGGCTCAAAATTTCGTGGCCTCTTCCAGCCCGTTGGGCCCCATGGCTGGAAGTCAGCATTTTCAATCCTCGAATTCCGGAGAGAGCGATGGAAGCTTTCTGGAAAGAAGACAATAAGGCTCCAAAGAAGGCGGAGGAGGCTGCAGAGAAAGAAGATGGTGCTCCAGCCGAATCCAATATTCAAGGGCGTTCGCGCGAAGGCCATAGACCGCTTCCAAAAGAACGACAGAAGCAGCGACACAGACGACCCAAAAGACAATTAAAGACGCCAGAACCTTCATGATATACTGGGCCCAGATTTACCGCGCCAAAACGGCTGCACGAATGTGAGTGATGATACGCTACGGAAGAGGAACCCATTTACTGATTTAGGAAGGAGCAGATCCAAACCCTAAATACGTGCTCACGTGCTTGAAAGCGCGCGGCGTTTCTCGCTCGACAAAATTCCAAGATCCTGCCGTACAGCCCTGCAACGAACTTGGAATATACGAATCGGAGAATCGGCAGCTCTCAGCGAGATGCACAGCGATGGAGAATCCACTCATCCGGATGAAGCCACAGCAGCAAGTTCGTCAGCTTCCTCAGCTTCGGGAAGCAAGAAAAGGGCTCGCGCCGTGCGGTCCTGCCGACCTTGTCGGCAACGAAAGATTAAAGTCAGTAAAATAGATTGGTTGCGCCAAGTCTCCGGAGTTTGGTCCTTTCAATGCTGACTCGGATGATCTATGAAGTGCGATCGAATGATACCTTGCGCGTCTTGCACTCGCTTTGGACGAACAGCAAAATGTGTTTTCGATTTGTCGGACGAAGATCGCGCAGCAAAGTCACACTTGGATGATAATGTATTGTTGCGCAAGAAGATTGAGTTGTTAGAAGCAGAAGTACAGCGATATAAAGGTATGGATTTTACTTTAGTACCATTGTCAGTTGTGCAGGCACTTGCAGGATGACTGACAGCCCTAACCTGCAGATCGAGATTCGGCAGTGGTCTTATCCGCACAAGACAAGATCCTGGGTGGCCCGATCCCGCTTGCGCAGGCTGATGAGGCGGCCATGGGTGGCTTTCTTGGAAGATACGGTTCGATGCGTCGGAAAGAGACCCCATGGTTGGCGCTCGTTGCCAGTGAGATGGGATCTAATTCACCTCTCTTGACATCTGTCTTCCAAGCGTGCTCCAATGGGATGTGGGCAGTTGATACGAAACAGCCCGAGGTCCGTCAAAGGGCATACATACACCATACCAAAGCTATTACCCAGCTGCACGATGCATTGAAGGGCCCAAATTGGTCAGATCCGAGCTTGATTTACGCCACATTTGTGCTCAACATGTTCGAGGTGCGTACCTGTTCTCTCCTTGTTGAAAAACGAATCGTGTCCTCTGACCTGGCCTCCAGGTCATAATGTTTGATGAGACCCAAGGACCTTTCAATCTTGCACATTTCAAAGGGTGCGCTCGCCTGATGAAGGCAGTTGGGCCAAGATATTTCTCGAAAGGGCTGCTAAATCACACGTTTCGACGCTATCGTCTCAACCTGGTATGGTTCCCCAAGACGACAAAATGTGACACACCCAGACTGATGATCACCAGCTGCTGTGCGACTTCATAGACCGAACTGCATCATTCCTTGGTGAGCCACGCTGGAAATATGTGCCGTTCGCCGAAGGCTACCCCTCCAAAGATGTATTGGACCTGCTGCTGGATATTCTCGTCGAGATGCCGGGAGTGTTGGAGGCGATAGATCAATTCAAAGAAACCGAAGACCTTCAACATGGAAGAGAAATCGCGGACTGGGTCAATCGACTGACGATGGAGCTTGAAGCCTGGAGAACGACTTGGATCCTGACTTACCCAGCACTATTGCAAGTGTTGCGCTCTCAAAATCCGTCTCTCGCAGAGCTGTGCACGCTTTGCATAGATGCCAAACCATACGACGACTTGCTTGGAGAGTCACTGAATTGCTACTGCGCTGGGCATATCCTTGCCGCGGTAGCGTACTTCGACCTCGTACAACGCAAAGCCATCCCACCGGACAAGTATAAACCGCCGCATTCGATGGCAGAGCTGGTCCAGGGAGTCATTCGCATCTCTGAAAATCATCTTGAGGCTTCGAATATCGGAATGGGCAACATCGTGATCGTTACCTTTCCGCTGCGAATCGCTCATAGAGTTGTGGCGGGTCGCAATCCTGAGGCAGATGGCAAGATCGCGGCTCTGAGGGCTCGCACAAACGAGCATCTGCGCAAGCGCTTCAATGTTGGCTACAAGCAGCCCACGCTTGAAGGTCAGCAGTTTCGAAAAGTCGAAGACAAGTAGCCTGCTGGCGACTAAAAACGCACAATTGAGAGATATACACGAGCTTTACGAATGCATCCGAATGGGAGTAGAAATGAATTCCTCGTTTGATTCCATCATATGGTCAATTGATGGATGTGTCTGAGCAAAAGGCGTTGTGCAGACTTCTAGGAAAGCTCAATACGAATCATAATGGACCTCAATGCCGAACTTCGAGCGGAGCTCTCCAAACCCCCCTCCCTGCGAAAACCTTCCCGAAACCTACACAACACGTCACCTTGTGACAAACCACTTTGGAGAGAGCGATATCACCAACGATGACTTCCATCAAAACAGGAACATCGGCCCGCTACGCAGCGCGAGATAACACAATAACCACGCCCACCTCTGGAGTCGCACCGGGATACGTCCAAGCCAACCTCGTGGTGCTACCTTGGCAATACGCCAACGACTTTCGCCTTCTCTGCCTTCGGAATCCCGTCGCTTTGCCTCTCTTAGCTGAAGGTGCACACGACCGTCTGAAATCTCACGTCGCACATCTCGAGCACGATGAGATAATCAACACGACGCCTGGCTTCGATCTTCGACGCGACGTGCCAAAGTATACCATTTTCCGCGACGCAAAACTTTCTCAGGATGATGTGAATGAAGTGCAAGAAGATGATTGGACGAAGAATCATGTCGCCTTCGTCCTGGGGAGTTCCTTTACCTTCGACTCTGCTCTTTCTGGAGCGGGTCTTGCTTCGAGGAGTCCAAATCCACCGTTGTACATAGCGACGAAGAGGCTGCTCTTTCCATCTGGAAACTTCTACGACTCGCCGTTCGTGGTATCGATGCGTCCATATCCAGCAGGGGAAATCGGAAAGGTTCGAGAGGCGACGGCGCCATTTGTGGCGACGCATGGAGAGCCGATTGACTGGGGCTGGGGAGCGGTGGAGAGACTGGGGATTGCAGACATAGACTCGCCCGAGTGGGGCGACGCGCCGCTTACGAAGGATGGGAAGCCGTTTGGAGATGCGGCGTGGACGAGTGAGGACGTGCCTGTCTTTTGGGGGAGTGCTGTCACGGCGCAGGAGGCGGTGAAGAAGGCGGAGCTGGAAGGCACGGCTATTGTGAATAAGCCGGGGTATATGTTGATCTTGGATTGCCAGATGGTTGATGTGAGGAGGAAGTAGTCGAACTCAAGGCCATAGAGTTCAAGGTTTGTCAAAAGCAAATGGAGGTGACATTTTCAGACAGAGTCTCTCTCAGCGAAGCCTTCGAAACGCCCAATCTTGTCCCGCGAGACTGCTTGAGGAATCACATCTTCGGCTGTCTCGTCTGTGAACTTCAAGTCTTCCTCCAGCGAGACGGTATCTTTGATCTTCCAAACCATGACTGGCGCGGCGATGACCAGACTGGCTGCCAGCAGCACCCAACATGAAGCAAAGAGGCTCATGTACGGGTAGTGAAGGGCATCCAAACGCCAGACGATGGCTGCTCCAGCAGACTGGATACCTTTGTAGAAACCTGCAAAGTTGGCGAGTTTGCGACCGTTATTTGTCAAGGCGCCCATGAACCTGTGACGGTCGATGTCAGTCGACTGACTCTGTCGAAAGCAAGTGTTATCACTTACCAATAGACGCAAGTCTGCCAAGCTGCATCGTAGAAGCCATAGGCGATGTACAAAAACATCGGCCCCAGGTAGCCGGAATCGGTCCAGTCTTTACCTTTGAAGCCTTTGGCCCCAGTGTCCCTGCGGGTATAGCCTGTTTGGAAGACGTAACCTCCTCCCCATACCGCGAAGGTGAGAGCGAACAGCACACACCAGGCGATGATCGCGCGCGTGGTGCGACGGAACATCTGGGTGTCCAGCGCAAGACCAAATGTTGCGGCGCCAAAGATCTGTGCAATCCAGTAGAGAATGTTGTTCAGCGCCGCTGTACGCACATTGAAGTATTTATTGACGCTGTTGAATTGGTAGGCATAGAACCAGTTCGATGCAAAGAACATTGGGAACAGACACAATATGTATGGGTCTGTGAAGAGCGTTTCCCAGAGGCCAAGAAGTTCGGACTTCCATGTTGGATTCTTCATCAGGATGATGCGAGAGCCGTCGGTGCGGAGGACGTGACGGGCATCTACAAGCACCCAAGCTAGCAAAGCCCCAGCAAAAGTGAGGACGAGGAAGCCGATGTAAGTGCCAGTGTTGACGCCTCCTTTGTTTTCGTTGGTTATGTTCTGGGCCAGAGGTACCTGAAGCCTCATCAGCTTGCTCTTAGAGCGGAAAAAGCGCCATGGGAACGAACTTACCAGAGCTCCAATAACACCTCCAAGATTGAAGATGCCCCAGAACCATGAGATATATTTTCCCTTGGAAGTCTCCGTTGGATACGACATCATAATCTGACCCTGCGCGCTCCACAGGATGCCAGCGCAGCCACCAAGAAGCACTCCTGAGAAAATCTCGTAGCCAGCGCTCTTGGTGTAGTTATAGCAGATGTACGACGAGACATAGACCGAGTATCCGAAACCTCCAAAGCACAGCGCGACCTTGACGCCAAGTGTATCTGTGGATCATTCAACATCCGGTCCGGAAGCCAGCGAAGCATAGCCTGGACTTACTTGTCACACTCCCTGCGAAGAAACCAACTACAGCGAAAGTTCCGTAGAGGGCGCTGTTGGCATTCGCGCTCACTGTCGGATCGATCTGACCTCCTCCACCAAGCCCATTGAGGGCATTGAACATGCCTACAGCATAGTTAGCGGCCGCATTTGACGATGAGCCATACCCTAAGGCAGTCAAGGAGAGTGAGCATTCTCAAAGTCGAGTGCTCACCGGGACATAAGAAGCACACAAATGCGACGACCGTAAGCTGTACTTGTGGAGAAGCGTAGTGAGGCAGACTTCCGAAGAGCGGTCTGTACTTCCAGCCTCGCGGTATAGGAGCAGCTTCTGGAGTGGAGTATGGCTCCTCATGAGATTCCATTGTCGAGATGTGCTTTTCATGAGGATCCATGTTGATGAGTGAATATGATTCCGGGTCTTTGCGAGAGTAGTGTCTCGACATCCGCGCTGGGGCTGGGGAAAGAAGAGTTGTATGGGTTGTACAGAAGGGAATCAGGCGTCCCTAAAAGCAGGCCTGAAGCTGCATGTGTAAGTCCGAATGTTTCATCGACTAGCGAGCTGCACGTAGAGTACTGCAGCTCCTTCCGGCAGCCTTGCTCCAGCCTTCCACAAACGCATCTCGCGCATGCATTGGGGCTGTGCGAAGGACATGACAACTTTGTCAACCTTTCCATAGGCATCTGCGAGAAGTTCATTAGTGCAATGCAAGATTGCTTCCAGAAATATCACTCGACAACAAGATCTTGCATGTTGACTCGTAACGGCCTCTATCAGCAGCACTTCCATCGATATAGAGCGGGAAGAAGGACCTTTCCACTTTCAGCCATCACGCTGCAAGGCTGAAATGGTGATAGGTGAGCAGCTCCGCTTCGAAGGCCAAAGTCAACAACTGATTCGCGAGTACGGCAAGGAGTGAAGTCGTGGCCCATGGTCGAGGCTTCACGGATGTGAGGAGCTCGTTTTCAGCCGTGTCTGTCGTACCGCGCACTCAGCCTTGCATGGAGACTTGCTCGAATCAACGACTGATTGGTCGCGTGCGCCATGGCGTCCCTGCGGCCCTCGCTGAACGATAGCTATGACAGCTGTCTGCTTGCTCGGGCTCTCGCTGGCTTAAAGAAAAGGCTGTATCGATGCGAAAGGAGCAGACAAATGCAGAAGGTCCAGGATGCCTGGATGCCGTGGTTCGTCTCACCTGCAGCAATACCACACAGGATACAGCGGCAGGATATATGCGGGCCGCGCGGCGTGTATGTACATCGCGTAGACTCTCGATATTCCGAACAGGTATAGTATGTGTTGTAATGATGATGGTAGTGGTCAGTGTTCAGAAGAGAAGGAGATATCTTCGCCAAGAAAGACGCGAGACGCGAGGTTTGTTGATCAGCTCCCATTGGTCCATGGTCCGCGCTAGTCCAAAACGCGATCCGTGCGCAACTTCCCTCCATCCCGTCTTCAAATTACTTCGCCGCAACAACAACAACACCTGGCGTACTATGTTGAAAGAAAGCCACTTTTGCAAAGCTGCGCAGCTGCATCAAGAGATGTTGCGAAGTGCTCTCGGCCGCGACTTTGGCCCCACGGCACGGCAAGCGAGCCCTGTGGCGGCAGTCTGGGCCCAAACAGCACGCACAGCCTTATCACTCTCCTGACAGGACTCGGGTTATCACATGTGACAGCAGGCTATTCTCGTCACGCAAAAACAATGACTTGTCAGTGTTGGTGGCACTTCACGAGCGTCTCCATTCGTCGGACTTCATGCAATGGAAAGCACGCTGAAAGGCTGCGAAACTCTGTTCGGAAGGCTATGCCTGCACACGACAATAGCCTGGAGCTGAGCATTTGAGATTATAGCCCCTCACCAGTCGACAGAGCGATTTCGCTTGGCAGGTATGGCCTTCAGTTTTCGGGGAGCTGCTGCGTCTCTACATCCATCCTTGTCCTACTTTCCGGCGCTTACGCTGCAGTTCGCGTCAATCCGACCTTACAGCCGATATTCGAACTTGATGCTCTCAGATTTCACGCGAACTAGATTGCGAACCTTTACTGATGCTCTAATTCTCGTTGGTCCATGATTGAAGGTGCAGTCAATCTGACACAAGCGTGCTTTACGTGGATGTTCAAACGCAAATGCGTTGCTGCTCATGTCTGCATTGACCCGTATTGGAGAAGTGCAGAGCGTACATGCTCTAGCACATAGACTATACTGCCTAAGTATGTTGCTCACTCTTTACTACAGCTAGATCCGTTAGGGATAACAAGACGTCAGGTCAAACTCAGCTTGAAGACTCGAAATCGATCGCGAGAAGCTTGCGAAAACTACGAAACAAGCTGGAAGAGGCTGACGAAGCCCTCGACGAGGCACCGGCTCAGCACGAAGGTTTGCGCGTGCTACAGGCTTCCGGAGAGAGTCGAAATGTGCTCAATATCCTCGACCAGACGTTGCACCATCATCTCAGCGCCAAGTCGCAAGGCACGCCAGACGAAGGCTTCGTTTTGGACTTTATTACCCTGCTGGAATCTGTCACAACCAAGCTTTCCGATGCTCTCGCTGCATTGGAAGGGTATAGAGGAACCTCAAGCCTAGTGGAGCCATCGTTTCCATTTCCTGCACCTTCCGCGATCCGTTCCTCTTCCGCATCAACAGCGAGCGATCGAACAAGCTTTCACTCTGGCTGTTACTCGCTGCGCGCTGAGCATACCAGCACAAGTACCAACAAAACCAGCCTCGGCGTTGAGCGTGACCACTCTACCGAAAATGAAGTCGATGCTTTCGTTCCACAAACGGTTCAGCACCAACAGACCGCCGACAATCGGCCAGAAACGATCGCATGCCAGTCAGCAAAGCCGGCTTCTGCGTGTGCGGATCCTATGTCCGCTGACATAGATCAAGCAACCTCTATGATATTGCGCGAGGGATCCCAGGGTAGCGCGCGCAGATATCGAATCGTCAATCCGGACGCTCCAAAGATTGACGCGGAACGCGATTTTGAAGGCTGGTGGAAAGGCGCTGAACATCACGCTGATGTATACTCACCGGTAACAGCGCTTCAGCCTCCGACAATACCCAACTCGTCTTCCCCGGCAGAGCAACAGCACCAGGATATTGCAAGAACACGTCAAGATCGTTCCAACACAGAGTGCAGCACGGCCACTGAAAAGACAGTCCCTCGCTCTGATGGGCCATATGGCAGTGATACTCTCGAAGTTGACCGTGCCAATACTACCGTAAACGTGGCCGCTATATCACTCAAGCCTACCCTCAGCATCAGTGGCATAGAAGTTGTCGAAGATGGTCGCGCTAGCAAGAGAGCTACGCCAAGACACCAGGCCACAGTCGAAGAGAAGATGATGTCTCATTGGAGCGTAGCATCTCTTGAGGCGAGGGACGTCAAGGAAGTCTGCGAGGGCTACGCGCACACAGGTATTGAAAGGCGCTTATACCTTTTGGGGGTGATGAACTGACCAGCTTCAGACCAAATATTCGAGCAAGAACGAATCATGGTAATATCAGCGGTTTGGAATGGTAGTCGCTGGACAGATGCAGAAGAGCAGATCACCAGCCATGTACAGCACCAAATGGAGCGCAACAACTTCTTGCTAGTCCGCAAGTTGCGGCATCTGCTTGGAGTCATTGCTAGTCTACAGGGACGGTGGCATCGAGCGCTTCAGTGCTTCATCTCGGTGCTGAATGGGCCCATCTCTGAGCCATCTCAGCTTGATGCTGGAGACTGCGCCGCTGCTTACTGGCTTGGAGACATCTACGCCTTACTCAACAGGAGGGTCGAAGCACTGCTAGCATACTCGATTGCAGAGCGAAGTCCCATCTTCCAGGATCCTGCCAAACATGGGCTTCACCAATGCATCAGGGCGGATCAGGATGCATGTCGAGCTGGCAACGGAGCGTCAGACATCATACTCTGGGAACAAGAGTGCCTCAACATCAGCTTCGACGCAGGCGACTCCATTCTTGACCCTCAAATCATCACAGGAACTGCTGCGCGAGCATTCCTGAGCTACGTCCGCTGGCAGCCGGAAGCAGCCCGGGGGCCACAGTATACCTTTGAACCTAACGACGGCAGAGCGTTTTCACTGTGGAAAGTTGGCCTTGATGCTGTGACATGGCAAGAAATGCAACGACTCCGCATCGACCCCACGTCGTTCACTCTCTCAGGAACATGGCCGCTGCCCTTTGACCCCCTCTTCGCCATGGCCAACGTATCCAACGGTAGACTCCTTTCTCCAGAATCTGACCTCTACCAACTCGCCACCGCAGATCACAAACTTCCGAAAGCATCAGGTCTGAGCAGGAAGATGGACTGCTTCACTCACCCGGACGGCCTCTGGCTCATTCTCACAATCAGGAAATGCCTGCGCTGGCTCGAAGTCGAGTGGACTGAACACAGCACTTCTCAAACCGCTCTCTTCGCCAGTCGCTATTGCAGCACCGAAGACAGCATCAGCACAATCAACTACTTCTCCCTCTCCATCTTCCGACTCTCCCTTCGCTCCGGCTACGGCATCGATATCTGTCCCGGCGGCGTGTCAAGCGCAAGGATCATTCGGAGAGAAGCCAATTTCGCAAAAGGCGTGCACGCTCAAGAGACGAAGAGGGTCAAGAAGCTCATCCGCGACTTCTTGGAGCATGCGGCGAGAAAGCAGGAGGAAGAGGCGTTCAGAGGCACGGCGTTGCCCGTGATGAGCATTAATGGAGTCACAGGGCTACAGCGACGACCGACGCAGGTCCACAGGAAGAGCACAGCATCGGCAGCGACTTCGTCTGCAGCGAGTACGAAATTAGGGTCCTCGTCGAAGAAGTCGAGACCTGTGAGTTTGTTTTCGAGAAGGAGTGGTGCTTGATCCAAATCATAATTTTCGATTCATATCTTATCGATCTTCAAGATCGATGCCCTTTTCTGTTTTCTTTCTTTTCTGTCTCACTTCGTCATCACATGATTGTCATACATTTCATCATTATCCATCGTCCACCTCCTCTGCTTATGGCAGACTCATAAACAGCGCCAACATCTTCGGGTAGTTTGGCGTTCCCAATCCCGTCACTGGGTCCCATCCAGTGCTCGCGGAGAAACCATCAGTCATGCAGCCCGGGTTCGTGCCCTGGGTGATATCATGCAGAACCTGCGGGTTCTTGTACAAAGTCGGGTTTACGAAGCCGACAGGCTTCTTGCCGGCCTTGAGACGCTCCTCGTTGACTCGCGTGATCAGCGCCGCGAACACGGGCGAGGAAGCGGAGGTTCCGCCGATGAGGGTCGGGGCGCCTTTGTTGAAGATGACGATGTTGTCGCCGACGGCGGAGACGTCGGGGTAGCCACGTCCGGAGGAGTTGTAGAGTCCCTGGCCGGAGTTGGGGCCACTGTACGCCTGGTATGGGGGCTTGTGCTGGGTCAGGTAGGTGTTCACGGCTTGGCTTTGGTAGGCGGGTTGAGAGAAGATGTTGGAGAAGCCGCCGCCGGAGCCGAAGCGGGTTACGGCGGTTTCTTGATCCTGCTTGGCGGAGCCGGTGAGGAGGGTGGCGCCGACTCTGCGATGAGAGTTAGTACGAGGCTTCACACAGAAGATTGGGGTCTTGGAGGGTCTTACGCAGTAATGTAGGGGCAAGTAGCTGGGAAGTCAGGTGAGAACCTCTTGCCGACGTTGCTACCGTCGGTGGCGTTGAGGCAGCCGTCTGCGTTGCCGTCACCCATTGGGCCAGCAACACCAGAGTCACCAGAGGAGATGAAGACGGAGACACCGTTCATACCAAGCTTCATGAACTCGGCACACTGGCGCTTCTGGTAGGAAGCTGGGAGATCAGCCTCCTGGCCACCGTAGGAAACGCTGACGACGTTGGTGGGCTTGTAGACACCGCACTGCTTGGGCTTGTTGTAGCCGCCCGGAACGTTGTGAGGGTATGGAGGGTCGAGCTTCTCAGCAGACGGGTCGCAGTAAGAGCCGTCAATGGCGTCGAGGAAGTTGTTCAAGAAACCTTCGTAGGTGTAGTTGGCCTCGTAGACTGGGTCGTCAGTCTGGAAGAGGACGGACTTCTGAGGGTAGATGATTGGGTAAGAGATCTGGAAGTCCAGGTCACTCTCAGGGCCAGCGTTCAAGACATTAGCGCCGTTTGGAGCACCGTCAATGCCCTTGAAGGTAGGTCGGGTTCCAACTGGAATGCGACCTGGCTGCAGGGCGGCGAAGAAGAGGTCGAGATCGGTGCCTGAGTAGTAGTCACCAAGGTCCTCGAAGATGCCGAGCTCGTTGCCAGGCTGAGCGGAAGTCGACTTGGTGAAGTTGTACATGGCCTCAATGCAGTTTGGTGTAATGACAACATCACACAGACCCAAAGCTAGGTCTCCAAGAAGACCCGTAACAGTGTTCTCAATCTGCTGGAGTGGCATTGGCAAGTCGGCCAAAAGTGGTGGCTGTGGTCGGATGCCTCCTCCAATTCCGAATGTTCGCTTTTCAATCTCCATGGGAGCTGGGCGGGTTGTGCGGGTAGCATAGAGCTTGATACCGGGGGTAATATAGTCGACGTGATTCTTGACATCCTCGTGGACGTGGTATCTGTGTTATCAATTAGCATCAGGCATTCCCTCAACTTGAGACTTCATTCACATACTCGTCGCAACCAATGGTGCTCTTTCCGGAGGGCGCATGCTCGAAGAAGTGATACTTGGTTTGGAAGAGTTTCTCCGCTTCGGCGGTGCTCAAGTCCATCTGCATCCACTGCTTGTTTGCAGATTGAGAGATGCGGTGTGCCTCAACACCAGCCTTCTCGAGCCAGGAGCGCACAGAGTCGACGCTGTCCTGAGATGGCGCAAACATGTCGTGGATCTCTTCCATGCTCCAATGCTTTCCAAAGTTCTTAGACGCTGGGTCGGCACTGCAGCAACCATCAGCAATCTCGCCTAATTGAAAGAGGCTTCAAAGATACGTACACCTCCATGAGCAGGTCATGGCCCTTGTCCAAATTGGTCTGGGTCATGCCAATGCGAATGGGCAGCTTGACATCGCTGTGCACGCGGTCGCGCTTCACCCATTGCGCCGACTCCTCGCGCTTCTCGTGGAGAACATGTCGTTGAACGTTGGTTGGCGCAGCCACAGCAGCAGTAACAAGAGCCGCAACGGCGGCAAGGGAAGAGAAATGCATCTTGAGCAAGCTGAACCAGTCAAGCAACACCTAACACAAACAAATTGCCAGCAGTCCTGGCCTATCTTATATACCAGCAGAGGGGTAGCTCATCAGCTCATGCGGATGCACATCACCACAAACGGCGTCCCCTTAGAACCTGGAGATCGCGTGCGGCCTTGTCGAAAAGAAGCAGGTCGTGTGCATGTGCCCGAGATTTAGGCTTTGGCGAAGCAACAGTGGCGGGTAAAGATCTACAGAGCGGAAGGCTTGCAGCATGCACCCTCGAAGCCAGATAGAGAGGGTGTGTGGAGGCGTGCCTGGATGGACATCGAAATCATGGTTGGCATTTGTATTCCTTTCTGTTGAGTGGCTGGAATAAACGAGGAGCTTGCCCGGAGAGGAAGGAAAGCAGTCAACATGGTCGTACCAACGATTCCATCGGGCTCTTGAGCTGCTGTGTATGGTGGATTGCAGCATATGGATTCTGCATGCCCAGACCCAAGTCTAGCTTCTGCCGAGGGAGGCGTCGTCGAAGCTGCGACAGCGAAGCCGTTTGGCAGCAACGTCAGCTTTTCATCCCAAGAACGTCACGCCGTTGGAAGAAGCACAACGTCGAACAGGGAGAGACTGTCCCTTATCTCGACTTTCACTGGGCTCCTTGCTGGATGAATGAACGATGTTGGAGCCGTCGGTCAGTGAATGACATGTCTCTCCCGCAAATCGCAGTAACTTTGACATGCAAGCCAAAGATCGACAAGCGCAGGAACTGACCCCGCCATTCACCGTCGTCATGTAGTTGCTGAGATCCGCCTGGACCGTCTTAGGCGCTCGGCTGTCCCGTCGTATCTTTTCCAATTGCACCAAACATATTCGGCGAAGGGCTTTGCGCCGCTGATGGCCACCAAGATACCTGTGCCGGCTTTTTCCATCGCGAGCGAACGCAAGAGGGCGAAGGAAGATTGTGTTGTCGTGTCGCATCGACCTCGGATGGTGCATCGAATCTGCTGAGGGTGTAACATGGCGTCGTTAGGCACGCGGTCGTGGCCGAAGTGTTGTGCGACCACGGGAGGTGCTGATAAGCTTGTTTGCAAGCTCAACTCGGCGTACCAAGAGTCTCAGCACCGCCTTAGCAATGCTTGGAGGGTTTGTGGAACAGCCATGGCCGATGCAAATGGAATGTAGTACGCACAAATGCAAAGTCGAGCAAGTCCGCAGTGGCCGGCTTTGGCGGAGGTGCATACCATGAGTGCTGTTCTGAGTGAGACCTGCATCTGCTCCTAGTCAGTCTTTCAGCACATGGTGTGCTCCAATCGCTCATTTTTGAGGAGTCTCGGACATGTAAAGTGTGTAATGGGCGCAACGAAGGAGGTGAAGTTGCAAGGCTGAGAAGTTTATACTGCTGTCACTGATCGTGCGACACGGCCGGTTACACCAGCCGTGTATAAAACTCGGGACCGCATTCGATTGGACCTGGGCGAAAATGTGCACGCCACCTATCTCAACAACAGTCAGCTTTATGGCATGCGCATATCTTACTCCATGTGAAGCGATTCTACGATTTCGCGAAGCAATTGTACTTCGCTGGCTCGAGAGTCGACGAGTAGCGGCTGACGTGCTACTGTTTAAGGCCCACTGCTTTGATGCCAGTGCTGTCAGGTAGCGACGATGACACCCGCACGGCAGTTTCCTGCGTTGAGACGAGGTGTCCATCTATTCTGGTCCCTTCAGACAGACGTATAGACTTGCGGACAGGAATCTCCCCTCTGCAGCTGAACGACGTTCTTGCATAGGTTTCGAGCCTTCAACGTGCAGATTTGCTGTCCTGTGTTTGTTTTCGCAAAATTGATTTTGGACAAGTCATTTCGTCAATACATTTGTTTCTGAAGAGACGTAGGTCGTGTGAGGTGTTCCCAAGACCGCACATTTCCCAGTCCTGTGAGGGCACTCTTGTGTATCCTCGTTGCAACACAGCCATGTGGACCATCTTTCACGAGCGACCAGTGCTGCAGAAGTAAAGCTCTTTGAGGCCTTTTTTCGAAGCAGCAAAGAGACCCGGACGTATGTTGAGGCCGCGATGCCTGGGACCTGAGGCGCGAACAGTGGGCATCCAGACCGCGATATGTCGTGAAGAAGGTGCCTTTCACGAGCCGCACACGATCAATATCAACAGCGATCTTGCGGAGGGGCAGCGATGTCTTGAGAATTTGGATCCCATGGGCAGAAGGGACCTTCAGGTAGTACACGTCGCTCGTGAGATTTTGCAAGTCATTTTGTGAAAGTAGTGAGGGTGGTCCGAGTGTGGTTGCCCGTGACAACGAGCTGGCGCACTGAGCGGAAAGCGCTCCCGACTCCCCTGAGCGTACCGTACACACCCAGATCACTCTTCCCCGACTCGTACCGGACTTCACTCTGCCCAATACCACCTCCAACGTCTTCCACACTTCACGACAATCGCATTCACAAAAGAAAAAGAATCTCTTTGAGAAGCCAAGGAAGCAGCAAGCACACCGCAAGCAATGGTACGTCTCCGCCCGCCCCGCCCCGCCCAGAAGCAACAGTACGTACCACCGCGTACCTGCGCCTGTTGTTGGTCAGCCCACGACCCGCCGCTCCTTCGCTCGAAAGTCAACACCATCGCCCTGAGACACTCGCAAAACATACACGAGAGCCATACCTTATCACAGAACCCCGCGTCTCGTCTACTGCAAAAAGCAATACTGCGCAAAGAGAAGACGATACACAGACTGACGCGATCATGGGCGACAAACAGGCACAGAGCACCAACTTCAAGGAGGCTTTCTCCCTCTTCGACAAGCGCGGCAATGGTCGTGTTCAGCTCGACTCCCTAGGCGACCTCCTGCGCGCATGCGGCCAGAACCCGACTCTCGCTGAGATCAAGGACCTCGAGAGCTCAGTTGGCGGAGACTGTAAGAGCACACGATCCCCACCATCAACACCACAGACGTGCGCGCGGTTTGGCTGACGAGTAATGCGAAACCAGTTGACTTCGACTCCTTCACCCGCGTCCTTAACCGCCCGGGCGGCTTCCGCGACCCAGGCGAGCCCGAAGAGTACTGCCGCGGTTTCCAGGTCTTCGACAAGGACCTCACAGGCTTCATTGGCGTTGGCCAGTTCCGATACATCCTCACAAACTTGGGCGAGAAGATGAGCGATGACGAGGTGGATGAGCTGTTGAAGGCTGTGGACACAAGCAGTGGGGAGCTGAACTACATGGGTGAGTGGATGCAACAAGAAAAAGGCTATGAGGACGTGAGAAGTGGCTAACGTCGACATGCAGATATGGTCAAGATGATTCTGCAGAACTGAGCGGAGTCTCTAGAAATCCAGTCTTGAATAGGCGTTTTGGGGAAGATGTTTATGATCGCATGGAAAGCGCGGATGGCGTTTGGGAGGCTTGAAAGGGTACAGACAGACACCAGCAGAGTTTTCGGGAGAGTGATGGCTGCTTGGTATGCATCAGACTTCTTCACGTATTGAACGACGCAAGGAAGATCATGCAGGAAATGCGAGACTTGTAATTACACCAATTACTGCACTATCGCACTCTCCATTTCAATAACCACCTGGCTCTGCAGTCTTCGCGCAAATTTGCGCTGCTTCTCTGGACAGCATGTCTACTCGCTTTGAGCTTCGGCAACCGGAGTGAAATGTACCACTGGCAAGCGATCCGGATCCCAACCATTCGCTGCAGCCACGAAATCGGAATACGCATGCCGCGGCTCTGAGACCACAACAGTTGGTACTTCCGTCTCCGTGGCCGAAGGCTGGTGATGGCGGCGATGACAGTCCATATAATGAGGGTCATAATGGTCGCATTCAGGCTCCGGCCGTTTCGGGTCCGTACCATGAGGGCCAGTGACTTCACCGTCATGATCATCATCACCTTCCATAATGGCCTTGCCAGCCTGATCGAACGCGACGCGAAGGCCAGCTTTGAGCGTGGTGTCGGTGATGTGTGTGATTAGGCTGCCGATTCCCCCTCTCTTCTCCTTTTCCGAGACTTCGACTTCCTCTCGCTTTTTGTGAGGGATGTCGTAGCCGTCGATCTGGTCGTCGCCTAGGTAGCTGTCGTTCAGCAGCCAGTGCGAGCAGTGAGGTTCGATGTAGTTTTGTCGGGATTTGATGTCCCATTGGTCGGCCCAGCAGCTGCCGTAGTGCATGGCTACGGTGGCGAGGGTGTAGGTCTGAGAGAAAAAGTGAGTGGTGAGATGGAAGAAGGGAAAGAGAGGTGGCTTACCTGGTGGCCATACGCCTTTCCATGCTCCCACTCCTTGCACTCCGGCTTGAAGTGCGCCCAGTCGCGAGGCGTGACTGGCGAGTTGAGTTTCTTTACCTTCCACTTCTTGCAGACTTTGTTTTCGACTTCCAGCTCATCGGTGGTGGTGGTCCGCTGGTGAGCGCTGTAGGTGTTGAAGATGCTGTCGTGAGGGGAGCTATCTTCCTCATCGTTATCCATTTCATCGTGAGGGTCATGGCGCTTCTCTGGAGCCTTCTCTGTGGTATTATCCGGGGCATGGGCGTGGCCTTCGACACACCAAGGGACTTTATCGCCAGAACGAGAATCCTTGACCGCCCAGCGGTTACAGACGCCGGAGACGACTTGCGTGATGACGAGCACGTACGGCTAGAATCGTGTGAGCTGAAGTCTCGAACTTCAAGACGAACAGTTGAATTGACTTACATCGGGATGAGACTGTAGGCCATTGTAGCGGAAGTGGCAGTATGGCTTCGCAAATCTTCCATTCTCGGTGACGTTGACAGCCCATTCTGTACACACTTTTAGTTGGAAGGAATACCAGAGTTCGGTGTCGATGTTTTGCAGCAGAGGTCTGTCTTCATCAACAGTGAGGTGTTGAGGCACAGGTGGATCTGGATGCAGAGGTGCGTCTTGAGGCCCAGGTGTGTCTTCAGGCTCAGGTGCGTCTCCGGGCAGAGGCGTGTCTTCAGGCAGAGGTGCGTCTTCAGTGTCACGCTTCGTGTTGTCGAAATTGGGGTGGATTGGTGAATCGCTACCCAGCTGGTTCATTTGAGGCACCCATTCACCTTCGGAGTTGAGCAGCCCGTCGCACTTGGGAGCGACATAGTCGAAGTCCATCATGACGCCCCAGACAGAGCAGCTACCATTGTAAACCTTGGCGCCGTAGAGTTCGTAGTTCTGAGAACATTCCAGGTTAGCATTTATCACTCACTCAAGAAATGTTGCCTGTGCTTACACCCTTATGATCAGGCTCGACAGATATTCTGGCGCAGTGTGGGACTACGACGCCATCATTGCCGACCTTCGGCTCCCACTCCTCGCAGAGACGACCGTTGGCTTTGAGAGTTCCAACATGTCCGACATTGAGGACGCGAGGGCCTCGGGTGCCAGTAGGCTGTGGACCAAAGATCCAAGAGACGTGCCCTGGTGTCAGAGGCGCCGAGGTCTCGGTGGGCGTTGCCGTGGGGGCTGGAGTCGGTGCTGGAGTTGGAGCTGCATTGACAAAGGCAGCAGCAGCAACGAGAGAAGCAAGAATGGACTTCATGTTGTCAGATCGGCTCTTCTACGTCGAGCGTCGGATAGCAAGGGTGAAGAAAGGAAGCCCGGAGGGTGTCGGCTCTAGTAGCTCTTTTGTAGTGCTGGATAGAGTGGGTGGGCTATCGTACCGACATGGAGAGTCCAATGTTGTGGTTCCTATATGGGAGCTCATACTCAAGCTTGGGTTGAGTGTCCAATGCGCTTCCTCGCATATCTAAGAGAGTCAGCACGAAGCTCAGGTCAGCGGAAGGTTTATCGTCTGAACATCTCCAAATTCAGAACCGCGAGGTGGTAACCGCAAAGTTGCAAAGGGGGATGTGCCGGACATGTCATGAATCCAGGCGGACGGCTGATCCTGATGTATGGGATAATTGTATTTTGTTGTTGGATCTGCCACTTCTCACAGGCTCGCCGGCTCCTCTCCATCTTTGGCCATCTCTTCCCTCAACCATTTTGCCTCCTTCTCCATCTCCTCCATACTTCTGGGCTTCCTCTCTTCATCCTTCGCCCACTGTCCAACCTGCTTTTTCTTTCCTTCTCCTTCGGTCTCGGCCTCGCGCTGATGCTTTCCGACATTGCCCTCTTCTCCCTCCAACCACTCATGCACCTTGTCACCTCCGCCCGGATCGCCCTTCACCCTCGGAATGACATGACAGTGCACATGCGGCACGCTCTGCCCCGCGGCTTCTCCATCTTGCACCGCGACGTTGAACGCTTCGGCTTTGTAGACGCGCTTGAGTGTCCTTTGGATGCGCGTAACGGTGAGAAAGAGGTCGCTGATTTCGTCCTTGGTGAGGTCGGAGAGATGCGGTTTGCTGCGGAGAGGCGAGACGAGGATGTGGCCCGGTAGGAGAGGCTTGAGATTTACGAGCGCGAAAGAGTGTGGTGTAGTATGAAAGACCTACCGTTCTCAGCCTACGTTGTTCCTGAGTGGAGGTGATGGAGACGCATGCCGTACTTGTGAAGTTACGTTGAAGGAGCCGAATTTGATGACACGGCCGGGGAAGGGAGGCATCTCGTCTGCTGATGGGGCACTCATCGAATTGTGCTGTGCGAGTGGGATGTTGTTGTGGTGAAGGAAGAAGTCGCTGTCAATCTCTCGAACTCACTCGGTCCTCGGCCGCTGACGTCAAAACCTGTGGGACATCGTGGCTTCCAAATCAACGTCTATTGAGACGAGTCCCTCTCTCTTTCTATCCTACTACAATCCACACATTCAAACGGCATGACAGGCTCAGATATGCAGTCCGCTGCAGCGAAATTCTTCACCGCAAAACAATTCGCCGTTGCAGGCGCTTCTTCCATCACCTCGAAATTCGGACATCGCATATTCGCTTGGTATCTGCAGAAGGACCTGCCTGCGATTCCTCTAAATCCAACGATTTCAAGTGTGACCGTACGACAGAAAGAATATGAAACCGTAGCATCGCCTTCGAAGGTCTCGAATCCCGGCGAGACCGGCTTGTCCGTTATCACTCCGCCGCCTGTGACAGCCAAACTCCTCCAGGAGGCCAAGGAGTCAGGTATCATGGCCGTCTGGCTACAGCCTGGTAGCTTCACGGATCGCGAGTTGGAGTATGCGCTGAAGGAGTTCCCTGGAGCTGCCGTTGGAGGCTATGCCGATGGCACTGTTGGAGGTGAAGGATGGTGTGTGCTTGTCGATGGTGACCAAGCTATGAAGGCTGCAGGGCGCCAAAAGGGCAGTTCAAAACGGCAAGTCGATCGAAGGCAAGCCCTTTATTGCTCGTCTGTCTAACTAACGAAAGTGCAGAGAGTCGAAGATCTAAACGACCGCCGAAGCCGAGAGCTGAGGGGGTCAGGAAGCAACCGCCTCGAAGGGCCGCACAGAGTGCTGCATCGAGTGCGATGAATATCGACAGGGCACTTCAGAACGGATGATAGGCGCTCTATATGCTACTAGGATTACATGAGTTGTGGGAGCCCATAGTGGTCTAGTATCGAGACAACATGGAAATGGAACGCTTTCGAGCGATGATGCGAAGACATTCCAGCCTGCTGTTCGAGTGCTGTATTGCAATTCATCTAATCTCTCCCCTCGAGTGCAACTGCAGTGTTTGCCACACAGTGTAATAGCACGGCGTGCAATGCAAGTAATCTGGAGCTTGTGCATCGAAGCTGCTCGTGTCATTGGGCAGACATTCGGCCCATTCACTTCAGAAATTTGATTATCTTTGGTATGGTGATGAAGTTCACTCCCGGCTGTCCACGTTCTGATGGTTCTGAAGCTGTGAAGTGTAGGAAGGTGGACGGACGAAGCTGGCACATGCTGCCAAGCCTTGCCAAGACCAAGCTTCCCGATTGGGAACATGGAAGCACAGCAATACATTCGACCACCACGCAACGAGTATTGCAGCTATTGGGCCACAACAACATTCGATGGATAGCTTGAGCTTTGAGGAAGCTCATAGTAATCGCAATTACAAGCTGACGTCATATTTGCAGCAAAAATTGAAGAAGTGCGCCAAAGCTCAAAATTTTCATTTCAAACACTTCTCCTCCATAACAACGCTTCAAGAACGATACAATAGAGCAAAAAGAAACTAATCACGTGCCTCCACCCTGGATCGAACAGAGGACCTCGTCATAGCCGGAAGTGGTCCGGGAGGTACTAGTGACGCGCTCTACCACTGAGCTATGAAGGCTTTTTGATCGAGCAATCACCCAGCAGTGTTGCTGCTGGTTGGACATTTGCTAGCTACAACGTTTATGATTCTGAACAAATCACGCAGCGATCTGGAACGGGCTCACGTCTTGATCACCCCTTGAGCCCCTTAACCATTCACTTGCCAAAAACAGGAGTATGTCGAGAGCACGCATATCGGGGCGATTTGATGAAGGATCTGATGACGAAAAGCGTCGATGATTGATCTCTGGAGCTTGCGGCAACCCATCTGTGTTGCATTTGGTCGGGGTTCACCCCTTTTCGACTTGAGGCCAACCGATCTTGCCCAAACTTGTTCGAGCCATGAACGCATCGCTACTTCGAACATGATCCCGTTCGATGAACTCATTTAGAGTGCATTTGGTATGGCGTGTTGGCATTGATAGAACGGACATGGAAGTTGAATTCTAGCGAGAGTCGAAGACATCGACGTCTAACCACTTGATCAGATAACCCTTACACGACAGCAAGTTGTGCTCATATTCAAGCCTATATATTATAATACATTCAAACCAAGTGCATTGGAATGTAACTCAAACTCCGAAAGCTGGCACGGCCACCAAGCGGTGCGTGACACCACCGTCGTCGTCGCTGACCTCCTCGTTCCAAATCTTGTCTTTGGATTTGACAGAATTCATTCAGTCAATCCCTCCCAAGAAAAGTCAGAAACTCTGGGAGTATTTAAGTGCTCGACTCGTTTCCAGTGATGCCCCATTTTCATCGATTCTTTGAGAGCTGGTCGGGACTGCTGCCGATAAGCAGCGTGGGAGGCTTGCCTGCGATTGAATGCGGCTGCCGTACAACTGTTTGACGGTGGAGATCGCAGCTGTTGCCTTGAGTTGGCACATCGATTCCCATAACCTGTCAGTATGAACATCCGGATCTTCGTGCGTTCGCTGCGCCAGGTCACCAAGATTATCGAAGTGAAGTTCGACATGGAAGGGGACTCTTTCACCCTCAGCATAAAGATTTTTACTTTGAGCGTACCGGCGGCCTTTTGCTGCTCATAATGATGTCCACTATTGCGCGCACGACATGAGGTGAAGTCTGTTTAGAAGCACCTTCCGTTTGTGCTGCAGTCGCTTCCAGAAAGCCACGGAAGCCTTTCCGCATTCACATGCGTCTTCCCGGCTCGCGCTAGGGGACCCCTGTCCATCGCGTGGCTGCCTAGAACGCGACTTCTATCTCAACTTCAACATCACCTCACCGCCGGGCAAACAAACACATCGGCGTCATGCCCCGACGTGGAGCGGCGCGCAACGTCGCGTCCTTCCTCGAAGAGAATCATCGACTGCGGACAGAGAAAGAGAGACTTGAATCCAGACTCGAAGAACTTCAAACGGAGATCGAGATGATCGGGGATCAGCTCGACGGGGTCAATGCCGAGATTGAGGACCATGAGAGCGTACGTTCCTGCCTTCTGCTGCAGTCAGCAGTGTAACTTCATGCGCTGATCGCCTGCAGCAACTTGACGGCTTCAAATTGCCATCGCTTCCAATGCGTGGCCAGAACATCAAGCCTAAACGCCCTACAGTCAACTCCCGGGCAAGTCCAAAAGCCAGCACCAAGTTCAAGGGCTCTCCCAATGCTCTCACAACTCCCGCCTCCACGGAACATCATGGGTCGTACGAGTGTGAGGACGAAACTCAAGAACAGCAACACGCACACAAGGCCAACACGCAACGAAAGCTCCTGACGCCTTCAATATTCAGCAAGCACAACCCTACTGTCGTCGATCTGGATGGAGCCTGGACAGAAATCTGGTGCCACGTATGTGGTGCTAACAGCAGTGATGCCAGCAACGAATATTTCCGTGGCGTGCCCGGGCTCACTCGCCACTATGTCAAGAAGCACAAGAATTTGCAAGAGCAATACACCTGGAAAGACGTCGTGGCGATTTGCGGCCGGCAAGCGTTGACCGAGAAGCAGATCAGCGACGTGACCAGAGGTGCGAAGGTCTTCGGGCATCGCCAAGCCGGCAAGGAGCAAGAGCAAGAGCAAGAGCAGCAAGATCATCAATCGCAAGAGTCGGACGAAGCCAGTGACAAGCAGTCTGAAAGTGAGAAGCCTGAAGTTGATGCTGTCACGACCGTCGAGGAATCAGACTGTACCGAAACAGAGTCTGCCGAAAACACGGCAAAGGTGACCAGCGGAAAAAAGTCGCCAACCTCTCATACAAGAAGTGCTCTCGAGAATGCTCTCGAGGCTTTCAGGGCTGGTAGTCTGGTACACTCCTCAGGCGGCTCTGGCAAGAAGAGGTCTCGTTACGCCGTCATTGACGAAGAAGACGAAGAGGAGGAAGGGGAGCATGCCACCAGTCTCGCGCCTCTCAATCGCCCAGAGAAACGTATCCGTGCCGCCGACTCGCACTAAAACATACGATCTCTCTTGCGTCTCTTGCGGTCCAGAGGCAATTTTCGACTCGAATTGCCCGTGCATCTTGGTAGAACGAGATTTAGTGGTCCTTGTTCTGACCCAGCCTCTGCGCTTGCACTGACTGCTCTCCCTTGACTTTTTCCAAAGGCAACTTCATGGCATGTCTTTGTTGCTCTGCTCTTTCTCTCGATAGCCGGCCAAGAGGACTTTCCTATGCTGACTCGTTGAGTTGTCTGGATGCACATCGTGAGCAATCCTCGCATCGCCTCAAAACGAGGCTGGATGGGTCCTTTCTTCAATTTTCTTGACATGGCCCAGCAGACAAGGAAATCAATATTGGCATTGGACTTGCGGTCTCTCCATTCTCCGATGCCCAGACAAATGTGCAGATGCCACTCTTCTGACAATCATATCTTGCAGGGTCGCAGTCCAGCAGGAATTTGCTCTCATTCTCCAGCAGCTGTATTTGTCAACGACCTCAATCGCCAGACAGGATTGTACTGACTACGCATTCTTGTGCCGATTGCATGGGCTTTCTTCGGACAGCTGCATTTCGGCTGCGAGTGTGTTGAGCTGTTGCCGGCAATAATCGTTCGACACATCTCGCCTTCCGTCTGTCCAGGTAGCCGCGGCCGTCGCCTTTCTATGGCGTGTGAGGCTCGCAAGCTCCTAGGAGGTTGCTTCATCCAGACCCACATCTGGAATTCAGTCGCGGCATCGGACGGAGTGGCTACATCATATGCTCCACCCTCCACATTGGCTTCTCTCGATGTTTCCCATTCCCAAGGTTTGAGTGCTCGGCAGAAAAGCAGTGCGCGAGGTCGAGAAGATGGGCAGAAACGCGACGGCTTTTACAACAAAATGCGGACATGGGTATGGTGGTCTAGAGCAGCGTCTCCGTGACGAGACATTCTCAAACATTCCCCAGAGCGCTGGTGGGCCACATGGAGTGAGAGTGTGGAGAGTTGAGGAAAACTGCTGGAGAAGTCGGACCTGCCACCGCGTCTCGGGGTCCCGGTATGCCCCTTTGGGTAAGCCCCCGAGACGCCCGCCTCCGAGCAACCTGTCATGGTTGCCCCTCTTCCGGTACGATGAGATCAGGCCAAAGCTGTTGAATAATTCGTCGCAACCCTAGAGAAGTGTCTGCGGCAATGGCGTCCGGAAACAGGCGTATAAAGATCTCGCAGACCTCCTCCATCTCGTCTGATCACTTTTACCAAAAGATCACCAACCACAACACAGGTACAGCGAAGGTCATCAACAAACCCGACCCAGAACACTGGACCAAGACAGCCACAGCTATCGGCAACCCCTCCGATCCTGAGAAGTACGGGAGCCAGACCAAGAGTCGCAACGAGCCCGTAGCAGAAGAAATCGAACCCAAGAGGCAAGAGCCCGAACAAGTCGAAGGTTTCGATACCAGTCAGCTTTAGAAGCACAACACCATCACAATGTCTGGAGGCATGCGTATCGCCATGGGCTGCGACGAGGCAGGCTGCGGCTACAAGAACAAGATCAAGGCCGACTTCGAGGCCGACCCTCGTGTCGCTGAGGTCATCGACGTTGGAGTCAAGGACGCCAGCGACAAGACCGCCTACCCACACCCAGCTGTCGACGCCGCGAAGTTGATCACCTCCGGCAAGGCTGACCGTGCCCTCCTCATCTGCGGCACTGGTCTTGGTGTCGCCATCTCCGCCAACAAGGTCCCAGGCATCCGCGCCGTGACCGCCCACGACAGCTTCTCCGTCGAGCGGTCCATCCTCAGCAACGACGCCCAGGTCCTCTGCATGGGCGAGCGCGTTGTCGGCCTCGAGCTTGCCCGCCGCCTCGCGAAGGAGTGGCTCGGCTACAAGTTCGACCCCAAGAGCGGCAGCGCCGCCAAGGTCGACGCCATCAACGAGCACGAGAAGAAGAACTTCGACCTGAAGGCCTGAAGTACCACAACTTGAAGCAGACATGTCACCTACGACAGTTTATGCAGGGAACAAAAACGGTTGTTCGCCTTTGGGAGGAAAGGTCATCCAGGGTGCTTATGTACCATCGACATGCCCGCGTCGTTGTGCACTTGCTAGATTGTCATGAGTACTTTAACCAATACCTGTCTCTTGGACCAGATTTTGATAACGAGATAGAAGAAATGAGATTTGCTTATAGATCAATCATCCTCGACGTACACCTGTTCACACACTCAGTCATGTCTTCAGCTCTGTCAATGACTAATTAGGGATGAGAACAGGGCTGCGTCCCGCATCAGCCGGTGAATTCTCGTCGGCGAGAACATAATCCATGTGTACAGATTGAGGTATCACTTACTAGACATCAGAAGCCCGATCGCGTTTGCATGTGAAAAGCTTGGCATCAAGCCTTCCGCGCCCAAGCGCCTTCCTCGCACAGGCAAATCGACTGCAAAAGAAGATCTAAACAACACTCAAGACAACACTCGTACATCAACACAACCAACACAACCAACACACACGATACAACATGAAGCTCTCCACCACCCTGCTCTTCACCATGCTTGCGGCCGCAGCACTCGCCATGCCCCCTGCAACTGGCTTCACGACGGGAGTCAGCAACATCACTTGCATGCCAGGCGCGGAGGGCGACAATGCTTGCATCCTCGAGGGCTGGAACAGCTGTTCCACGGACACCAAGCTGTGCGTGAAGGGAGATGGGCTGAAGCTGAAGCGTGAGTGGAGCTGCAACGGCAAGAGTATCCCTTGCGACCTCAACAAGGACGGAGACCGCCTCTGTGAAAAGGAAGCCTGTGCGAGCTGCAACGAGCGCGGCTTCTGTGAGGGCAGACCGACGACTGTGAGTGGCCATCAAGCGGGCTCCTGTGCTTGCGTCTTCTGTGTTTGCTGACGAGTCTGATTCAGGAGAAGAAACGCGAGTCGGTCGATTGCTCTCAGCAGATTCCTTGTGCGGCAGATCTCGACAGCCATATGGTCTGCCAGACTCACGGTTGCGGATAGCACTACTGCGATGCTGAGGCGCGCGTGTGCCGGAAGCTTGGAGATGAGTTGGTACGCATGAAATCCCTTGTCCAAGATCATCTGAGCAGCAGTGCTAATTGACCGGAATAGAAACGCTCCAACTTCGCCTGCAACGACATCTACTGTACTCCAGGTTTCGCCGGCGATGCATCTTGCGCAGACCAGAAGTGCGGCTACTGCAGCGCCGTGACGAGCAGATGCACCGAGTTTCCAGCACCTGCAGTCAATTTTTCCCTTCCATCGAGTCCTCAGCTCGGACAAGAAATCCAGGAGAAGCGCCAGTCTGTCTCGTGCAACAACATCTACTGCACCCCAGGCGAGCCAGGAGACAAATCGTGCAAGGACCAAGGCTGCGGCTACTGCAATTGGAGAACCAGCAAGTGCGCGAAGTTTCCCTCGGAGAAGCGCCAGTCTATGGCGTGCAATAACATCTACTGCACTCCAGGTCCAGAGGGAGACCAGTCCTGCCAGCTTCAGGGATGTGGCTCGTGCAGCGCTGAAGCCAGAAAATGCATGTGAGGCCTAATCCGAAGGTTGAGGTGGCATCTCGACAGGTGATAAGCCAAGTCGGTGCACCAATTTTTTCTTTTCAGATGAAGCATGAGAGTCCGACCATGAGCTCTTTCCGAGCACAAGCAGTGAGATACGAGACAAGCAACGAGTGGATGAGGCAAGGAGATACTAGTAATTACATCACTCACCTAGTACTTCGTTTCGTTTGCCAATATCGAAGAAACGTTATTAGCATCCTACTTGCCCAATAACACATTCGCCTCCACCCCCTTCTCCGTCATACAACGACACAGCCCATGCAACTCATCATTCAGACTTCTGACTTTGAAATTCGACTGTGGAAACTCGTCTTTGGCAATCAGCATTACATGCTTCACATTCTCCGGTAGCCTGTGTGTAATTTCAGCAGTCCAGAGATCTATGAGGCCACGACATACCTGCTCATCCGTTTCGGTGTAGGGTTTTGGTGGAGGTCCGAGCCCGAACACTCGGCGTCGCGCCAGTGAGATGCGATCGCTAAGTGAAATGGATAGCTCTGAGGGAGGAGCGATGAGATCTTCGTGGGGGAAGAGCTCAAGGGTCAGGTGTTGGTCTTGCTCTTCAGAGGTTCTGAAGTGTGAGCGAACGTCAAAGTCGGCTGAGACCTCAGGTGTTGTGTGGTAGTAGCAGAGATCCTTGAATTCGTACAAGTTCATTGGTTTTCCTTTGGTCAGCCAGTTCTTCTCTGTGAGATGAAGAGCGTCATTCCAGCGCGGATCGATCTGTGCGCGGCTTGAGCTTAGACTCTGGATATGCTGCCAAAGCTCTTTCTCCGGGAGGTCCATCATCGCCAGGGCTTCTTGGCGAATGGCCTCGTCTTTAATAGCCTGCGCTTGTCTGTCCGAATCAGATTCTGGAAACAAATCGTCGTCCGGTTGGAACATGCTCTGCTCGAGGAGCTTGGCGATGATGTGCCGCCGTAGGATGCAAGGCTCGCTGTAGAGATGGTCAGCCATAATGCAGATTAGTTCTTGAGGTAGCGTGGTAAAGAAGGCCATGAACAAAATGAAACCTTGCTGCATGAGAACTAAATATGCCGCAATCTTGATTCAACATCTCGAGACCTGGATCTGCGCACCATGGAAGGTGGACTCGATTTGAGATGAGATCTTGGAGCCAGTCGAGATCTGGGCGAATGTGGTGGGATGTTCTGTATCCTCTGCATGTTGCTGATGTGCGTTCACTTATGTCCCGCACTAAGATGTTCCAAATCTTAGATTGAGCGCATGTGAAGTGTGCGTATAGCACCTTCCTCACGAATTGCACCATCACGGTCTACTCTTACGTCAGGCGTCGCGCCTTCCAATATCGATCTTACTCTCCCAACTGCACTTTGTTTGAATGACATCTCTTCCACTTCTCCTTCTCCTTCACCTCCACCGTCTCTTGAGGCCCCCTCTACAATCGCGCCGCGGCTGGTTCCGCGCTGAGAGGTTCGCGGTTGTTCGAGGTGCGATACCAACGCGGAGACAACTCTGTACGGGGACACTGCTCTTCTCCAGGCCACGGTACTCGCTCTGATGGATCTCATTTTGTCGGTGACTGGTTCGACGAATGTTCGTGGCCGAAACGCTCTCAGCGCGACTGATTGTTGTTGAGACGCTGCTCATATTCGCTCCTTAATCGGAACGCGACCGTCCTGTCGTGGTCTGGAGGCGAAGTATCTTCATCACGACCTGCGAAACGCATGCAGGTGTACAAAGCAAATACCTCGAACTGCAGCGATGCAATCCAATTTCTTAGGGCATGATGAGGCTATGATGACAAGATAGGATGTTCCATGGGGCCTGAGGCTTTCTCCGTGTCATCCTGGTCCACGACACACCGAATAAGGATCAGCCGCGACAAGCGATGTACAATTCTTCTACAACATGCCCAGCGCCGAGAGTGCACCATCTGCCTGATATGCCATCGGCGCTCTGTCACATGCACTCTGGAGACAACGGCTTGAAGGCAGACTAAAAGGATGAGTGAAGTCACGATCGGCCGAAGGACGTTTCGTCTTTCGTCAGACCCCGACGCTGCTACTCCGGGTTAGGCGGGATCTGATCCAACCCTATTTACGATGTCAAGACAACCTCGACGCCTCTGATTGGCCGAGAAAGTGTCCTTATCTTTCGACCTCACTTTGAGAAAGCGTGTGCCTGTCAACGGATTTCTCTTAGGTACAGAATTGCGGGTTTTACGTACAAATGCTGTAGCATTTGCCAGGAGCTTCACGCTTGTCCCTCGCATCCGCAGCGACGTGCAACACTGCCGTCAAATCGCTGACTTGGCGGGTGTGCTCATCAGATTGCAGGTAGACCGCTATATCTCCCTCACACGACGTCCTCGTGTGCCCAATTTGCTCGTGTGAGGCATATATTCACTTACACTCCAGACATCGGCACATGAAATCGCGCTGAAACCACACGCTTTGGACGCATACCCGTCAGTCCAATGACCCCAAAGACGCTCGATCATCTCATCTTCATTTCTACGCTCTCCGCCTCCTCCGACCACGCTTAGTGTTCATATTTGTCGCCTACGCTCCGCCTCTCACGATTGTGTGCTTATTCGTCTGATAAGCACTGTCTATCCCTCGCAGCACTGCTTCTCCAGGCCGACTGCCAGATAACCACTCCGCACGCGGTTTGTCAACGCGGCCATCTGGACCGGCCACTGCATGAGGTTCTTGTGCAACTGCTTCCCCATTTGGAAGGATCGAGTGTGACCAGCTCTGCCTATCTATCCTCCAGAGCGATTATCCCAACCTTGTTCTGATATCATTGGACTTTCGCTCGCCAATATGGCCACGGCAATGGCTGTGCCCCCTCTGGCCCCACGGCCCTCTCCCCGTCCTATCGCGGCTTGGTCTCCTCCTAAACATTCCATGGAAGCCAAGGAATATCGTCCGGCTCTGAGACAACTTCAACAAAGCACACCTCCCTCTCGTACCCGACGAGAACGACCCTGCGACGGCTGCCGGAAACGCAAATCAAAGTGTGTGCTCCAGGAAGACCGTCGCTGCGTGCTTTGCGAGTTTCATAAACAGGAATGCACGTTTGTGGAGAACGCTCAGCCTAGGAAGCGCAAGGCAGATGATAGCAACAAGCAGCAGCAACCTCCTTCAAAAAAGAGTCCCGTTGTCCTTCAACGGCCAGTCACTGCTCCTACCGCGCCCTCCCGATCTGTCACTGCAGAACCCAAACGTCCGTCCACCCTGAGTACCCAACAGCCGTCTATGAGGAAGCCGTTCGCCGTGGATGAGACGCTGAGCTTGCAGCGCCATCGTCACTGCAAGTATCTGGGCCAGACCACCGCTCTGGATGCATCGCTGATTGGTCTCGGCTCCTTCAACGACAAGAACGAAACCGAGTCTACTGTCGGTACTCTACGACAAGTCAATGGCACCGAGTATTTTAGTACGCATGCGGATGCCGACGTCCAAATACCCGACGATGAGGCGAGAGCTCTAGCGGAAATCGACCAAGTCATTGGTTCTCACGGTCCCGCTCTCATCGACATCTACTTCCGCCATGTGCACCCTAGCTACCCTATCATTCAGAAGCAGGCCTTCCTCGACAGACATCAGCATGGCGACCGACAGTTCAATCCTCCGCTGCTGGCAGCGATGTACCTCCTGGCCATGAGCTGGTGGGAGCAAGACTCGTCGGTTTCATCGCATCCCAAACCGGACATGGCGAGACTGGAATATATTGCAATAACGAGCCTCACGATCGCCATGCAGCGGCCCAAGATATCTGCTGTCCAAGCGGGTCTTTTACTTCTTCAACGACCGAAATCAAGCACATGGACCCTCACTGTCCAACTCGTCGCCCTAGGACAAGATATCGGTCTACACCTCGACTGCTCCGACTGGTCAATTCCACGCTGGGAGCGACTCCTCCGCAAACGCCTCGCCTGGGCTCTCTACATGCAAGACAAATGGAGCGCCGTCATGCACGGCCGCCCCTCACACATCAACGCCGCAGACTGGAACGTCCCCGAGCCCACCTTCCACGACTTCGACGAGAGCATCTCCGACACGCCCGCCTCACCCGCCGACGAGTCTGAAGAAGACCAGCAAGGCCGCATGGTCTTCATGCAAATGATCTCCCTCACCTCCATCATGTCCCAAGTCTGCGACACCTTCTACTCCGAATCCGCCAAAGCCGCCGCGACATCCACCCAGCTCGTCCTCAACCGCGCCAAACCCGTGCAGATCAAGCTGAAAGACTGGTTCTCTCGGCTCCCCGCCGAATGCAAAATGGACAACACCGCCTCCCACTTGCAGGGCTACCTGCACCTCGCCTACTTCGCGACCGAGATCTCCATCCACCGCCGCATCGTGCAATCCCTCTCCGCCACCTCGTCCGCCTCTCTCTCCCCGAGCGAGAGCTACATGCTCTACATCTGCCGCTCGGCGGCCAAAACCCGCCTCATCTCCGCCCTCGACTTCGTCAACCGCCTCAAACCCTCCCACCTCTCCGCGTTCTGGTTCTTCGCCTCCTCCTCCAACTTCGCTCTCATCGGCACTTTCGGCGCTTTGCTCATGGCAACCGCCCCGGGCCGCGAAGAAGCTGAATTCTACGCCTGTCGCTTAAGAGAGTTCGAGTGGACGCTGAGCGTGAGCTGCAAGCGCGCACACTGGATCTCTGGTGCGGTCGGCGTTGTGGGCGCCAATTGGAGTCTGCTGAGAGGGTTGGGGGAGAAGCCGGAGACGTTTGGGACGGCGGGGATTGGTTTGAAGATGGATGAGAGTGTGGGGAGTGAGGTGAATCGGGGGCTGGGCATGTTGAGTGGGGAGAATGTGGAGATGATTCCTGGAGGGGGGAGGATGGTGATGGATGCGGATCAGGAGAGTTGGAATTCGGGGGAGACGGGGACGATGAGTCTTTGATGGAGATACAACCTGACGCGGATAGGATATGCTTTTGGCTACAGGATATGGATATGTTATGAAGGGATCTGGGTTCGGGATGAGATGGGTATAGAGCTTAGAGATGACTGGTTATGACCGTATGAATTCAAGCATTTGGTATGATTTGGTTTTTCTTTCATGTTCTGGCTGTTCTGTGGACCGGATTGACTGACGATTGCTGCTGGCATTGACTCTGTTCCATCCCTCATCTTCCGTAATGCGACTGCTTCAACCATGCTCGTCTTCCGTCAAACCGGGACATCCTTCCATCTCCTGGTCCTCATAACTACACTTACACCAGAAGCAGTAATTATACTTTTCCCTTAAGTACTGTAAGATCTTCTCCAGTCGCTCGCTGAAAGGCATTGTCTCCAGCTCTGACAGTTCCGGGTCTTCCTCATCCAGATCCTCCTCCACAGCAGTTTCGGACGCGACTTTGCCGTCGTCTTGACCATCCGAGTCTTCGTCGTACTCCGCTGCTCTGCTTCGCGAGAGAGATTGCTGCAGCTCGCTTCGCATTCGCTTTTCGCGATCCTTTTCCAGACGTGATTTGACGAGGGGCCGGTAGAGGACGGGGATACTCCGCAGTGGGCGCTGAGGTTTCTTCGTCTTCTCTTCCTCCCCTCCCTCCTTTTCCTTATCTTCCTCAAATCCCTCCAGCAACCTCATCGCACTCCACCACTGCCCCTCAGCTCTCTTCTCCTCCCTCTCCCGCATGTTCCGCTCCCGATACTCCTCCGCCGTCAACCGTGCCCGCTTCTCACCTTCCTCGCGCTCTCCCATCGCCTCCCTGATTTTGCGTTTCTTTTCATTCTCCATCCCAATACCGCCCCGGCCATCTTTCATCTGCACTTCGATCGGTCTCGTCCGCGCATCTTCTGTCTTACCAAGCGCCTCGCCGGCTTTGTAGCCCATCTTCGCCATCATCTTGGCGCCGATACTTTTGGAGGCGTTCTCGTTTTCGAACATGGAGGTGGCGAGGGCCTTTTCACGCGCTTCCGCGGCGGCTTCTTCTCGTTCCTTTTTAGATGGAATGCGTGCTTTTTCTGCGCGCTCCCTCTTCAGACGCGCCGTGCGCTGGAGAGATGTTTCCTTTGGGGCTGCTGAGGTTTTGGTGGATTTGGGGTCCTCGAAGGACATGGTGAGGTAATCGTCCTCTTCTTCTTCCGCCATTGTTTTGGTAGACGATGGTTTCGCTCCCTAGCTGTTTCGATTTTGAAACCCAGCAAGCGATGTCACGATCAACTTCTGTTCTTGATAGATGCGCTCTACTCTGCTGCTCTGAACGCTCACTCTCACGTGCTCATCTACTCAAGATCGCACCAGGACTTGCCTTTCGAATTTGGTGATTGGTACGCAGCAATGCAGGAACCGTTGCAGATGCGGTATTGTCTTTCTTTAGCACAAGGAAGCTACGCGAGCTCTTGGTGCTGAGCCCTTGGTACTTCACGCGCCGTCAGCAGCTTGCCGATGAGGCAGCGATTCTTTCAGCTCTCGTTTGAGCCTGTACTTTTGCTTCGTATGCCTGCAAGCTGAAGGTCGGGAGGCGTTGAGCGGTAGAATTCCGTGGATCGGGAATGCGTGAGGTGATTGTGGTTTTGTCAGAATTTCCAATCCTTCACAAATCGCGTCAAGCCCCACTGACGCACGTCCGCGGCTCCGCGCCGGTAGAGCAATTTAACCTGCTTAAGCAGCATTTGGTAAGCAGCTAGTCCACATATGGCAGCAAAACGAGCGGCTAAATGCCGTCTTTGGGACATTCGAGAATGGGAGCTGTTGTTAAGCTGGTGGGGAGGGAAACGAGAATAAATAGATCCACCATCTCCCTCTGTGTCCTTCCGTCCACTTCCTCATATCCACCCATACCTTCTCTGCAGCAGTTCGAAGAAGTTGATTCAATCACAATGGCTCCAAAGATCGCCATCGTCTACGTAAGTTCTCTCAAGCCTTGATCTTCACAGCCCAATGCCTTCCCGGAGCTATGACCTTGCCTCATAGATCTCACAACAGCTTTTCCTCTACAACAACATTCAGCAGAAACTAATGACATGCATCACAGTACTCCACCTGGGGCCACATCAAGCAGCTGGCCGAGGCCGAAGCTGCCGGCATCAGAGCCGCCGGCGGCCAGGTCGACCTCTTCCAGATCGCCGAAACCCTCCCCGATGAGGTCTTGACCAAGATGCACGCTCCTCCAAAGGACTCTTCCATTCCTGTCGCCGACCCAAAGACCCTCGAGCAGTACGACGCTTTCCTCTTCGGTATCCCAACCCGATACGGCAACTTCCCTGCCCAGTGGAAGGCTTTCTGGGACTCCACTGGTGGTCAGTGGCAGAGCGCTGCGTACTGGGGCAAGTACGCTGGTTTGTTCGTGTCGACAGGCACCATGGGAGGCGGACAGGAGACCACTGCCATCAACGCCATGAGCACACTTGCTCATCACGGATTCATCTACGTGCCTTTGGGATACAAGACCACTTTCCCAATTCTTTCGGACTTGAGCGAAGTGAGGGGTGGTACTCCATGGGGCGCGGGTACTTTCTCGGTAAGTGACATATCTGATTCAAGACGCATCTGGGAGTCTTTGCTAACGCCGATGATCCAGGCCGGTGACGGCTCCCGCCAACCCTCTCAGAAGGAACTCGACCTCGCCAAGCTGCAGGGTGAGGCCTTCTACGGCCACGTTTCCAAGGTCAACTTCGCGTGACTAGATGGCAGCGGCGCGCAGAAAGAGCAAAAGAAGGAACAACAAACAGCAGCGAATGGTACAACAACTGATGGTAATGCGACGAAGTCTTCGGGACAACAGCAACAGCAGCAGGCTTCGTCCTCTGCGGCTCCGCAGCAGAAAGAGAAGGACGAGAGCAAGGGTCCTTGCGGCCTTCCATTCAAGTGCTCGGTAGCGTAGACGGACAAATTTTATGAAGTTTGGAAAACCTGTCTTTCCTTTCTCATGATGGGAACATGTCCGCGTTTCAAATGCAACAAAACCGAAGAGGAAGGCACCTAGCAAGACGAGCCGTCGACAGGCTTTGTGAGGTTTCCTTGAGGCATCTTTCAGCCTGGTCTATTTTGTCTATCCGAAGTCGCTAAGCAGAATCAATATAACCTCCTGTTCATGTGATGAAGCGTGGAAACGTGATCGAACTCATCGTCAAGCCTGCGAGTGGAAAGTCTCACCCGCGGAAACATTTCCGCTTTCACCCGACCTCCTCTCTCCTTTCACCAAACAACCACCCATGTCCCAATCCGAGTATCCACCATCGAAATGCCGATATGCATCGAATGTCGATATCCGGTCAGCAATCTATACACGACGTACAGCAAAGCCGATGACAAGGCGCTGGGAAAAGGCGTGCGACTTACTCAATGTCCGCGATGTAAACGCTTCGCGGACAAGTATGTCGAGCACGACTTTGTGGTGCTATTTATTGATTTGGTCTTGATCAAGCCTCAGGTACGCGCTCGTTGTGAGGAACTATCGATTGTCTGCTTCCTGGGGCTCTGAAAGTGGCATTGTGAATGCGGGAGATCTTTCAATGAGTGTCAGCTGAAATTGAGGTAGGTATATCGGCATCTCTTGTTCAACCGACTGGGAAGGGAAGATGAACGATTCGACGTAAGTCAAGATAAGGAATAAGATTTTGATAAATATACTGAATGTCAAAGCCCTCCATCATCCGCCTTGGAATTCTGCTTCTCCTGTTCGACGTCTACCTCACATGGGCACGAATCGAGAAAGCCACGCCAGCATCACCTTCACTACCGCTCTCACCACCTCCTCCCCTTCCGCCTTTCCCAACAGGCACAAGCAGCGCCAACAACGACACATCCAGCCTTGACAACCTCGACGCAAGCGGCACACTACCCACCAGCTCGATCGCCAGCCAACCAATCCTAATCCAATACGTCTTCTTCCTCGCCCTCTGTACCCTGGAGACAGCGTCCTTCCATCTTCCGATCCGGACTCTTTTGTCTACCAGCTTCCCACGACCGCTGTCCTCTCTCATCCCGCATTACCCGCACCCAGCGCTCATCAGCACGGCGTTGCTGGTGTCCAGTTTCACCAAGCTCTTTCCGCTCATGTTGCTGGTGTGGAGGTACGATCTGCCGAGTAGTGCTAGTGCGGTTTCGTGGGCTGTCATTATCAACAATGTGGCTGCGCTGGAGATTCTGCTGGACTGCGGATATGTGAGGGCGGCTTTCTTGGCTGCTATTGGGGCTGTGTGCCGGGCTGCCATAGGCTGGGTGAGTATCTGTCTTATCCTGTCTACATTCCTTTTTTGCGCTGATGAGTGATATAGGGTATCTTGCGTGCAGTCGGAGTGGGAGGCGGCGTAGCTGCAGCTGGTGTCGTCGAGACCGGCGATCTCATCGACGTCTGGCGCAGTCTCATGGAGACTGTTGGCTTGGGTTGAAAGGCGTGTCCGCTTCCGTAGCTCAGAACTTCACTATAGCCGTATCCTGCTACTTGTATCACTTCAAAATATGGGACTTCTCATTGCATGCTCTTGCGTTCCTTAAACACTGTACACATCCGATTTCCCATTCCATCCTGTCCTGAAACGCCGTACTCGCCATCCCATGCTCTCCCCTCTCTTTCTCAATCAAAGAAAACTATTCCCAGCCGCAGGTCCCTGGTTGAATTCGGGTCGCAGATCTTTTCGTTGCGGTGATATGAGGGGATGCCATTGCGCGAGGAAGGTTATTGCTGTCCAGCCCGTCAGTCCCACGCCTCGTCTGTCTGGTCGCTTGCAGTACATACCCCACATGAGCCAACAACTCGCCGCGGACAGAATTATCGTAGATCGCCAGACGCTGCAAAGTCGTGTTAGTAGTCGCGGATGGAATGGTTTGGTGGTTCGGGGGAGACGTACGCTTGGTTCTCGCCTTTGGGACTGAAGAACCACGCGGCGAGGGAGATGACGCCGACGACCACGATGCTGATGATGATGCTCCAGCTGATGTCGCTGTTAGCGGAGCTTTGACTATCAGTTGAAGGAGTGTGGTATTTACCCGTTTGCCATTTTGAAGACGTGTGAGCTGGATGGTCGTTGCTTGCCTTGGTGCTTGACGGGGCTCTGGGAGAGCTGTCGGCGATGAAGTCAGGAACCCGAATCCGAAGATAGAGTGGCCCGTGCTCGACGCGACGACATTTTGACACTTGAAGCTGCTTCTTCCTCTTCTTCTCAAGAGTGACGCGCATTCAGAACCTTGCAATCATTCCATCGAGGGCAAAGCTCTCGCCCATCGTTGCGGAGATGGCACGAAGCAGATGCGCAGACTCACGCGGATTCAATTACTACACGTCGAAAGATGTACTGGATTGATGCTGCTAATGCTCAATTCTAGCTCTAAATATCTACCAGATCTTATCCCAAAATCTCCCAAAGGCGGTGGTTGGGATATCTGCTCCTCCGACTTCCCAGACGGAGCACTCGGCATCGATCTCGGCCTTGCCGGATACTAAATCTGCCTCAGAAGCTTTCACGAAGCTCGTCCGCTTGAAAATCTTCCAGAGGACGAAGACGAAGGCCGCAAACGCGATCCCAAAGTATGAGGTGATGAACCCTTGCACGTCGAAAGGTACGAAGACGTCGAATCCGATGAAAAGCAGGACCAGAGCTCCGAATCCAGCTCCGACGTACGCTGCATACGGCATCAGAGGTGCCTTCCACGGAAGGCTGTCCCTCGAGATGCCTTGCGCTTTCAGGGCTCTGTGGAAAGCTATCCAAACGACCACGAAGGAAAGGTAGCAGACGACGAAGCCGCAAGTTGCTAGGTCCACGAACCATCCGAAGACTGTGGCTGCGCTGCTGTCAGAGACTAGGAATGTGATGCAGCCAATCAAAGAGACTGTCAGGACGCAGTATATCGGATTGCCGGCCTTGGTACACTTTAAGAAGAACTTCGGTGCCTGGCCATCCAGTGCCAAAGAGTACAATGTTCTCGAGGAGGCATAGAGATACGCATTGCCACATGACCACCCGGAGAGCAGAATCGCGACGTTCACGAAGCCGGCCAGGCCATTGATCCCCAAGTTTGTGATGCCAATTACCCACGGAGAGGCGGCTGATCCTGCTGATCCGTCGTTGATCGCGCCGAGCAATCGTGGGTCTCTGCTGAAGCAAATGATGCCAACGCCAAGGACACCGAAGACGTAGAAGCCTAGGATTCTGAAGAACACCATCCGAGCAACGCGTGGAATGTTTCGTCTAGGATTTTTAACCTCTCCAGCGACCAGCGCGATCATATCTGGACCAGACACCGAGAAGGCCGCATACAGTATGACAGACCAGAAGCCCAGGAACCTCCCGGTAGTCCCCGTCGCATAGTATTCGTGCATTGCATTGCCGCCAGTCCAGTATCTGAAACCGTATCGGTCATGCTTGGGGTTGCCTCCTAGCATGGTGATGAAGGTGAGTAGGCAAAGGCCGATGATGAGCAACAGCTTCGCGCAGGAGAAGACGAACTCGCTTTCGCCGTACCATCTTGAGGAAGTCAGCGTGCGCCTATCAGGCATTGCATCCTGTATACTTACTCGACAGCAAATATGTTGAGAAGCAGGCAGACCACCATGATCAACGCCACCCAGACTGCCGGATTGACCGGTGCATTCCAGTACTCCAGGACGGTCGTCGCAGCAGAAATTTCCGCACAGTACAGCATCGAGCTGGCGTAGAAATATCTGCCGATGCTTCAGCGTCAATACCATCAAGCTGAAAAAGACTGCGACTTACGTCCACCCCAGCATGAATCCAAAAGCAGGGTCGATGAAGCGCGTTGCGAATTCGAACACGCTTCCTCGAATTGGCAAATATGTTGCCATCTCTGCAACGCACATACTCGCAGGCCAAATGAGCAGCGACGGATATATCAGATACGCCAGAACGACGCTCAGCGGCCCGGCTTTGCTAAGTGATGTTCCGATTCCGACGAAAAGTCCAGCTGGAGCCGAAGTTAGTACCGTACGTCCATACTTTCAAGACTCACTTACTTCCAATCGAGCCGCCAATTGCCATGAGCTGAACATGGCGTCCAGAAAGTCCTCGCTTCGTTCGGCCATATTTCTGCGTAACCTCATCATACCCGATAACGTCTCCAACTGCTGTTTCCGATTCTCTATCCGATCGTGCTGTTCGGACCTTGGCAATGTCGCTCTCGACATCTGGAACGCCCATTTTGGATCTCGCGAACGAGGTAATGGAACCGAGTTGGCTCGAAAAGCACGACATTTATATCAACATCGGGCTGTTGTGTGCCGGGACCACCGCTCAAATCACTTATCTTCCGAGCGAGACTGCCGAATCTCAAACAAGGCTTGAAGCTGGCCTATCTCGATACAGGGCTTGGCGCGGGACATGGGACAAATTTGCTGTTTTTATCTGCGTCGCATGCTCCTAATGTGCAGTGATGAAAGCGGTTCGTACATTATTATCGCCTTGCCTGGCCCATCTCACCAGCAATTGCCTGTTACGGTGGGGTCTGCGCAAGCTTACGACTCTCAGCACACTTCACGTCTAAGCTTGCGACTACTAACCTTGCCGATCACACTGACAAGATTCATCTTAGTCGTTTGCAGCCCTCAACGATGGGCGGCGCCTTTGCTACGCTCGAGCATCTCCCAATTCTGTCTTCTATACTTCTCCTACTCATCATCTCTTCCCTCCTTATCCTCATCAGCCGCATCTCTTCTCCTGTCTCCCATCTTCCAGGCCCGTACATCACCAAGCTCTCTATCCTTCCCATTGTCTACCAAGACAGCATCTCCAATCGTACGGCATGGAGTCATTCGCTCCACAAGCGGTACGGCCCCATTGTCCGCCTTTCTCCAAAGGAGATCTCGATTTGCTCTCCCGACGCCATTCGTCATGTCTTTACTGGCTCGGCCAAGTCAGGATACTACTCGAAGGCGCCCATGTTTAACATCTTCCAGCATTTTGGCGCGAGAAATGCTTTTTCGAGCATTACCTCTGAAGCACATGGGTGGCGCCGAAGGATCGTGGCGGGGAATTATGCGCTGACGGCGATTCTCGCGAAGGAGATGAAGAGCGGAAAGTTGTGGGGCTGTGTTGGCGACTTTCTCGAAATGGTCGAGCGAGAAGGCGTCCAGAGTGAAGACCAAGGGGACAGAGCCTTCGACGTCTTCAGCGCCTGCCGCTTCTTTGCCGCGGATTGTGTAACCTCACACCTGTTCGTTTATGGGAGCAATGCGCTTGGAGGAGATGAAAAATGCGAAGGTATATCGAAGACTCAGCTGAAGGGCCTGACGACGTTCTGTCCTACTTCAAGATAGAGTTTGAGGAAATTCATTCGGGCTTAAGACGGATTTTGAGACTGTTCAGGATCAAGAAGGGTGCTGCTGTTGGACGATCACGGCCTGCTACCGCGTCTGGAAAAGAGGTTGGTACTGGATCTAGTGGGTGGATCGGGGGCACATCGATTAGGGATTGGGGATGGAAGAAATTTCTGGAGACAAGGAAGGCTGTCGCAGAAGGAGCGGTGAAGTCTTCGACCGATGGACCTGTCGCGGCCCAGCTCGCGTCCAACGCCATCGAAGGGGACAGTCTCGAGCGGGCGAGCCAAACCTTTGAACATGATTCTGGTATTCACGCCGTAACAGCACAGTGACCGGCACCGCCGCAAAGCTGTTCTATCGCAACGAAGGTTGTGCAAGTGAATGCATGGACCAGTTCCTCGCCGGTCTCGATACGGTCGGCGATACGCTTGCGTACGTGTTCCAATTACTCTCCTTGCCAGAGAATGAGACAATTCAAGCCGCCGTGAGAGCAGAGTGCGCATCTCTCCGCCTTCCCGCTTCCTTCTCACAACCACTTGGTCACGACATGCTCTCCAAAATCCTCTCAGCCCCGTGGATCAACGTCGTCCTCAAGGAAACTCTGCGCGTCTACCCAGCTTCCACCACCGCTTTCCAACGAGTCGTTCCCTCCGACGGCCGGATCTTAGACAACTACTACATTTCCGGCGGCATCGTCGTAGGCGGAATCCCCGTCACCGTGAATCGAGACCCTTCTGTCTTTGGCGCTGACGTCGACTCCTGGAAGCCTGCGCGCTGGCTGCAAGCCGCGAATGTAGAGGAGATGAGCCGACGACTCTGGACTTTTGGTAGTGGAGGGAGGGGTTGTATTGGGAGACATTTGGCGATTTTGGAGATGAAGGTGCTGCTTGTAGGGGTATATTCGAATTTCAGCACGAAGGTGGAAGAGTTTGCAGACGTGATGAAAGCGAGGAATCACCCGGGCTCGCGGACGACGTTCAGGGATATGGGATGGTTTAAGGAGTCGAAGGGGATTCTGACTTTTGCGTCGACTAAGAGGGAGGCTGCCATCTAACTTCTCAATATTCGCAATGGACGTTCTTACAGCGTTGCAGAACTTGCAAGTCTCTCGCAGTCTTGCCGACTCTTTCTCTCAATCGATTCAACGCGACATACTCTTCAAACTCTTCTCAGCACCCGGGATGAGCGCAGTCCTCGAAGAGATGCGATCGTACTGAAAGTGAACTCACTAGGCATTTAGAGGCTCGCAGTTTTGGCTGGTAGACAAATTCACATATCTCCACGCTTAACATGCTAACCCCCTTTTCTCGAGCTGCTAGCTCTTCTACGTGGCTGTTATGACACTAGCTCCTCACTCAAACTCCAAAACAGGCCAGCCAATACTCGTCAAATTCGCTATCATATCGCTCGCAAGCCGCTCATGTACCTGCCAAACCGGGTGGTAATTGTTCGACCAAAAGCATCCCGTTACATTGTAACACCCAATACAGCTGTAACACTTATTGTCCTTGAATCCATACCACGTCGGGTTGTCCAAAATCCTGGAAAAGAACGTATGCGCATCATAAACAACCGCTCTGCTCCCGGGATGCATTGCGGTGAAGTCCCGCACAAAGTGAGGCAGCAGATGGTTATTGAAGAGCTCGACGCCTTCGGCGAAGTTGTCTATTATCTTCTGGCCGTGCTCGAAGACCATGGGTGCGCGCTGGAGGGGTGGCATGTTGACGAAGAAGAAGTTGCGGGCGCCGGTGGTATAGAGGTTCTCCATGAGGCTGAAGTAGCTATCCATGCGCGGTGGGAGGCATTCTGAAAAGGGGACGTCTGGGGTGCGGGTGAAGAGGAGGGAGCACCAGTTGATATCATTGATACCGATCCAGGTGGCGAAAATGCTGGAGTTGCTGGACCAGGACGCGACGCTAGGAGGAGGTGTGGATTGGTTTGGTTTCGAGTTTCCGCTGAAGAGAGACGAGTACTTGGGCTCGTAGATGTTCAGAACTTGATCCGTGAGGCCATCTGGAATGGAGGCGCCGCTGATGGCGAAGTCATAGGTCAATGTGACAGTGGTATTGTCGCGGACTGTGAGGAATTCAACCCAGTTTGGTCCGTTGGCGGTCGATGTATTTGCTATGAGAGCGTTGCCGGTAAGATCGTCTGGAGAGGTCCCAACGGGAGGGAAGCCAAAGGGTTGCTCTATTGAAGGCGCTGGGCTCGTGACATTGGACTCGATGCTGGAATAAGAGTCGCCGCTGAATGCTTGTCAGGAGCTTGTTCTAACGACAAAGATCTCGTTGACTTACAACACAAAAAAGTGCAGAGGCGGTTGCGGCTTGACATTCTGCCTCTTCGCTACTGGCGAAGCGATCGCCAAAGAAGCGAGACCCAGAGTTGTCGCCAACCTCATGATATAGTCTGCGGCGTGAACAACATGAAGAGAAGGAAGACAAGAGGAAGTCTCGCGATCCGGCTGCCGAAAGAGACCTCTTTTACCATCCCTGCTCAACTCCACGAGAGTTTACAAGGACCAGCTACCGACGGAAAGCTCACATGAGTCGCTCACATCGCATGCGTCGTTGCATCCGTCCATGCGCATGCATTTCGTACAATCAGTGCTGTGTGATGCACACGTCGTTCAAGTCTCACGGCATCGGAAGCAGACAATCACTGCAAGCCCCGCAAGAGTGAATCCTGAACTTCGAACTGGTCTGCAGAATCGAAACCTTGCGGCCCGAGTGAGTCGGCTCCACTTGCGAGGATCGCAACGCTCTGAGGATGAAGCAGCAGTGCAAGAATTTGTCTCCTGCCCTGCTTATGGCTGCACTGGCGCTGTTGCGGTCCCCAGATACGCATCGCCTTCGCCGAAGTACATGAACCACTTCCCACGGAACTGGACAAGTCCCTCACTGAAGAGCACATTGCTGACTTGGCCTTCAGTGTAGACAGGCTGAAGCTGCGGCACTTCGAGTCGAGCAATCGGTGGGCCGCGAGGACGATTCTCTAAATCAACGAGCATCTAAGTTGGAAGTGAGCGATTGTCATATTGTGAGGAGAAAATGCTTGACTGACCTGTCCGGTACTGTACTGACCAAACTTATAGCCACCAGGTCCCAGTCCCACTCCGTTGTAGAACTTGATCCACTTGCCATCTCTCGTTTTGACCAACGGCGCCGCAGCCTCCATGAGCCCTTGCTCCCACACGTGCACCCTCTGCGCGAAGGGCATGTCGTTCCGAGTCTGCAGCCAAAATGACCTGGTAAGCAATGCTTTCGTCCTCCCAGTCACTCTACTCACATAGTTCCAATGGATCAAGTCCGTCGAATTCGCAGCGTAAAGGTAGCTATCGCCCCACTGCATCTGGTAAAGCCCGTTTACCTTCTCAGGCGCAATAGCCCCACTCTTACTCCAGCCCTCTCGCGGTCGGTTATCGTTGAGCATATCGTCATACCGATAGACCACATCTGTGCAGTCCGGCAAAATGGGTCCCCATTTCTTCCAGTCGATCAGATTTTCCGATGTCGCCATGCAGAGCTGTGCCTGGCTTCCATTATACCCTGTGTAGGTCATATAGAAAGTACCGTTGACCCTGATCAGTCTCGGATCTTCTGTCCCTTTCGACTCGTACGGTTCGGTGGGATAGAAGACTGGCTTGTTGTAGCGTGTAAAGTTGTAGCCGTCGTAAGACCAGGCGAGACCGATTGTGCTGATCAAGGAGTCGTTCTGGGCCCGGTAAAGGAGGATTACTTTGTTGTCAATGACCATTGCCGCAGGATTGTAGAGATACTTTGACTCCCAGCCATTCCCCGGATTTGGTCCCATGATGGGGTTGTTCTTGTACTGTTCAAAGCCCAACAATGGAAATACAGGCGCTTTGTAGCTAGGGTCATCTTGCGTGGAGCTCTTAGAGAAATTGGGGTGCGTGTTGGATGAGTAAATCTGTAGGTTGGAGGTGTTGAATTGCGCAAGGGCTATTGCCGGCGCAAGAGCGAGTGCCAGAAGGGACCGCATTTCGTGGTGCTGCTTCGTTCGTGTCTGAGTAACAGTATCTCGCGGCATGTATGGCTGTGCCACGGGAGGTAGATTGTCATGGAATTGACAGGTACTTCATGTCTTTCAACATATGGGCGTCTCTATTGCTTGCGATCGTTTGCCTTTCCTGTCTTGGTGCCCTTCAGGAATGAATTCCTTCTCAATGGATCAGTACCCCGCTTGGGAGTTACATCGTGGTGCGTGCAGTCCTAGCGAGCTTCACACGTACCTGCATAAGCTTCAAGGCTTCTCTCGGCTCCACTAAGGCACCTGCTTCGATAGCACCATCCTCTGCCATTACACCGCTGAACTCTGCATAAGCACAGAGCCTGCCGTCGCGCTGAGAGACATGGCGCGCAGCGCGAGCACGCACCCAAAGCGCACTTCTGTCACTGAAAGTCCCGGCCAAAGCAAATGCAATTGGGGATCATGACGGAATCTTGGATTGGTGATTTGATAATGCCTGCAACTCTGCCGGCGAGATGCTGAACGTCAGCAGAATCATGCCTTGCAAGTTGACGGTGACTTTGGTAGCCACTTGTGGTACGATTGCAGACTGTGAGGATTTCCTGATCGATGTCACTGATTGCCTTGGTTCTGATCATTAGTTATACATTGCAATGCTCGCTCAATATGCTTTCAAACTCCGCCAAGTATGCAACCAGGAGCAGACGCCCTACAGCTCACCCATTTCTAATGAGGAAGCCGTAAAACAATCCACTTGGGACAGCCACGAAAGTCACGCTTGCAACAAACTCATTCAGAGCCCTTCGAGCCCGACTTGGTGGCCGCTTTCGCTTCTTCGATTTGGCCTGGCTGTCGTGGTTGTCTTCTCCAAGATGTGATTCCTCGTCAGACTCGTCCGGGTCCTGCCATCGCATTGGCGGATAGTACCCAGCTTTGTCAATGAGCGGCCCAGACTTCTCCTGCAGGTCTGGAAGGCCATAGCCATTTGCGTAGCCTGTACCAGCCATAGCAGCAGCAGGCGATACGCTTCGCGTTCTGGCATTGTAGCTTCGTTGCACTCCAAGATTGTTATTGTTTCCACTCGAAGTAGACATTGAAGTCGACGAAGCACGTTGGCGGCCTTTGGCTTCACCATTTGCTCCTTTGTTGGGACTTGAGTACCCGTTCGCTCGACTGCTCTGCTTCGCGCTGAACCTCGCCTGGTATCGAGGTAAAGCCGCGTACGGAGAACTCTCATCTTCGCTGTCGTCGTCTTCAGTGGTAGACGAGTACCGGACAGCTTTGAAGACTGCGCGTACAACAAGTATCAACAATGTACACCCGAGCAGCATTCCGTAGTTGATGAATATGCTCAACTGATCCGGCAACAGGCAAAGCTGTGTCTGAATAGTTGGCAGAGGCGTGCCTATGGTGTTACCCATTTCGTCCACCGGGTTCCACATGCTCACTAACAAGAAGCCTGGTTTTCGAACCCCCATCGCCCAGCTGAAGCTCTTCACGGTAACTTCACGCATGGTACGCATTTCGATCTTTTCCCTTTGGGAGTCCTCCGTCCATCGGCCCACATTGAAGCGATGTGTAACATCACAATAATCATGATCGTCCCCAGAGAAGACGTGCATGATGTCTCCGGCTGCCGAGACTTTCTTGGCTATTTTGGTCGACAGAGTGGGCGTTAGCACATTTTGGTATTGGTAGCCACGATTAATGGCAATGGCTTTGCCCTTTTCGCGTAAAGTTCCGCAATCGGTGTCCGGATTCCGGAAAAGGGGAACATGAGTGAGCAATACGACGGGCAAATGTGGCTTGCTCTTCGCGACATCTCTTGTCTCTGGAACATGGTCCTTCGCATCGATCGCCTCATGCTTGAAGCCCTTGACAGGGTGAGATCCTGGGTAGAATGTGTTCAATGTCTCCGCAACGGTCTTCGGTGCTGAAGTGTCCAAATTGTCCAGGAAATCGTTTGTTGGCTGCCAGATTTTGTTATACTGGCCGCGTCGTTGACCGGTCATTTCTTCGCCGGGGGCCACATATTCATCGAATGCGGAATAAGAGGGGGCGTCGACACTAACGAAAGTGTGATTCCCAAGAACGTAAACATTGTTAGTTGCACCAAAGTGGCTCCTGAAACGATCACGGACCGGCAACTGCACACCGGAGCCAAATCCCAGGTCATGGTTCCCGGGAAGACTCGTCATGATTTGGCGATATTTCCGAGTGGCAGCGCCATATTCGGTCCAAGTGACATTTGGAGCACCATTCTCCATACTGACAGCATTGGCCGGGACGTCGTACGCGGGGACCATCTCCACTTCTGTTCCAGGATAAAGTTGCTCCGGAGCAAAGAAGATGCGACCAAATCTCTCATAGTCAGTATTCCACTGAGCCTCTCCCCATTTTGCCCATCTTCCTTTCTCACCCTGGACAAAATCGACGTTCGTTGTGCTTTCTCGTTGCCCCTCTTTCTCGCCTTCTCTCAGAATCGCATACTGCACCAAAGCTTCTCTTTGGCTTGCTTTTAGGCTTCTTGCCTTACTTGTAGCCCACTCTCTTCCGCCATCGAACAAATCCCCTAGAAATACAATCGAGTCCGGATCGAGCTGCTGATTGATAATGCGGAAGTTGCGACTCATGTACATGTCCGTATACGTCTCAGTCAGGCTGGACAAAGGCCATGGTCTTCCAGGGTATGTGTGTGGATCGACAAGCTGTGGATCGGCCACGAACACTGAACGGTGCGGTTGGGCTTCTTGCGGCCATTCCTCCCACTTCTCCCAATGACATGCTTTGATGTGTGCTTCGAATGTCGATCGTTCTCCACTGTAGACTGCGTATATCCATATCAAGATGAGAATCGTCGTAGTTATCGAGGCATGGCGGAGGAATGGGTAGCGGCGCGTTATCCGGCGGGCAGTCTTCGAGATGACATGCCGTGTTCGCATTGTCATGAGTTGTTGGGTTCGATTATTGCAGCGAGCATGGCGGAAGGTGTGAGAGTTCCTGCCTGCTTTGAGCTCCTGCTATCGTGTGTGAAGTGGTCGCGCCTGGGAAGTCATGAACAAGTACGGAGGTAAAGGAGAGATTGATCCATGGACTTCATCTCAACTCGCTTCGAAACGCGTCCAGGGTCCACCTTCCAGAAGCTTGCCTCTCCAGGGCTGGTCTTGGCGTTGCCGACATCCGACGCGCGCTAAAATAGCAATCGAACCTCACATGTGGAAGATACCTTATTGATCTTTCTTTCGTGCGCGACGATGATGGACAGCGACGATGATGGACGCTTCGACCGTCATGGATCTGGACCAGATTGATTCATTACAACAATACGTCCAGTCATATCTGCCGCAGATTGAACGGTTGATCTTCAGGCGACGATGGAACATCTATACAGCGTCTTCGTGCCTCAGTGTTCATATCAAGTCCTGATCCCTGGTTGAATATGAGATGAATGAGATGACGACATGGCATGGCTGGTCTCGCACTATCTGATATTGGATACTTTGCAGTTCATGTGCGCTCACTTCGATTCATTCGTACTCCGGCAGGCGAGCAATCGTGTTGCTAGAACATATACGCCAGGAATGCAATTCTTTTCTCATGTGATTTGACCAACTGGGGTTTCACATGCTTACCGATGACCAGCCCTAAGTAAATGGGCTCTCAAAGCCCCTGCTTGTAGTGTGAATGAATGGGAAGGTGAAGGCCTTCATGTGACGCGGGACCAGAAGAGGCCCGTGCGCACTTGAGCTCCGAGCTCCGACTTCTGGGGTCGCGACTCGTGCTTTCTACCTGAACTTCGACCACAACCACCACCTCTGCTGCGCCAGACCTGCCACCGATTGAAATCCCCATCTACCGCGACGCACCCATATTCATACGAAGCGTGACCATCATCTCTACCGGACACGAACGACGATCCACCGCGCGATACCCCACCGGCGCACGCACGCGACCACGAGACACCTCCACCTTACGAATCGAACTTGTGCAGCTCGCGCCCACGTCAAATGAGCACAAGCGCCTTGAGCGCATCGAGCAGGCGCGGCCGCCGGCATCATGCCAGCGCTTGTTGAAGAAGGGATGGAGCCTCAGGCGTTCGCGCCAGCTCCGCGGCAGTACGATGTGTTGAAGCAGCGCCTCGATCTGGATGTCGACTTTCCTAGCCGGTCGGTGAAGGGAAGCGCGGAAATCACAGTCCAGCCGCTGGTCAAGGACTTGCGCTCAATAAATTTGCACTGCCGACAATGCAGGCCGACACAGATTCAAGCCGGCGGCATCACCGCGAAGTGGGAGTACGATGAGCCATACCGGCGGGCACAGATGTCCGCCAAATCGACTGTGCACCAACATGGGATGCTGAAGTCAAGAATCGGCGACTCGCTGCGACCCGCGCCATCTCCGCAGTTGACAATAAATCTCCCATCGAAGCTCAAGATTCAAGAGTTGCATGTAAATCCGTCAACATCTCTGCCGCTTTACAACGGGACACCGAGCGTTCAGAAGCAGGAGAACGATGCGATGGCCATCGCAGAGACACCAGTCGTAGAAAAGATGCAGCAGCAGATACCCCAATTTGCGCCGCTGAAGGTGACTATTGAATTCGAGGTCCCAAATTTCAGAGATGGCATACACTGGGTAGGATGCGTTGAGAGTGACGAGCGCTTCCCTTACATGTACACCAAACTGGATCCATTTCCGGGAGTCAGCTCGAGCATTTTTCCCTGCGTGGATGATGCAAACTCTCGCTGCAGCTGGGAGATTGCCATTCGGTGTCCGCGCACCCTTGGAGATGCTTTCAGGAAACCCAGAAATGCACTCCCTCAGGCGAACGGTCAGAATGGAACGGATTCTGATGGTGACGTGGAGATGGCGAATGGCACTGAGGCAGCGAGCAAACAGGATCAGACTCAGGTTGAGTATTTGGTCGACCTCAGTGACGAGGAAGCTGCTCTCGAGCTCGCAGTGCTCTGCGTTGGCCAGCAGGTCGACGATGTAGCGGACACCGAGGATGACACCCGGCACACGCTCACTTTCAGCCTCGAGAACCCGGTCACTGCTCGCCACATTGGCTTCGCGATTGGACCTTTTGAGCACGTGGATTTAACCGTCTCTCGGGCCAATGAAGAGGAATCCAAGCTTGGCGGTAATGCTGTCAAAGTTGATGGCTACTGCTTACCGCGTCAGACTGAGACCCTAGACAACACATGCTTTCCGATCTGCCAAGCCTTGGACTACATGAGCGTCAACTTCGGCCGATTCCCGTTCCCGAACTACCAGATGCTCTTTGTGGATGATCTCATTCACGACACCACGGCTGCCGCAGGCCTTTCGATTTGCAGCAAGCGCCTACTCTTTCCGGAAAGCATCATCGAGCCGATGCACAGGAATACACACACGTTGGTTCGCGCTGTTGCCGAGCAGTGGAGCGGTGTCAACATAATTCCAAAGGAGCCTACCGACGCCTGGGCTGTAGCTGGAATAGCTGGCTACGTGACTGACATTTTCATGAAGAAGCTCGCCGGTAACAATCAGTACCGCTGGGAACAACGGCAGGCATCCGAAAGGGTATACGACTTGGATGTCGACAGGCCCTCGATCCATCAATTGGGTAATCTGATTCATCTGGATCAATCGATTCGAGACTTTGTCAACCTCAAGTCCGCTCTGATCCTTGGGATCCTCGATCGACGGCTCATGAAGACTAGCGGCTCTACTGGAGTGATGCGCATTACTTATCGTATATTCCTCAATGCGACCACCGGCACTCTGGAGAACGGCGAACTTTCAACCGCAGACTTTCAACGGACATGTGAGAAGCTTGGTCATAACAAGCTCGAATCTTTCTTCCGTCAATGGGTGTTTGGAGCCGGCTGCCCTATTTTCCAATGTCAACAGCGCTTCAACAAGAAGAAGCTGGTGGTGGAGATGACTATCACTCAGCGCCAGCTAGAGCGACAGACCAAGCCGCCTTTTGAGCCGAGCAACTTCATGCGAGAAGTGAAGGAGCACGTTCAGGAGGTCTGGGCGCCTGAGCCTCAGACTGTCTTCACTGGCCCCATGACTATACGCATCCACGAAGCCGATGGAACACCATACGAACACATTGTGGAGATCAAGGAGCCGGTCACGAAGCTCGAGATTCCGTATAATACCAAGTACAAACGTCTGAAACGGTCTAAAAGGCAGCGTGAGCGTGCCTTGGCCGAGGGCAATGCGCAAGGTGAAGATGGCGAACCAAATTACCTGGTATGCCTGGGGGATATCCTCGATTCGCCAGAAGAGATGCGCGAGTGGAATCTCGAAGACTGGTCAAAAGAAGACGAGGACAAAATGAGCCAGGAAAGCTATGAGTGGATCCGCATGGACGCTGACTTCGAATGGATTGGCAAGATCCACTTCGTCATGCCCTTGTACATGTACGTCTCGCAACTGCAACAGGATCGAGACATCGTGGCTCAGTACGAGTCCATGAAGTATCTCCTGGGCTCGAATCCTCATCACGTCTCGCTATCCATCTTGGTCCGGACTTTGATGGACGAGCGCTACTTCTATGGAATCCGCACCATGGCTGCCGACGGTATCGCAATGCTGGCCAGAGATAAACTTCTAGACATTGGACAGTTCCATCTGAGAAAAGCCTTTCAAGAGATGTTCTGTGAAGGGGATCTCATGCGACCCAACGACTTCACTTCCCGGGTCACTTTTATCATGCAATGCGCTATCCCGCGTGCCATGGCTCAATTGCGAGACGTCGATGGCAAAGTTCCTATGGATGTGCGTCAATTCTTCGTCGACAGATTGCGCTACAACGAGAACTCGGAAAACCAATATTCGGATTGTCACTATATTGCTACCCTGATGGAGTGTCTGGCAGACTCTCTGGTTGTGTCTCATCGGTTGATTAAGCCTCCCGAACCAACATACCAGTTCAACTTTGGCGAAGAGGAGCCCGAGGAGCCAGAGGAGCCATACAATCCAGATGCAGAATTTGAAGCCATTGCGGTCGGCGAGATCGAACGGTACAGGCGCATCGACGAATGGGAGTCAACCTATCAAAACATTTATTCGACTACTGCAATTGAATGCCTGCAAAAGCTCGTCAAGGCAGACATCGTCAAGAACAAGATCAAGGAGCTCTTCCAATACACCAGATCAAGCACCGCCGACAACGTCCGACTTCAGGCGTTCAAGTGTATGAATGAGCTGGGGTTGACAAGGAAAATGGCGATGATGAAGCACCTCCTGTATTCCCTTGCAGACGACCGCTCGCCATATTTCCGTGATAGGATGTTGAAGTTGTTTGGCGAGGCGCTCGGCCATATTGCTCTAGATGATGACGAGGCAGAGAAAGCTCAGGCAGCACCACCGCCTACAGATGGCCTGGTCTTGGAGCAGGAAGCCACTGCCGAAACTCGACGAATCGAGGCAACTCGCAAATTGACCCCTGAAGGTGCGCTGGCAGCCCTTAAGGTGACGTTGCAACACGACACCAATTTCAAACAGTCACTGTGGTACGCAGCTACATCCCCGGACATTTCGCTTGATGAGATCGCCGCCTTCTGCGACATTGCAGCGTTGGTCTATGACGCCGTGACGTCGCAGACAGTGGTCCTCAAATTGCCGCGGCCATATCGCTGCAAGTATGAAGGGCAAGGGAAAATGCGTTTCTGGCAGCAGGGTGCTTACAGAACAGCGCCTAGTCGCGGTCTCACGTGGGACGACTACCAGCTTCTTGAGGAGCACGGTATGCGTTACACAGGTCCTCTCGGCGATGATACTATGAAGCAACTTAAGCTACGAGAAAAGCAGATTGCCAATAAGGAAGCCAATGATGCTGCCAAGCTTCGTATCAAGACGGCTGACGAAGTAATTGGAGCCATGGGGCCACCACCTCTGACAGCAACACCGACAAACGAGAGAACCGGGTTCAAGCTCTCCCTTGGCGGTATGAAAAAGAGGCCAAGCGATTCTGGACAGCTTCGCGAAGGAAACGCCAAAGTGCCCAAGCTCTCGAAGCCTTCCACCCCCGGAAGTCTCTCGAGGCGATCGTCAGTCGCCGGCAAGACAGGAGGTAGAGCTGTCCTGAAATTTTCGTCGATAGCTGCCTCTAAGCGAGTGCAGGAGATAATGTCTTCGCCTCCGGTACCTGGTCGTGGCATGTCAGGTCGATCACCCAGCGTAAGCCAGCAAAAATCCCGGACGCCAAGCATGTCCCAACAGGGCTCCTCATTTGCGCATCCATCCGTGCTCAATTCACCAAATGGAGGTGCTCAAAACTCGCCGCCATCTAGCTTCAGCGCTCCTATACCTATCAACCTTAATGTGGGAGGCTTTAGATCATTCGGAGGAGCTCCAGACGCCAGCGCAAACACATCTTTCACTGCTTCGCCATCTGGCGAGACGCACAAGGCTGAGAGTGCCAGTCCGTTGGGCTCGAACGGCTTCGCCAACTCTCCCCAACCGCTGACCAGTCTGACGAGCTTGACGAGCATGTCACCGCCTGCAGCTGGAAATGGTGCGATGGCGCCGCCACCGGGACCTGCTCCTCCCAAGAAGAAGCTCACTCTCAAGCTCGGCGGTCCCAAATCGGGCACTTCGAGCGGCCCCAACAGTGCTGCGCCGAAGGAGAACGGCTCGCAGAACCAGACGTCCTCCTAGGCGGATGGTGAAAGTTCAGGGGGCGAAGCAGAGTCCTCCCACGAAGCAGCTCGCCCGCCGCGCAGCTCGCGCGGCCGCATTTACCCATGCAGGATCCTAGGATGTCCCGAGATTTTCAGGACCGACCGAAAGCGCGACCAACACGAAAAAGAAGTCCATTTCCCCAACGAAAGCGGACCTGATTATTTGCAGTGCAACGAACCTGACTGCGAATTTGTTGTCCCTGCCTCGAGCAAGGGTTTCATGGATGTCATGGCCAAGCATCAGCTCGACGCGCATCGCCGAGGTATCAAGTGTCGGTTCTGCCCCAGGGTTGCGGCGAGAGTGACGGGTATGGCTAGGCATGAGGCTGCGCACGGCTCTGAGGGCGCAGCGTGGAGGACTTGCAGGCGGTGCAATTGGCTGGCCAAGGAGACGAAGTGCAGGCCGATAGATCGACGGAGACATATGCTGGAGTTTCATGAGGGGGAGGAGTGGGAGAGTAAGGAGTGAGAGAAGAAAGAGGAAACCAAGAAAAGGAGAAATGCGAGCGAATGACTTGCGAGATATATTGGGACGGAAAGAATCCTTTTAGCGCGGCGTTGGTTGGAATTTTGATTCTCCTTTGGGTGCGAAAGAGCGCATGCGAATGAGTGAGTGAGTGAGCTTTGGCACATGGCCCAGAATACCACAAGAGTGGAGAGCAGCGGAAGAAGCGAATCGTAACTACGACCTAGGAAGAAACCCTTTTGACGGGAGAGAAAGAACAGCCTGAGAGCTGAGAATTGGAATTGATATCAACAACCCATCTTGCTCTATGCCCGATTGGCATCCCGTCTGTTGCAATTTACAGTACGCTGAAATACGAAATGCGACGCGTGAAGTCCAACTGATCCCTGCGCTGCAAGGCACCGATGATGTTGCGCCTAACCCCTGAATGCCCTGGAAGCAAACGCCCGCATTGGAGAGCAGTTCAGTTGAGCAAGCAACAGTATCCATGCAATCCTCTCCTCTACTTTCGTCCCGAGTACCTGGATTCCCTTCGCCTCCTGAACTTCCCTGACTTTTCATCTCCCACCTCGCTTCTTTCTACTTAAACACCAGATGAGTCCTGGCCAACATCAACAGATCTGTCGTTCTCTCTCGTGCCAGATCTGAAGACCTCCAAATATTCCTTTTCTCTTTTTCCCAAATAAACCTCTCTCCTCTCCTTGCCCATCCTCATTCTTCTTCCCAAGGGTGCTGGTGTTGATCTCATTTAATGATGACGATGCAGCAGCCATCTCCCAGGTTTACGCATTCCCTGCGGTACGACTTCTCGTCTTTTTTAGACATGGCAGGAGGGGCGAGACTGAAAATGCTACTGGGTGGTCTCGTACCCAGAGGACGGGCATTGCTGTTGGTGGTCAAAACGCTGAGTCGTTTTCCCAGTATCTCGTTGGTGGATTGCCACTGCCAGGCTTGCTGCTGATCCTCAGTAGCGGCAGCGGCAGCAGTCGTCCGCGTCGCCCGCGTTAGTTCTGTCCATGATGCTGGTTTTTGCCTTCGTCTCCGTCTCCTTACTATCCCTCAAAAAATCCTCATGAACTTCTTCTTCTCTTTTCCTCCTCCTAGCTCCTTAGCCCTTGCTTCCGCTTTGCCCATCGGGATTCCAGGGTCACCGGAAGCAGCGGAGCGGATAATGGCCAGACGCTGTTTGGCAGTTTCGTTGCCCTGGTCGGCGGCTTTGACGTACCAGACGTTGGCTTCGAGGGGGTCGCGACGACAGCCGATGCCCATTTCGGTGAAGTAGCCGATGGCGTATTCGGCTTTTGGCCAGCCTGGAGGTGCATTGTTAGATGAGAGATGGGGACGTGAGGGGTGTCGATTGTGTAACATACCTGTCTCGGCGGCCTGTTTCGCCCAGGCATAGGCTTCGCCCTCGTCTTTTTCTAGCACAGGCTCTGCGCCGACCATGTACCACGCGCAGAGGGCCATCATGCCCTCTACATGCCCTCGTGTTGCTGCGCCGTTGTAGAAATGCACGCTCAGCGCTGCGTCGCGAGGACAGCCATACTCTCCATTCTCGTATGCTCTGCCCATCAAAAAGTTCGCGTCGACGTGTCCAAGCTCCGCGCTCTGAGTGAAGAGCTGTGCAGCATACGCTTCATCCTTGAAGATATCGTCTCCGAAGCCTGTGAGATGTAGAAGTCCGAGTTCAAAGGGGCCAGCGTTGTACTGGAAGTCTGCACTTTCCGCAGCACGCTTCAGCCACTTCAGCCCCTCGCGAGTGTAGGCTCGGCTCTGAAGGCCCATATCGCCTCGTATACAAGCAAGACCAAGCCGAGTAGCAGCTCCAGGGTGGTTCTTCGACGCACTGGCTCGGTAGAATTGAACCGCCTTGGGCATGGATTTTGCTGTTCCCCATCCAAACTCGTAAGAAAGAGCGGCGCGGTATCCTGCTTCTGCGTGGCCATGCTTGGAGGCAGCCACGAAGAGAGGGAAAGCTTTGTCGTAGTCGGGCTTGCTCTTGTTGAAGAGACCAGAGGAGTAGCCGTCACCCAGATAGTACTGTGCGAATGGGTAGGCGCGGTCTGCCAGACCTTGCAAGATTTGTTTCGCCTCAAGAGTGAGTTGCGCCGGGTCAAGACCATCTTCCGGATTGATTTCCATTGCTGCGTTGACCATGAAGATGGCGTATTCATACTGGACGGAAACATCTTTTATCTTCTTCACATTCGCCCGGTACATCTCCAGGGTCTTCTTGGTGTCCAGCAGACTAGCAGCGCTTCCGACGACGCTTTGCAGACCGGCATTGTTGAGACCGCCCCCTGGAGCAACCTGCTGGTTATAGGGGACATTGTTGAGCAGATCGACGTAGCTGACGGGCCTGCTGGAGGGCGACCTCCGCGAGGAAGAAAGATCCCGAGCGTGTCTCATTGGAGAGCCTTGATCTGACCCTGTCGCGGCACTGAGAGGTGACAGTGTACGACCTCGAGCCTCTGCACCGAGGGTGTATGACGATGCCGGCCGCGAGAAGCTCGCCCGAGGAACGCCCAGCGTTTGCGAGCTCGTGCGCTGATGCTCTCCACCGCCAGAAGAGCTGGAGCCTGCAGACAGAGTAGTCATCTGCGAGACACGCTTCTGTGGCTGTTTGCCCTTCCTCGACCCATCATCGAAAGCGTGGTATTGCAACCCCGGATTCGCCGGATACTCCTCTTCTTGGTCTTGACTGTGCGTCCTGTCTTCTTGGATGAGGGGGTTGCTATAGGCAGTGGAAGAACTCCGGCTGTGGTTGTGAAACGATCCTTGTTGCAGCTCCGCATGTCCGTTGGGCAGCCTGGTTGCGGGCCGGAGAGGCAGGGAATGGGTAGAATCGCCCATCCGTGCAAACCCGGAATCAGGAGTGTGTACATTTCGAGAACTTCTCCTCGACTCCGCATCTCCATACACGGTGGCCTCGTTGATTGAGGCGGTCTCTGGCTCGACTATGCCCGACTGCGGCGGATTGATGCTGACAGGGCTCATGGGCGTCGCCTGCAAGCGCACTTCTGGGCCATGCTGGATGGAAGGTATTTGCTTCCTCTTGATGGACTGCAGAGGCTTCGGCGGCGATTGCTGCAAGCTGCTTTCGGAGAAGTCGCGATTATGGCTGTATGCGCCGTCGTTGGAAGCGGACGGGGACGATGGCGAACCGGGCGCCGGCCTCGATGGAGACTGTGTTGTCCATGATTGCTCTCGTGTGATCCATTGCTCTTTACTGGGTGAAGTCGGGGTGGAGGGAGCGGGCGGCGCAAAGGAGTGTCGTTGCTGGTGTTGGGGTGCAGTCCCCGCCTGAGCCATGTCGTCGGCGCAGCTTTTCTTTGGTGGTATGTTTCCTGGTCCGCTAAAGAGAGTTTGGAAGGCAACTGGTTGCCGGATTCGACGTGTTTCCTCCTTCCGCACTGATGGAAGTGCAGCTTTGGAGACGGCGAGGTCGAAGTCGAAGTTGGACTGTATGAGGATGGAAGGGCTGGGAGATTGTGGTTGTCAGCGAATATTGTCTCAGGTGAGGAATAGACGCATATGCAGGGTTCTCAGGCAGAGAAGGATCGGCAGCGGGAGGGCGATGATGGAGGGTGGGAAAAGCGTGCGGCGGGACGGCTCCTCTGCAACCAAAACTCAGAATTGGCTGAAGGGTGCTGCTTCGGTGGAGCTGCTCTCGTGGCCGCAGGCGAATGGCGACTTTGTTCCTGGTCCGAACACTCGGTTCGCTGGCCGAGATGGAGCTATGCGAAGAACAGCAGCGCTATCAATAGATAGCTCGACTTTGTTTCTTTGTGCCGTACGAGGGGTCAGCTGCGACTTGCGACGTCAGAGGGAGCAGCAATACGAGACAAGAAATGGAAGATGGAGCAGTGCATGCAGTATATCCGTCTCGGCAGGGCAAAGGCTGGGGAAATGAAGGACTTGGGAGTGGCAAGAAACACACTGCCGCTTTGGGCGAGTGCAGCATACTAACCTCTACTTGACCACGACTTAGCCGCGGAGCGTGGAGTTTGACGCGCCGCTTGGCCGGTGTATGATGGGTTGATACCAAATATGCAGTAGTATAGGAGGAGCATTGACAGACAATAAGATATGCTGCTAAACGATGGTGAAGCTTCAGCAAGAGGAAGATGAGGATGAGGTATAGTAGGTATAGGTGTAGTCGTTCTAAGCTGCAGGTGGCACAGGGAGAGTACGTAGGCCCATGCAGAAAGGAGGGTCTCCGCGATGCACATTACACAAATCCACCAGCGTGGGTCATGTCAGATGGGGCGCATCATCTCGTCGGAAACGGATGCTCGTCGACCATCATTCGTTGCTGGAGGCGCCGAGCGAAGGAGACAATTCGGAGTCAGGCAGATCTACAGCGGCATGGGCGCCTCATGCAAGCGCCTCTGACCACGATTGGCGACGAGATGTACATATGGAGGAATAGCTGACGAAGGATGGAGACCGAATTGGACGAGAAGTGCCAACCCTTGCCGCGCATAGCGAGCGAAAGTGCAGCTGCAGCCTCCCGCGGCGCAGAGGCAGCCGTGCAACGTGAACAATGAGTTCGCACACATGACAGCTGTGAGAAGACGTCTGACCGGAGAGCACAGGCTCCGGTGAGTACGACGTTGATGGTCACTACTTCTATCATCAGCAGAAGTGAGGCCTGTTCACACCTGCAGCAAACTGGTGGAGTAGTGAGGCCAAAGGACACACGAATCAGCCAAGTCGGCGGTTGCACGAGCACGTTGCCTTGCCTGCACACATTGTCCACATCACCATCGCCATCGTCCAAGCAGAATTCAAGAGGGTGTGATGACAGATGACGAGCTTCTTCGCCCCCGGCCAAGCAGCTAGGACTTAGCAGCGTGGCATCCTCTCTGCATCGGGATACGAATTGCCACTCCTAATGCTTTCACACCTCTAATTCTGCGTGTTAGATACGAGCGGAGGGCGAAATTGCAGGAGGGGAGTGAATGAATTGGAGATAGATGGTGAGCAGGGAAGAGATGGAAGCTTCGGTGCAGATTTCAATTCGACACCCTGCATCGTCGCTGTGCTACTCGACACCGGGAGAGATCGACGACGGGGACTGCGCGGATGCTCGGCTGCTGGCCCGCACGTGCGCGCCAGTGCATTGTTGGTGACCGATGAGCCAGAAGATGGCTGCATTGTTTGCCGCCACTGTTGTACGACTGCATGATTGAATGATCATATATTGAAAGAGGCTATGTAGAATGCGTTGTATCTTCTCCATAGAAATATTAGTTGAGGGAAGGAGATAGAGTTTTATGCAGCGACATAAATAAACATTGCTCTCGGCAGCATCGACGCTAGCAGGGCCGGGCCAACCGACCAGGGGCAGCCTTGTCGAAAGCTGTGAACTTGCGGGCGGGCGTCGCTTGGGGAGAGTCTCTCTGTGTGTGTGAGGCGCTCGTGGAGGCGTCCGTTGTTCTTCGTCCTGGCAACCGTCCACTCTTCCACCATCCCACTACCACCGCACTTCTCAAACCGCACCCTTTGACGGTTTCACACTCGTTGTTGTTATTGTCGCCATCCACCTTCGCTGACTCGGCTCGCCATCCCTCGTCCTCGAAACACTTCAAAACATCGCCCTCACCACAAACGCGGGCCACGCAATCGCTGCATATCGGGACCCCAACACCACGGCGCAAGGCTGAGATTGCGCTTCACCACCAGAATCAACTGCCCCACCGTCGCTATTGACCGAGTACCTCATCTCACGCACATGCGCGTAATCTAATACCACACCCAATATTGTTGTGTGTGGAGAGTCAGGGAGAGATCCCATCCAGCTGCCACCCGACACTGCCTCACGCTCTGGAATGCCACCGTTGCTGTGCTAGATCATCATGTCTTCACAAGCCTACGATCGAGACCCGGCCTCGCCAGGCACTCGCGATTCGCATCGCCGCTCACACCATCACAAATCCTCCGTTCAGAGGCACTCTTCAGGTTCCCGCCGCCGACGAGACTCTTCCGCCACCGACGGCGAGCGCGGCATCAGACGCCCTGCCGACTCTCACAGACCTCGACGCACGAGCAGTAGCAGGCGAGAGCATTACACAGACTTGACATACAGCGGACATCGCCGCAGGAGGAGTTCGGCCGCTCAGAGACCTTCCTCCTCAAGAGGAGAGCCTGCACATGAGAAACCAAAGGCATACGGAGGTCCTGAAGTGCGTGTCACTCAGGCGCGAGGAGGCTGGTCGAGCGATATGCCTTCGCCGTATTCGCCACCAGGCGGCCAGGATCGCGATCCCATGCTAGAAGCCGGCACGCCCAGCAAGTCTTATGGAGACCTTAACAGGAAAAAGAGCTTGGTCAGGCCGGAAAGGCGGAGAAACAACCCAGACGAGCCCGATTACTACTACCGCAAGCATGCGCAGAACATGAACGTAATGCCCTCCGCAACGGGTCGTGACCCACAGCTGGAGGAGGAGTTTGAGACTGTGGGCTCTGATGAGAGGCAAGATGGCTCATCAGAGGGCTCTCCGTTGCAAGAGAAGACTGGCCTGGAGCGTGGCAAGAGCACGGCCACGAGACGGAGCAGCAAAAGACACCCCAACAAGCTCACTCGAAGGACGACAGAGAAAGAGCGTGATCGCGAAGAGAAGGAGCTGAGGCGGCAGAAGATCCAGGAGGCGAGCGGCACACCGACGCTCTGGGGAGCATACTGCCATGTCATTACCTTTTGGTGTCCGAATGTGGTCTTGTCGTGCTTTGGCAAGAAACAGAAGGAGCAGCAGAGAGCGTGGCGTGAGAAGATTGGTCTCCTCTCCATCATTGCGCTGATCATGCTGTTCGTGGGTTTCCTCACTTTCGGATTCACGCAGACAGTCTGTCCAAATGGTGGTCCTCTGCGACTCCGGGTGAACAAAGTTGGGCCAGGATACATGATTTTCCACGGTCAGGCATACGATCTCACTCGCTCGCAGCACCCACTCGCAAGAGGTGTTGCAGATGGCAGCAATGTTCTTTTCGACACCAACCCCAAAGGCTCGGGCATGGACGGCAGCTTCTTGTTTCAGAATGTCAATGGAGCTTGCAAAGGCCTCATTACTCCTGCGGACAGTTCGGACGTGCCATCTGATAACTCTGGCAACCTTGCATGGTACTTCCCTTGCAACATGTATAAACAGGATGGTTCTTCGGCGCCGAATGAGTCCGTGGGATACTACTTGGGCTACGCCTGCCACACCGCACGCCAGGCTCGTGAGAACTTCTACGACCTGAAATCGTCTGGGGACGTCTTCTTCACGTGGGATGACGTTCGTAACCAGTCTCGCAACCTCATGGTATATTCTGGAGATGTGCTGGATCTCAACCTTCTGGAATGGTTCAACAAGTCGCAAGTCGCTTACCCTGATAAGTTCGACGAGATTCGTCTCAACTCTGCTGTTCGCGGAAAGGATGTCACTCTGGCTTTCTCTTCAGGGCAGAACAAGCAGATTGCGCAATGCTTCCAAGAGATCATCAAGGTCGGATCGATCGACACTGAAACTGTCGGCTGTATCGCATCCAAGGTCGTGCTCTACGTCTCCCTGATCTTCATCTTGGGTATTGTGGTGATCAAGTTCGTGCTGGCTCTTCTCTTCCAGTGGTTCCTCTGCCGCAAGTACGCGGCCGACAAGACCAGTATGACCAAAGACAAGAAGAAGCGACAGCAGCAGATCGAAGACTGGACCGACGACATCTACCGTCCGCCGCCAAAGATCACTGATCCGGCTTCCGTCGGAGGCAGTGATCGGGGTGCTAAGCGAGGCAGCTTCCTTCCAACCACTTCCCGTTTCACGAGTCCGTACGCCATCGAGAACATGAACAAGAACAAAGCTCAGCCGACGACCATGGTATCTCAATTTTCTTCCAGATTGAACCCTGCAGCTGCGATGTATGGCCAAACCAATGGCTCTGTTGGTGCTTTGGGCTACAACGAGAGCCGAGCCAGCTTGATGGAATCACACCAGTTTGGATCGTCCACTCAACGATACAGCAGCGTCATGGAGACCGACGCGAGCGGACCTCAAGGCTTCGTCCACGAGTCTGTTGTGCCGCAGCCGCCTCCTGAGTGGCAGCCATTCGGCTTCCCTCTCGCTCACACAATGTGTCTGGTTACTGCTTACTCGGAAGGTCCTGAAGGTATCCGAACGACTTTGGACTCGATTGCCATGACCGACTACCCCAACAGCCACAAGCTCATCTACGTCGTCTGCGATGGTCTCATCAAGGGTAAGGGCGAGACGCTCAGCACGCCGGAAGCTTGTCTTAGCATGATGAAGGATTTTGCGGTGCTGCCAGAAGAAGTTCAGCCGTTCTCCTACGTTGCGGTTGCAAGCGGAAGCAAGCGCCACAACATGGCCAAAGTCTATTGCGGTTTCTATGATTACGGTCCGGACAGCATCATTCCAGTTGAGCGACAGCAGCGCGTGCCAATGGTTACCATTGTCAAGTGCGGAACTCCTGCCGAGGCCGACAAGCCAAAGCCTGGAAACAGAGGAAAGCGTGATTCGCAGATCATCTTGATGTCCTTCTTGCAGAAAGTCATGTTCGACGAGCGTATGACGGAGCTGGAGTACGAGATGTTCAACGGTATCTGGAAGCTGACGGGCATCTCACCGGATTTCTACGAAATCGTGCTGATGGTTGACGCTGACACGAAGGTCTTCCCGGATTCTCTCACGCACATGGTTTCTGCAATGGTCAAGGATCCGGAGATTATGGGTCTCTGTGGTGAGACGAAGATTGCGAACAAGACCGCTTCTTGGGTCTCGATGATTCAAGTCTTCGAATACTTCATCTCGCATCATCAGGCCAAGGCTTTCGAGAGCTGCTTCGGTGGTGTGACTTGCTTGCCCGGTTGTTTCTGCATGTACCGAATCAAGGCTCCCAAGGGTGGACAGAACTACTGGGTCCCGATTCTGGCGAACCCGGATATCGTCGAGCACTATTCGGAGAATGTCGTCGACACGCTGCACAAGAAGAACTTGCTCCTGCTTGGTGAGGATCGTTACTTGACTTCTCTGATGCTGAAGACTTTCCCCAAGCGGAAGCAGATGTTCATCCCTCAGGCTGTGTGCAAGACGACTGTGCCCGACGAGTTCAAGGTGTTGCTGTCCCAACGACGACGATGGATCAACTCGACTGTGCACAATCTCTTCGAACTGGTTCTTGTCCGTGATCTGTGTGGTACTTTCTGCTTCAGTATGCAGTTCGTACTGTTCATCGAATTGGTCGGAACGCTGGTGCTTCCCGCTGCCATCGCTTTCACCATCTACGTCGGTGCGTATCAACCCCTCCCATATCCCTTTCTCAAACACTAACATCTCCTCCAGTCGCCCTCGGCATCAAAGCCGCCATCACACACACCACCGCCCCCACCATCCCCCTCGTCCTCCTCGCCCTGATCCTCGGTCTCCCCGGCGTCCTCATCATCATCACCGCCCACCGCGTCTCCTACGTCGTCTGGATGCTAATCTACCTGCTCTCCCTGCCCATCTGGAACTTCATCCTGCCCGCCTACGCTTACTGGCACTTCGACGACTTCTCGTGGGGCGACACTCGAAAGTCCGAAGGCGAGAAGAAGGGCGCTGATAAAGGCGGTCATGGCGGCGATGGCCAGTTTGATTCGAGTAAGATTACGATGAAGCGGTGGGGCGATTTCGAACAGGAGCGACGTTTGAGGGGTACGCAGTGGGGGAATTCTACGGCGAGGGATTCGAGGAGTGGGAGTCCGAGTTTTATGGGGGCTTATGGGGGGTATTATGGGGGACATGAGAGGAAGGGGAGTTCTGGGGGGAATATGATGATGTTGTGAGGGGGTAATATCTTCTACTAATGACGCGATTTGATTTTGTTATGGAAATGGGTATGGGAATGGCATGAGAAAGAGGAACGACAGAGATTGATTGTGTTTGTATGTGTTATGGTTTCAGTCCTCATCAAAACAGCGGTGAGATTGAGAGTTTGTAGATACGAGAATCATTCAGCGTTCGCACTTCACTTAAGACTAACCCCCGTCTTTTTTTCTCCTTCAAAATTCTCCTCCATGCGTCGAATACATGCATCTCTCAGAAGGTCTTCCAGTCCACGGCGCTTTCCCACGCCGCCCCGACTTTCAACACCGTTCCGTCTTCCCATTTGCGTCCGATCAATTGCATTCCGACTGGTAACTTCACCCCCTCCTCATTCGGAAGGAATCCGCAAGGGATTGAAAGAGCCGGGTGCCCTGTGCTATCGAACGGCGCGGTATTGCTCACCAGCCCCAAGTTTCGCGTCAGACGCTCCAGCGGGCCCAGTGGATCGGAAGTGATTTTGCTGGGCAAGCAGGGCAGCGTGGGCGTGAGGAGGATGTCGACTTGGGTGAGGGCGAGGGTGTAAGCGTTCTAGGCAATAGGTTAGTCGAGGGGAAGGGGGAAGGACGGGGAAAGGGGGCGTACGTCTAATTTGCGGAGTAAGTTTGTGGATTTTCCGTGGATGCCCGATTCCAAGAACTTGGATTGGAGATACAAATGTCCCAGGTAGAGTTGTTGTGCCCCGGCGCCTAGTTTCTCCCATGCCTCTTGTGGGAGCCGCTCCAACACCGGACGGTCGAGGAGGTGTAATTGCTTCCGGCCTTCGGGGGCGTTGAGCAAAGCTGTCCGACCACCAGAGAGGTACAGCGACGAACTCCACAGCGAGGCAGCGGTGGTGCGTTGCGGGATGGAAATTTCGTGCAGCTCTGCTCCGAGAGCGGTGAATTTTTCTGCTGCGCGGCGGACGAGGGCGGCGATGGCGGGGGACATGCATTCTAGAGAGAAGGATTCGGAGAGGAGGCCGATCTTTAGGCCGGAGAGGGGTTTGGAGTCGGAGATGGAGGCGAGTTGCGTGGTGAAGTTGAGAGTTCCAGGGGGAAGGTAGGGGGGTTGACGGTCGTCGATTCCGTCTGGACCGGCGATGGCTTCAAGGAGAATAGCGGCGTCTCCGCACGTACGAGCCATGGGCCCGGCGTGATCGATCGTCGCTTCCAGGGACAAAATTCCCGAGTACGGCACCAATCCCCAGGTAGGTTTCAACCCTACGATCCCGCACATACTCGCCGGAATCCTTATACTCCCGCCCTGATCGCCTCCCATGGCCAAATCCACCTGTCCCGTAGCGACGAGACGTCCGCTGCCAGAAGAGCTGCCACCGCAAGAGTAGCCGTCCGCGTAAGGGTTGTGAACGGGACCGGTGGTAGAAGAATCCGAACAGCCTTCCATACAAGCGCTCTCGCACGCCGCCTTCCCCAGAATCACCCCCCAAGCATCCATGATACGCGTCGCGACCGTCGCATCAATCGTCGGAGTCCAGGGGACAGCATCCGTGCCATTCGTGCAGCGGACGCCAGCGAGGGCGATATTGTCTTTCAATGCGATCGTTTTACCTTTCAGGAGCTCGGATTTCGGATTCGTCGCTTTGGCGAGGCAGCGGGCTGCCCAGCCGCCTTTATCCGTTTCCACAGGGCCGGAGGGAAAAGAGATGTCGGATCGCGGGTAGAGGGATAAGTCTGGGGTGAGGGTGAAGTCTTCTGCTGCGAGGATGGAAGTGATGTTATTGTTCATGGAACCAAGGAGAGTACGCCAGTCGTCGACATGGTTGGGGTTGAGGGTGAGGCCGGCAGAGGAGGCGAGGGATTGCAGGTCTTCGAGGGGGAGTTTGGAGTCCTCGCTATCAATGTTAGCTAGGGATTTGGCATGAGAAGAACAGTAGGGTGGAAGTTGAACTTACTGGATTGTTACAACGGACATTTTGGATAGCGCTGGTCTTCGTCTCTGACTTTACTACTGATCAAGTTGCAAGGCCGAACAACTGTCAGCTGAAGGAAGGAATGAAAGGTGAGGTCCTGATAAAAGCAATCTCACAAGGCTGAAGGAGATGCTATCGGCCCAACAGCTCCCTTGTCATATGCGCGTCGGCCGACTGGTGGCCTATCAACATTCCAACTAGTCCCAACATGGAAATACGTACCATCACGAGCCTATTCCTCAGCGCTGACAACGCATCAAACAGCGAATGCATTTTCAATCTCTCGAAGATCGACATACATTAACCGTCACACACTCACATCTCCACCTTCCCCATAGTCGGCATATCAGCGCCCTCTGCTTCATCCTTCTTCACTCCACCAAAGAAGTCCTCGCTCTCTTCATCTTCCGCCGAGAATGCTTCAAGCCCGGCATACTTGTTAATCCAGTTCAGCACGACCTTGTGCCAGAGCAAGGAGTTCTCCGGCTTCAGCACCCAATGATTCTCATCGTCGAACTGCAGTAGCTCGCTATCAATCCCTCTAGCTTGGAGGACATTGAAAGCGGCCAAACCCTCCGCGATGGGAAGTCGAAAGTCCTTGGAGCTGTGGATGACGAGCTGCGGAGTATCCCAGTTGGCAAAGTACTCGCTAGGATCCCATTTGCGCCAGTCCGAAAGCATCGCCGATCCAAAGTTCTTGTGGCCTTGCGATAGAGCGGGAGCGTCGCCAGGAGCTGGCTTGAAACCTGGATCGTACCATGGAGTGCCGCCGAGGTCGTAGAGCGGGAAGTAGAGCTCCTCTGTGCCGAACATTGCTCCAGCGAAGCTCGTAATTCCGTCGTGACAAACAAGAGCTTTGAATTTGCGGCCGAGATCGTGGCCCTGGATCCAGTTCATCATGTAGCCTGGAAGAGAGTTAGCAAGATGTTCACATTCAATGAAGCTGGAGAACACTTGCCACCGTACGAAGCACCAAGCGCAACAGCCCGATCGTTGTCCGCTTCAGGCATGTTCTCTCCCACCCATTCAAACACGTTGAAAATGTCCTGATACGGATCGCCGCCCCAGTTCCGACGGATACTGTCGGTAAACGCCTGACCATAGCCAGTACTTCCCGTCGGATTCGGTGCCACGACAATGTAGCCTTGCTCTGCAAAGATGGCCAAGTTCCACCTTGTGCTCCAGCTATCAGCCCAAGCGCCTTGCGGTCCACCATGGATGATGTACGCGACGGGGTACTTCTTGCTGCTGTCATAATTGCTTGGTCTCACAACAATGCTGTGCACTTCTTCGTTGACGCTCGTGTTGCTAGCTGGAGTCCAGATGGAGGAGACCTGCGCAGACCGAAGCCCGAATTTGTTGCCCTCTCCAGAATTCGAGTTTGTCCAGGTGAGCGTAGCTGCTGAGGCTGTGCGATCGACGATAGCGAAGAATGAGTTGTCGGTCAGCGTACTACCAGACACGAAAAGACGTCCGTCTTCCAGACAGTGCACGTCACTGACAGATCCGCGAGCAGTAAGAGGCTTCGGAAGCCGCGGGTCTGCGAGTCGGTCGGGTGCGATCTCGAAGACTTTTGAGGACCCAACATCCTCCGCCACAAACACCAGAGACTTTCCATCAGGCGTGAAACAGATCGACTGTGGACTTCTGTCCCACTCCTGCGTGATAGCCACCCGCTCACACTTCACAGACTTGCCGTCCTCCAGAGCTTGAGTGCGCAAATTCTTCAGAATGAAAATCTCATTCTTGTCTGCTTCATACCCATTGGTCTTCATGCCCAAGAACGCAATCGACTCGCCATCAGGGCTGAAGACCGGGCTCGAGCATGCGCCTTGTAGCGCATCCCAGTAGACTTGCGTAATCTTAGTTTCTTTTCCACCCGTCCAAGAGGATATGTTGGCAATGTAGACATTGCCCTTCGTATTCAACGCTGGATTCAATTCAGGGTCCTTTGTAACAAAGATGATCCGGTCCTGGCTAATGTCGAAGTTGTCGGTCCCACCAAAAGGCCGGATCGGGGACTCCAACGCATGGCCCTTCAATGCATTGGTGAGACCGGAAAGCGCGTACTTCCCACTGCCGCCCTTCTTGCTCAAAGTTCCATACCAGAGCGCATTCTTCTCCTTCGTCTCCCAACGATCCCAATGTCGTACAAAAAGGCTCTTGTACAGCCTTCCAGTCGCATGAGTCTTCTTCGCTTTCTCCGGGTTGTACAGACTTCCGTCTGGACTCGCCTGCGCCGAAAGGACAACTGCAAATTCTCCGTCCCGCAACTTCTTGACCTTCAAGTTACCAGCCGGGGCATCGATCGTCCCAGCTACATAGTACCCTTCACCGAGCTTCTTGCCAGCCACGGTCTTGCTGACACTCGCCCAGAAGACCTTGGTCGTGGAATCCTTTTCCGCTTGGAGACAGGCGAATTCATCGTCGTCTAGCCAGTTCAGATCGGAGATGTCATCATCCTTGGCGAGTTCGAAGCTTTCTCCAGACTTCACGTCCAGGACACGCAATTCGGTGGTTTTCTTGTGCGTCTCGAAGCTGTAGGTTGAAGTGGTGTAAAGAACCTTAGTTCCGGAAGGGTTGGGAACGCCGGCAGACCGCCGGGGAGCGGAGAGAAGGACCTGAGGAGTGAAGTGCATTGCTCTGTGGACCATTGGTGCGATGGTAATACCAGTGACTGGGAATAAAGCAGTTCTTGGACGTCGTTTCGCGCTGCGTTGTTTCCAGCAGCTGCTCTTCGTATGCAGCACGTTTGAGAATGCTCTTCGAAAGACACAATCCGGCACTTCCGAGTATAACGTCCGCCTGTAGGCAATGGCAGTGCGGTGTAAGAGGTGGCGGGGCGGCATCAAGGTCGATGTGAAGTCGATGAGTTGGAGATGCCTTGCTCGTAAGCGGGGCAACAGCTGCGCTAATGCAGGTACGCACAGGGATCCATCTCTCAAAAGAGAAGGTGAACATGTCAACGAGGAGGTTGGATGCGGTTGGCTTTAGGGATCTCGTAAGCATCTGTACAATACCAGTCGACTGGCTGGTCGCTTCATTCAATCTATTCGTATCAAAGCAGTCGTACACCACAATCATTCCATATCCAAGGCGGCATCCCCATCGTCTGGCAGCTGTTCAATTACGCCCTCAACCATTGCGATCAACTGGTCAATATCCGGCCGCTCCGTCGGCTCGACGATCAAGCATTTCCTGACGACGTCTTTGACTGGGTCTGAGATGGAATCCTCTTTCCTGTTGTTCTGTTCCGCATCGACCACACGCTGCTTTCCACGCTTCGCCTCTGCAGGTCCTTCGTCAGGGAAGCGCCAGTCTCCACCAAGCACGCATAGCGATAGTGAGCCTCCAGTCTCCTCGCTTCGCGCTTCAAAGGGTGATTTTCCCACCAAGCAGGCGTAAAGTGTGCATCCCAAGCTCCAGATGTCGACCTTCGTATCTATCACTGTCCCGGTCTTCACGTCGAAGAGCTCTGGAGCGCGGTATGGCATTGTGCTGTGTTCCGCTGCCTGGTCCTGCACTTGCAACGCCAAAGCTCTGCTTGTAATCGGCGTTGGTGAAGGCGCCAGCGATCCAAGATCCATGAGGATAGGTTGTGTGCCCGTGTCTGAAATCATGATGTTCCCGGGTTTGATGTCGCGATGCGCATAGCTCCTCATATCTCCTTCTGCGACTCCTTCTTGTGCTGCCATCACCTCTCCCTCCATCAGCGGTTCATTCTCGATATCGCCATCTTCCCTGTCTTTCCTTCTCCTGCCCTGGTTTGCCTGCACAGCTTCCTCGTGCGCCTCTCTGTCGGCCTCAGCCGCTTCTTGTCGCACTTTCTTCGCCTTCTTGCGACTTGACTCTCCACCTGGCGCGCCTCTTACACGGTACTGATGCATTGCTTTCAACGCCTGACACACACCCAAGAACAACACCATTAACCTCCGCTCTGGAAACCTTGCGCGATTGACCAGATTTGCGTTGATCGCATCTTGCAAATTGCCCCTCCTGTAGTATGGTAGCAAGATATATACTGTCTTGCTTCCCGGATCTGCTCCTCCTCTTTCACTCTCCACGCTGTGATCGATCGCATGAATGATGTTCGGGTGCGGCGCAAACAGGCTGTATGCTTCCACTTCCTTCAAAGCTTGGGAAACGCTCTCCTGACCGAATGGACATCTGATCTTCTTGAGCGCATAGAGCGTCGGGTCGTTTGACGCCTGCACCAAGTAGACGTAGCTGAAGCCACCTTCGCCCAGTAGCCGGAGAATCTTCAGACTTCGCCCATTGATCTTTAATGAGGGGTTCGATGGAAAGCAGTTGAAGCAATTTCCAAGTTGCCAGATGCCATCGAGGACGTAGTGTGAGAGCTGTTCAAAGAGAGAGGGCGAGGACATTGCGCGTCGTCAGCACAGCTGACTGTGGTCGGTCTCGGCGGCTTCGTTTTTTGAGGTTCGTTGCGCGGGGGTGAAATTTGTAGTCTAGCGAAAGCTCAGAACTTGTCAATGACAGTTGTTATCGTTCGTAGAATTGCTTTGATGTGTAGAGTTGAGTGGCATTCGTCAACAGCATTGAACAGCGAACAGCTTTCCCCAGAAGCCGGGATGTTGCGCCACGTGCACCGGAAGCGGGAAGTTTAAATTTAGGCCCAGTCTGGTGAATGACGACTGTTCTCTACTCCTTCCAATACATCCATACACCAACAACAACTTGGTTTGCCGGCTTCGATAGACTCCCCCAAATCCACAGCGTTGACGCTCCATTACGCAAGAGATGCGTACTGCGTTGTGGATGCGGCTCAAGCTCTCAGCTCTCAGCTTTTCCCTGTTCGTACCACCCACCCAGGGGCCGCCGTGAGCAGCTGAGCACATTCTGGCGGGATCCAGAATGGGACATACTGATTAAATGGAGCGACTTTTGCGGCCTGCCGACCGTCAGTAGCCGCTCGTCAGGCAGATCATGCCCGATAGAGCCTCTTCGCCAGGGTTGCAGCGCCTTGCAGATGCTGCAATCCTGGAAGGACACCATCGGTTAGAGGTATCGACGGATGATCTGCTCAGCCCTCGGCCTATGCAGGATGGCCACTTACATACAGGGCATAGGGCGGCCTCCCTTCCGGGCAGGCTACTAATATAGTCCTTTGGACCAGCCTTGCGTGTACATCTCGTCGCGCTGTGGGCTCTTCTATTTCCTCGCCATGCCGGACCCGATCACCATCACCAGCCTAGCAGCGGCCATCATTGCTATCGTCGGTGCAGCAAAAGAAGCATATGATGTTGCCAAAGATGCCCAAGGGTTACCCAAAGCATTCGCGGTGATCCACGCTCAGATGCCTCTGACACAGCACACTTTATCGTTGATCAAAGACAACTGTGAAAGCGATCGCAATGAAGCCGAGATTCTGAAAGTCCTCAGCGCCTGCAAAGAGGACGCTGAAAAGCTTTCTGAGATTTTCAAGAAGGTCTGCCCCGGAGACAAGGATGGCTTTCTGGATCGCTACAAGAAGGCCTTGCGCTCCATGAAACTCGGCAGAAGGGATAAAGTCGAGCTTCTTTGGAGATCGATCTTGGAATATCTTCAGACCCTGCATCAATACGATGCGAGTCGACGTTTGATTCCGAGGAAAGAGCTGGAGGAGGCGATTAGCAAGATTGAGGCTGTAAGTCTGAAACGCTATGGGATTTCAATTGCCATACCAATTCTGATTCCGAATCAGATCCCTGATTCCCTACCTGAGAGCGACGGCGGGGACACCATTACCACACATGGACAAGGCTCCAATGTGAAGTCGTCTGGCATCAATCAGGCCTTCGCGCCGGTCACCTACATGGGCCAGAACATGACGTTCCAGCAGCCGCCAGGTACGAATTGATTGACCAAGGCAGAACTCATCATGCTATATGTATCGCGGCATCGGAAATTGGGCACGAAGCTACAGTGAGCATGCATAGTAACGACGACTGACATGTATCTGTACTCAGTCAATGAACCACGCAACCCTACCTTTCAAGACCCTTACCATTCTTCCGTCCCTTTAACAAGGCTGGTGGATGTATTTGCGCCACGACCAGAATCCATGTCGAATTTGCATCACAGCCTTCAGGCCCGATTACGAGACGTCGACCTTCGACACGCTGTTGTAGTCACTGGTACTGCAGGCACGGGGAAGACACAACTGGTCTTGTCGTACTTGCAGCAACACAAGAACGACTTTAGTACCATTGTGTGGCTGGACGCTGGGGACGCAAATTCTTTTGCTTCCTGCTGTGAGCGTATATGTATGGACTTAAGGCTCATCGACTCGCAGGCACCAACCAAGCCATGGCGCGGCATGGTGACCCAGCAAATACCTGCTGTCCCCAAATTGCTCTCATGGTTATATAACAGACCTCGATCAGATCGATGGCTGGCGGTTCTGGACAACGCTGATGAGCATTCTTGGGGTATTCGGGAGCTCATTCCAAGGGGCCTTGCGGGCACTCTGATTGTGACATGTCGGGACAGAGGTCTACACGTCGCAAAGAGCCTTTCATTGGTGATGGAAATGATGACCGCTCAAGAAGCCCATGATTTGCTTATTCGCACAGCATTTCCAAATTCAGTGGACCCATCGACGGACTTGATTGATCAGTGCAACAGGCTTTCCTGCTTAGTGGAGCATCATCCGCTTGCCCTCCATTTGGCGGCAGTGACAATTCGAGAAGACTGTCTACTGCGACATGGCTCCAGCCCATCTGAGGTCTCGGCCGCTGGAGTCGTAGAAGACTATATCAGCAGGTTTCGACGAAGCAAAACTTTAGTCCTACAAAGTCAAGAAGCAGCCGCTCAGTATTTGCCCTACAAAGACTCACTGTGGACAGCCTGGGACACCTCCTTTCGACATCTTGAGACTCATCATGCGGGAGCATCTCCCATGGCCTTACTTATATTTCTGGCGTTTCTAGAGCCTACAACATCCATGCATCGACTCCTCCAGCAATCCTTTCTCGGTCTCGCTCTTGACGCTGATGGTCATGCGTCGCGATTGTCGACTTGGCTTTGCCGACTCTTGACTGGAAGCGATGTAATTAATAAACAGGACCACCAAGGACAATGGAACGAAGACAGATACTATGAGGCTGTCAAGTCGCTCTGGAGGTTTGGGCTAATCCGTATGAAGCTTGACAGATATTGTCCTCGCGAGCCTCCTATGCTGCCGAAGCTTGTACGCTGGCGTGCTCGAAAAGATGGAAGTCTGGAAGATTTCCAGCGGCAGCAAACGGTCCTACTTGAGCTGACGCTGCTCTCGCGCGACTGCAGTAACGAGGATAGGTTGATGCGAATCAACGAACTTGCTGAGCTATATTGCGACATCGGTGCATGGCCGTTGGCGGAATCCCACCTGCGCTCCTTGCTTGAGGACCAAATCAGCTCCTACGGCCGTCGCGATGCCACCACAATCTGCTCGCTCGACAAGCTCGTCGAGTTGCTCATCCAGCAAGAGTCGAAAGAGAAAGCAGAGCTGGAGGTTTACAAGTTCGTGACGTCCGACCCGGATTCAATTGGCGTGATGCGCGCACTACCACAGCACTTGGCTTGGGTACTTCGTAATTTCTTTCACGGACAGAATCGCAGGTTTTCTCTGACTGGACTGGTAGGAGTCAAGGGATCGAGGCATTCGAGCCGTGTGCCTGACAGTATCATCATCTCTCACGAAGACGAAGCACTCGCGCTACATCCAGCCCCAACTCAAACCAAGGTTGAACTGCCATGGGATGCGGATAGTCCGTCAAGCAATTTGCATCGCCAGCTAGAGAAACGACTTGCGAGCGGACAGCAAAAGACGATAGCCGGTTCGGCTCGGTGTCCCTGTTTCAACGACTTTCTTCAAGCGTTCTCCAGTGGATCTCCGGATACGCTGGACGCCTTCACGAATTGGATCGACGACTGCAGTGTCCACTACCGAGATCCAATCCGCCAGCGTACCATCCTGCACTGGATGGCAGAAAGAGGCTACCTCGAGATAGCTCGCCAGTGCCTTGAAAAGGGGTCAGACTTTCACGCACAAGACCGTTATGGAGCAACACCGCTTCACCTGGCCGCGAAAAATGGATGCGCTGGCATCGTCCGGCTTTTGATTGGCTTCGGAGCGGACACAGCGGCAACGGACAAGAAAGGACGAAAGCCGATTCAGTGCGCACGAGATCAAGTCCACCGAGCAACCCTGTCCGATGGAAGTCGTCTCGAAGACGCCCTGAGAAAAGTAATTGACACTCTCAAGGCTGCTGAGATTGCCAAAGGTGGATTCTTGGAAGTTGATGTGAACCGTCGCAGTAGCAGTGCAACTTCTCAGACACCTGACACTGCCAGTGAAGCCGCAAACACACCACACCGGACCGCAAATGCTTCTGAAGCCATCACCTCAGACTCTACATATTCGCAACGGTATCTCTCACCTTCGCCATATAGGAAAGGTTCAAGTCAGAGCCGCTCACGCTCAGTATCAAATTCTCAAGAGACAAAGGGCTCCGTTGGTGAGACTGCGGCAGCTCGTCGGGATGAGGTCACGTCGACCAAGAGCAAGACAACTCAACGATCCGACTCCAGAGGAAGAACCCGCGCTCGGAGCACCTCTGCCAACGTAAAAGACGGGAGCAATGAAGATACGCGTAACCGCAATAGAGCAGAGTCGACAAATGATTCCGGGGCTGCCATCAACACGAATAAGAATCATCGACACGCATCGTCGAGCAATAAACGCCAAGGTCACTCGAGCTCTGATGGGAAGGCCACAGCACCTCGTGGAAAAGGTCACCAAAGCACAAGCGCCCATGCGAGGGTGAAAAAGAAGCAGCATCAAAGTCCGAAGTCCGAATCAGAGCACAAGCATGACAAAACTCAAGAACGCATGAAAGAGCCCTTGCGAAGTTCAAGTTCCCGTTCGCCCAAGACAACGTCAGCTCCTAAGGATACGAGCCAAGGGCATAGCGACTACAATAGCAACAAAGATCCAGAACTGCAAAGTGAGGACTCTGGAAACGCCGCCCTGAAATCTGAGCCAAAAGGTCAAGTCAAAGCAGACTCGAAGAAAGGTCTACTTGGTGATGTTTCGCCTCAAACAGACGCCTCGAGTACCAAGGAACAGCGCTATTACGTCTATCGAGAACGATCGTTCTCCCAGCCAACGACTGAATCCAGACGAAACTCAAGTCCACATCAGCCCATGCGCCGATCTTCCTCTACTAAAAGTAACACATCAAATCAGTCCAGCTCGACGCGCAAAAGAGATGTCGAAGAAAAACCAGCGAATGAGGATGTGAATCTGCTCAAAGAGTCCGTAACGAGACGTGCTGAATCTGTCGACGCTCGGAACAAGCATCGAAAGCGAAGGCATTCGAACAATTCGACGCGAGCTGGAGCTTCATCTGGTGGGGGCTCACGATCTCCGCTGGGCAGATTTGAGCGCTTGTTTGTTGGCCAGAGCGAAATCGTTCCTGGTCGTTGGAGGCCGAGGTCGAAGAGTGACACCAGGCCTTCCAGGCCCGGATTTCGGCTCTGAGAGTACTTTGAAAAGGTTGGATAAAAGAAGCTTCTGAGGTGTTTACACATTTTGTCGACGACCTATTTGCGCTTCGATCTAGCTCTGAGGCGAACAAGTGTCGTGGCAGCTCAAGTCGCTGTCTGGTTCGCATTGTCATACTCCTCCTGCTTCAACTCCTCCAGCCAGCTCGTCTCTGCAAATCAGAAGTCAGCAAAACATCCCATACCACTGACCACTAGTATATACTCACTCCCCAAACTAATCGCCGTATGCGCCATCAAGGTGCTACCCGTAGCGCCATGCCAATGCGTCTCGCCCGCCGGAACATGCACAACATCGCCGACCATCAGCCGTCTCGGCTGCTCCCCCTTACTACAAATCAACCCCGTCCCCATCGTCACGGTCAGAATTTGTCCGCGCTCGTGCGTGTGCCAGAACGTGCGGGCGCCGGGCGTGAAGCAGACGTTGTTGGCCATACAGTCTGAGGCGCTGAAGATGGGATCCATGTGTACGGTGCCGGAGAAAGTTTCGGTGGGCTGTTTGGAGGGGGTGTTGGGTGCGTGGGCGGCGCGGATTAGCTGCATGGTGGGTGTTCGATTGGTTAGTAGTTTGGTTGGTGGTATTGTTTGGGCGAGGTGAAGTTGATAGGAGGGGTGCCCAGTACCTCTCCACCTCGCGATGACAGCATCAGCAGCTCCTCGAGAGCAATTGCCGAATTCCTCTCATCACCTTCACGGTTTCTCTCCGCTCCTATCATTTTCCAAACCCAACCTCAAAAACACTGTCCCCTCCAACGGCGTCTCATAATACGCCTCCGTCTCCACAAAGCCAAGACTCCTATAAAGTCCCCTCGCCTCCACCATCTGCGGCAACGTATCGAGCAAACACGCCCCGTACCCCAACTTCCTCGCCTCCTCAATAACAGCCTCAACCAACTTCCTCCCAACTCCTAGTCCACGTCCTGCAGGATCCACGTAGAGTCGCTTGATCTCGCATGTTCCAGGCTTAGTAGTCATGGCGCGGAGACCGACGCAGCCGACTGGTTGGTTGGTAGAGGTGAGACGAGCGAGGAAGAGAGCGCCGTTGTTGGAGGGAGAGTATTTTCCAGGGAGGGAGGAGAGTTCGGTAGTGAAGTCTTGGAATGTGAGGTCGATTCCGAGGGAGTGCGCGTAGGCTTTGAAGAGGGAGGTTGTGGCTGTGAGGTCTTCTTGTGTTGAGACTGGAGTGATTGAGACGTCGGATTTATTTGATGTTTGCATGATGATTGAGAGAAAAAGGCATGAGGTTGCAGAGATGGGTGCTTTTCCAGTGATGCATCATGTTCACATGTCAAGTTGTAGGGCGTACAGAAATTGAAATGACTGAGCCAGACCAATCCGTCTCGGATTCGGATTTACAGACCACATGATATACGAACCACCTTTTCATGTCTTGTGAGAGACGAATCAAGGACGGTCACAAGGTATTTTCAAATGGCTGTAAATTATTGAATATTCAATGGCAGGCTCCTCTATCGACGGCAATGATCAGACCCTCAGCAACTCATATCTATCGTCCTGCAGCACATTATTCAACATGAACAACCTTCATAGTAATGACAGTCCCTCATCCACAAAACCTCCTAAGCCCAGAACTCCTCCCTCTTGCGACGAGTCGCCTCCCCAGAAGACTCGCCCGAAGGCTTCTCCGACTGAGAATCGTACTGACCAGGGTGCGTAATACCACTACCACTACCAGCATCAGCATCCTCGCCCTCCCGGTGCGAAGCAGATCCAGACGCAGTATTGTAGTCCGAGATGCTGCAAGAAGCACCGCCCAGGACTGGGCTGAAGACCTGGTCCGCCAAAGCGGCAGCAGCCTGGACAACTGGCTCGGCGGCATCAGGAGCTCCAGATGCGAGCAGCGAGAGGCCGAGACATCCGATGTCCTGTGGAGCCTGTGGCACGGAGACGTTGAGAGGCACGAATCTGCCGTTGACGTTCGTGCCGAGTGGCTGTGGCTTGAAGAGGAAGAGGTTGCCGATGTCGCCGAGGAGGTCGACGAGGGAGTAGGAGTGAGGGATGCGATACCACGCCTCAGGGAAGGTCTCGTTCAGGTAGAAGGGGGCGACGTTCTTGAAGTTGGGGACGTTTGGCTGCGTGCCGTTCGCCAGTGGACGTGTGAGCAGAGCGCGAGTGGCGTAGACGACGGCGAAGTTGGCTCCAAATGTGAAGCGTGGGTTGGTGGCGCGAGACTCGTCGACGGCGTCGGCTGCGTTGTGCTTGACTGCTTCGATGTTGAACAAGCCGTCTCCGTGATTGTTGGCGTCGCTGACGAGCTTGTTCCAGCGAGTGACGTTGAAAGAGTGGTTGTCGCCGAAGTATCGGTCGCCTCGGGAGATGGAAGCATCAATCTCGAACAAGCCGTGGCGGTCGATACCATAGACGGGACCCAGTGTTTCAGGGACACGCGAGTCGCGACCACCGATCGAGTACTTTCCGGTTGGAATATCACCACCAGCAAGCAGACCGAGAGCGCTGAGGAAGACAGCAATGTCGAAGGACATGGACCAGGCCTCTTGAATCGCGTTGGCAGCTTCGGCGAAGGACGTGATACCGTCACGGGATAGGTAGCCGTGGTTGGCCAGAGTGTTCAAAGTCGGGCAGTTGCCTCGAACATCGCTTGGCCCAGGGGCCTGATACTGATGCTTGGGGTCATTACCCGGAATCGCCTTCAATCCAGAGTCTTGGGGTGTTGGGATATCAAGCGCAGCCAAAGGACCAGTCAAAGGCGCCAACAGGCCTCCGACCAGGCCACGCTGTTCCGCGTGCCTCTTGTGTGCCTTTGGTGTAAGGACAGGAGCATCGATGTTTACGTCCTCGTCGCGCTCGTGCAGGCGGGCTCGGACGTGGTCGTCAATAGCTCTTTCATGCTCAGCCGATCGCGGAGAGCGAGGCGTGAGTCCACCAAGTCCCAGAGGGGACAGAACACCAGAGAGCGGGTCGACAATAGGAGGGTTGTTTGCTTGTCTCTTCTCTTCACGAGGCGTGAGACCTCCAAGCCCGAGTGGCGAGAGGACTCCAGAGACTGGGTCAACAATTGGTGGGTCGTTTGCTTGTCGCTTCTGGCCTGGGTTCTCGAGACCTTTGCCTTGCAGGTATGTCTCCTTGAGGTCTTCTGGAGCCAGTCCTCGCTTCGTCAGCTCCGACATTGGGCACAAGGCCGAAGCCGTGGCGGCACATGCCAACAGCAGGGAGTTGGGGAAATGCATTTTGCTGAGAAAACAGGGGTATCAAGGGAGTGAGAACAGGCCTTGGCTGGGAAGGATGGCCAGAGAGCCAAGCGTAGCACTTTATACAAGAGGTCTTGCCCAAGCGGTAATGGACACACGCTTTGGCTAAGCATCATCGTCATTGCAATGCCCGGGCATCACCGCGAACATGTCTTGTTGTTGACGTGGCAAGTATCTCACTATGCATGTTGTCAGTGTGTAACAAGTTCGCTAAGCGCGTTCAACGCTGCATCTGCAGCGAATCTAAGCACAAGTCCGGTCAGCAAGAATCCTACGAACGGACTTGGGTAGAGCGACTCAAACCCAATTACCCGGATAGGCATCTACAGGTGCAGCCGCTCAAGCACGTCAAGGCCCAGTGGGCCCTTTTCCAGCAGTGATCCTCGCAGATGCGATGCGTCCGTTAAAGCACGCAATGACTGTTTTTGTGATTATGCAGGGCGGTGATATTGCGGCAATGGCACATCCCAATGAGAAAGATGGATTATGTGCTGTGGCGTCTCTTTTCCCAATCAAAGCTATTGCGTAGCAAAAGCAAGAGTCTCCTGGACACGTCCATGTGTCGCTGTGATGATCTTAGCGCGATCCTGAGCACACTGTTCACACCGTAGGCAATCTCCACTGATATTGCAGGCCGTGCTGTGGTCGCCATAGAGCAGAAGGAAAGGTTCTATTCGAAGGCAGTGGCTCATCGCTGTGAGCCTCGCGGGTAGTATTTCTGTTCTGTTTGAGCCTCGCTCTGGTTCATACTAGGGCTGAGTTGATACCATGAGCAAGGATTACGGCCAGTCTACTGCTTGGAATTTGTCAGTAGTCTCCCTACCATGCTGCCTTAAGCACTCTGCTTGGAAGAGAATCCTGGTCGGAGGCGGCTTAATGCGGCTCCTTTGTCACCAGGAGAGGCCAATAATGTGGAAAAGGAGGGAGTGAGACCTCAGCCTCATGTGTCGCGAACTTGAATGTGGAGGTAGATCTTTCAAGATTTGGGAATTAGCTCCATCACGCCTTCAGGATCAGCAAAAGGCCTGCGGCGGATGTGGCTCCTAGCGCAGACATATCGTCCAACACGTGCGAAGGCTCCTACACTCAACGCATTTTGAAAGATGGACCCGGAAGCTTGAGTGCGATCGCCAGTCTCTAGCCGTTGATATGTAATGCGTAGACAGCGTCACCTTTCTGCTCGTCGGGGCGACGAGCCGATAGTCGTTGGATAGGGTCGTCGGATACGACTCATTCGTTGAGCGCGACTTTCCGACATGTTCTGTAATCTTTCTCATTGCTTCCTCGAATCCGCGGAGGTCTCCGAACTTGTTCTGGCAGCCATCTTAAGGTACCTCCGGGGGTAGGCGCACTGGAAAGATCGTCCCTGGCAGTGGAGGTTACTGAGATCCCCCAATCAAGACGCCACGAATTGAGTGAGGTGGTAGGGACCCGTTCCGACATGGTCAGTGTCCAGGTCGTCGGCGCAAGTCTCTATTGCTCTGCGGAGCGCCCTACCCGCTCTGCCTCCAATTCAATTCAGACGGTGCGAGCACGCAATTCAGCGACGTCATCCGGCCTCGAGACCACTGAATTGTGAGCGACTGGACTGATGGCAGGGCATCATCCAAGCAATTCATTGATGAGCCAATGAATCGGGAGGAAATGGAGTCGAGGTTGTACAGAAGAAAGGATGAAGCAAGGCTTGTCAAGATGGTGGAGGAAGGAGGAGGTGAAGTCGTGTCGGTGGCCCGAGCTGACATTCCGGCTAAACTACCCTGTCACCCCCTTGCGCGTCAGCTTCGTGTTATAACACCGTCGCGTCGCGTCGCTGACTAAATCTCATCTATCAAACGTTCCATCCTCCTTGCAAGATGACAACGCCAGACCACAGTCAACAATCTCGAAACGACAACGAAAGCGCCCTCATCATCGCCGCGCTCGATGGGCCATCACGGGCAAAAGCAACATCCCACGATCCGCGGATATGGTACCAAAGTGACAAGTTCCGCAGTATGTGCATAGGCCCACATCAAACCTGCAACAATAACTTACCATCTTATGATGATGGCAATCCACGTCGAGCTTCTCCTTGCCATTTCCAACAACCCCCTAGAGAGAGAAACAGCTCGATTCTCCTACATTTGTCCCCGCATCATCGAATGTCTGCAAAGACCAGTAGCTCATTCTTGGCGCAACCCTTACTTCGAAGTGTACCAGAACAGAGTTCGAAATGTGTTCCGACTGAGACAGCTCCTCCTACAACATACGAGACCAGAGGACAGACGGCATATGTTTACCTTCACCCTTTTTCTGCTCACGGATGTGCTGCCACGGCATAAATATCGCTGGCCTGAAGGAGAATGGGAGCGTTTGGACGCGACGTGTCAGAAATTTCTCGACAGGAGTCTTCGCGGGATGGTCTTCTCGGTACAACATATGAAATGGGATCGAGTTGCAGAAAACGACTACTTCTGGGACGCAGCAGCCGCCTCACGACAACTATGGCACGCGTATCGAAATCACGACTGCCTCGCGAGGCCTCAGAGAGGCTTTGACAGGTTCATGCACTTGGATGAGGGCGGCCTCAATTGTTTCCACAGGAGAAGAAGCCGTCTCTTGGTGCATCTACATGCTCAGGCCTACAAGGAGACTCGACACAAAGTCTTCCTAGCTGCTGGCAAGCGGTTACCTGCCGAGCTGGCTGATCACTTACTTGAATTCGCCTGTGCAGCCGAAGAGATCCCTTGCACGCCAATGATCTCGGAAAAGGGGAAAGGTCTGGGGTTTGAGACGTGTGTCAAGCAAAGGCACTGGCCCGATTACCCAATCCGGACGATTACTGAGCCGCAGAATGATGGGTTCAAGTGGACGTTCGTGAACTACTCCCCTGAAAACCCGGACTCCGAGGATACAGCCGATCGTTCAGGCCCCAATGCTGGCAAGCAATACTTTGTTCCCTACTCAGACGACGGACGGTTCGACTTCTCACACGCCGATGCCTGCAGACGAACCGCTGCCGATTACGCCCCCAACGTCACCCATCTCGTCGGGAACTTTTGAGGACATGGACAGGCCCAGTATGAACCGCCGCAGCAAGCCAAATCGAGAGTGCCGGCCTGCAATCGGGACTCGCGATTCTTTCATTGCCTTGCCCACCAAACGCGCCTCATGCCGGAAAGTCTTCTGAGTAAATCCTGCATGATAAGACGGGGTCTGGAACCTGTAGATTCGACTGAAGCTTGTGTCCAATCAAAACGTCTATCCTAGCGCCAAGCCCGCTCATCCAACCCGCCCTTCTTCGTCCAACGCCATACTCCTCTCCCTCAAACATACTCCACCGCAAACTTCACCCCCTTCCCCTCCCTCCTATAAACCGGACTCGTATTCCCCTTCAGCCCCCTCCAACTCGTCTGCCCGGCACCCCTCTGAAACAGCACGGATCCCCCATCTTGAGGTCCGACATCAACCTCCAAATGACAATAATCTCCAAAGCCCGATCCGGTACTCATCGTCCCAAAATTGAGTCCCGTGATACTCAACCCTAGCAACTCTCCCGCTTTGACCGTAGCATTCGACGTGATAGGCACGGCAGTGCTATTGAAAACGTAGCTCAGCTGCGACGCGTTGTAGCTCGCGGTTCCGAGGGTGGTGAATTTGTATGATGGGGAGACGAGGTCGGCGTAGGAGGAGAACTTGAAGGCGGTGAGGGTTACGGGAGTGGTGGACTTGATCGGAGCGGCGATGTTGGCGGAGAGGGATTTGAGGGTGCCAGATTTGGGGGCGGGGAAGGTTTGGTAGAGGTCGAATTGGGAGCTGTCGCAGACGGAGGTGTACTGAGAATCGAAGGGTCAGCAAGGGATATTTGTTGGACGCTTGGAGAGGAAGGAGCTTACTGCAGCGTCTGCAGGACTGCCGTAGCTAGTCTTCTGTGCACTTGTACCAGCACCTGTCCCCTTCTTGAAAGAAACAGTAAATGTCGCTTCAGATGCGCAGTTTAGATCCTTGACACTGCCATCGCCGTTGAATTGAAGCGGTTGGAAGATGTGTCCGCCCCAACCGACATTCGGACCTCCGGGCACGCTCGTCGAGTGCCACACATATTCTGTGCCTCCCTTGCCATCTTCAAGAGGCAGGACACCCTCGACTTGTCCGTTGCAAGAGTATCCCGAGATGATCTGTCTCTGCCAAGGGCCTTGAATATTCTTGGACCGGTAGAGTAATCCTATCGAGCCGTTGCAGTAGGCACAAGCGTTGGACGCTGAGACGTACCACATTGAATTTTCCTTGCGGTAGAAGAGATCAGGAGATTCGACTTCTTGGTCGAGCAGATCGAAGTTTGAGCTGCGGATGGGATAGCTCTTTCCAGTGGTATTCATAAAATCGTCTGTGAGCTCAGAAACATGCATGGTCTGGAAGATTGCTGGCCAGATGCTTCCTGCGCGCGGATCGGCGAAATTCAAGGCGGAGAAGACGAGGTATGCTTTGTTTCCGTAGCTCTCAACCGTGAAGTCTGCTGGCTGGAGCGAGTTGAATTGTGGGTCAATCACAGCTCTCTGTGTCAAAAAGGTGAATGGGCCACTCGGACTTTGCGAAGTAGCAACGGCATATCCTGGACTCCCTGCGTTGGCCCACAGGATGTATTTCTGGCTTTTCTGGTTGTAGACGATGTGAGGTCGACCGCAGCCTCCTGATGCTGCACACGGACTGTTTGAAGAGTTGGGATCGAAGAGGAAGCCGTTGTATGTCCAGTCTTTCAAGTTGTCGGAAGAATAGGATTTGATGCCAAAGGGCGTGCCTTTGGTGGAGAAGGAGTTGCCGTATAGGTAGTACGATCCATTGAAGAAGTTGACTTTGCTGCCGTAGGCATCGATCTGGTTGCCATCGGTATCGAAGAGGAGACGATGGGTGTTTGTGAAGGTGACTTGCGAGGCTTGGTCGTTGTAGGAGGGCGGAGTTGGGTTGGCCAAGGCAAGGCCTGCGAGCGAAAGTAATGAGAAGAGCATGTTGGAGCTCGGGGGACACAAGGGAATTGATCGAGAAACATTTCGATTCGAAGTTCAAGCTGTTCTTAAGTCTGTTGCCGCACAATGTCAGCAAGACTCCTTCGGTCCAACACCAAGGCGAAACCGGGCGACCATGTGCGGAGTCAACCGAAAAGCCCTAAACCGTAGAGCGGAACAGGTATGGTGGCACGAGCGAACAACATCGTGGATGTTTCTGCCACGAGCCCGAACGACAACGGTACGAGTTGTCGGAACGTGGAGTGCATCTCGCTTGCGCTTGAGTGGAGGCGGAAGACGCGGGGAATTGGAGATGGCTTCGGCCTAGGCACGCTACCTCGCACGGCAATTGAGTCGGATGTAGGACAGCGTCTTCCATCTGGGATTCATCTCCGCAAGCATGCACTGTTTTTGAAATATCCAATCTGGACTGGCCTTTCTCCCGGTTTTCTGCAGCCCAATGAAGTCGTGGGCCTTTGGTGCTCTGTAGCAAGGTTTCGCGAGATCGAATCTGCCACATGTTCTTAGTCGACCGTAAGCTAATGAGCCATGCCGAGATCCTTGCCGATAGACGGGCTTTTCTTCTCGCGATCTTGCAATCTGGAGACTTCCAGGCTTCTTGCGGCCTCAATGGCTGCAACGACACTCTCCACGGCCAAAGACCGAGACCACTGCCGCGACTCATACGGCTATTTGAATCGAAAACCTCTGATCGCTCCGGGCGACTGAAATATTCCAGGACCTTGCAGGATGCTCTGGCAAGAATGTGCAGCCAACGATTGATCAGTGGGAGGCCTGTTCCAGGATATAATAGGTGTCTCTCGTTCTTGTATAGCCGTCAGATAGCGATGCGATGATGTTCAATGGCGCGTTCCGCTACAGTGTCCGCAGGACTTTGGCCACAGCTTCCCGGGCCTCGTTGAGCTCCTTGTCGGTACCATCTTGGTGAGCCAGCTTGACGGTTCCATGCAGGTCCAGGAGATCTTTCGCTCGCTTCAGATCCCGATCATCTGCATCCTTGGGCTTCGACGGTGTCGCGTCACTCGTTTCTGATGTTGTACCGGGTCTTGCAGACACCAGGTCAAGGGCTGCGTTGGGTTCCTGCAGCTGTCAGCAATGTCGAATGGACGTGTTTGGACAGTATGGACATACGCAGACTCGAAGGCTGGTCAGGTCTGATAAAAATTCGGCGACTCGCATGATGAGTGCGGCTGACTACCTGATGAGGCTCAGAAGATGATATGAATTTTAATGCAAGTGATGTTTGTGAAGGTGAGTGTCGATATCGACGGAGGGGCAGTCTCGGTATCGGACATACAGGTTCTTCGGGCGGTCCCGCCGTGTCGATCCCAAGAAGTCCGTCACTGATGAACGGCGCTTCTTCAACTTGAACGACAACAATCACAGCTTCCTCTTCTCGCTTTTCACGCGCTTCCTTTCTTCTCATTTCTTTTCTTTCGCCAATCCAAACATACCTACAGCGTCAACCCCGAACAGCATGTCGGCGGCGCTCCAGACCGGCGCAGATGCCCGGGCGATGCGTACGACCAAATATCCACCCGAATTCAGCAAGCGAGTTGACATGACCAAGGTGCACCTGCCTGTCATTAAGAAGTGGGTGGCAGACGAGATTGCAAGAATCCTCAATAGCGACGACGATGTGGTCACCGAGATGATCAATGGCATTCTCGAGGGCTCCAAGAACGTATGTCGCTTCTGCACAGTAACTGCTCGTGTGATCGCTCCCTAACATGGCTCACAGCCCAACATCAAGCAACTCCAGAACGACGTCAGCGGATTCCTCGACAAAGATGCGGCACCATTCTGTCTTGCGTTGTGGAAGTTATGCTTAAGCGCGCAGGCCAATCCAAACGGCATTCCTAAAGAGTTGCTCGAGGCGAAGAAGAATGAGTTGGCACAAGATAAGGTCAGTTGCGTACATATGAATACGGTGTCTGTACGTTGCTGATGATCAGGACAGATTGCCGAGGAGCGAGCTCGCGAGGAGGCAATGCGGCGACAAGAAGAGGACCGACAGCGCGATCGTGACATGGCATGCATCCGTGACCGCGAGCGTGGGCAGCGAAGAGGAGGCAGAGGGGGCTGGCGAGGTCGTGAGCGCTCCTACGACCGCCGTGCATCATCCCGAGACTACTCGAGATTCCGATCCCCTCCTCCAAGACGCCGTGATGCACCACGCGGAACCGACAGCTACGTCCCAGGCCGTGGCCGCAGAGACGACTATGCTCCACGGCGCCGACGCTCGCCCTCGTACGATCGATCTCGCTCGCCCACCCGCTCACGCACTCCGCCACGCCGCAGACGTCGCAACACATCCTCCGAGGTATCCAGCTCGCCGCCCCGACGTAGGAGCAGCCCGGAAAACGGTGATCTGATGTCGCGTGCCGACCGCGGCAAGGACAACCCACGACTCAGCCGTGAGGCTTCATCTCAGAGCGAAGAGGTGGGTAAGGATGATTAACGCTGTGCTCAACTCCACTAGATACCCAGTCCATTAGAACGTGGCCGAACAGTTTCCACGGAAAATTCCCTCGCGCCTTATTCAATCACATGCTGACATCCTGTACAATAGCCCCCCAAAGCCAACTGGTCCCTTAAGATTTCGAAACAGGAGCTCAATCGGAGGCTTCAAGAAGCAAAGATGACCCATCGGGTCAACATGCTTCTGTCAGGTAGGTGATGATTCTCATTACCTGTTTTATCTTTTTGGTCTCTCTCACTTTGCATCCCGGGGATTACAACACGAATCGTGGCAGCTGCCATACGACTGCTCTTTATGGCAGGTAGGTTCATTCGAGATCAATAGAAGCAGATTCTTCTCTATGCAACATGAGTATAAACCTTTCAGACTTTAAGCTCGAGCAGTCCGGAATTGTTGCCGAAGGGTACCAGAAGCTTGCCGACCTCGGCTGCGCAAGCTGCTCCTCTCACGAGCACACGAGCATGATGTATTTTGGAGTGTACCGAAGACTGTTGTTCTTCTAGTGCATTGTGTGTGGGCAATTTTGTTGGCCTTCTCTTTGGTTGATTACTTGACTTCTGCACTTCACGCCAGCGTCCTACTGCGTCAAAATGGTCATTTGGAAGGCAGATCATCCCACAATCGACAGTAAGTGCACAATGAAGAAGACTTTCTTCTCACACATACATGACTATTTCTGACCTCAAAACGCAGTACCGTCCGATGTCACAACGTATCAATGGGCTTTTGAAAGTCCCGCCACTTCACCAGTCGTCTATTCGAATAATGTTGGCCATTACGAGAACGCCTCCACCAACGAACGATTATCTTTCTCTCAGGTCAAGGATCATGCCACTTATCTCAGCACTGCATTGATACAAGAGTATGGGTTCCAGCCTGGTGATACGGCTAGTATCTTTGCGGGAAATTCGGTTTGGTATCCGGTTGCGCTGTGGGCCACTGTCAGAGGTGGCGGAAAGATCAATGGAGCGAGTAAGCATATCAAGAGCTTAGGCCCATTTCATGACATTCGATGGACTTACTGATTTCTGACTCTTGATTCTAGGTCCTGATTATGGAGTTGATGAGATGGTGCATGCACTCAAGACCGCAGGGACCAGATATCTGTTCACGACCAAAGGAAGTCTAGATCGTGCAATGGAGGCGGTGCAGAAAGTTGGGCTTGATAGGAAGAGAGTCTTCTTGCTCGAAGGAGAGAGCAATGGGGTGATCAATGTCAAGCAGCTGGTCGAGAGAGGGAAGAGGTACACGCCTCAGAAAAGTTGGAGCATTCCCGCAGGCAAGAAGAATTGGGAAATTTGCGGGTATCTGAACTTCAGCAGTGGAACGACTGGTGAGTTGAGTATAATCCCTCCACTTCGTCTCCCACAACTGACGGTCGCCTTTTCAGGTCTTCCTAAAGCCGTCGAACTTTCTCATCACAACCTCATCGCCCAGTGCCACCAACTTCGCGAATACCAAGTCTTCGACCCCGGAGAGACTTACCGCAGCCTCGCAATCACTCCTGTCTACCACATCAGTGGCCTCGTTCGCTATATCCACTACCCTCTCCTCCTCAACGGCGAATGCTACATGATGCCCTCCTTCAACATGGAAGCCTTCCTCTCCTCGATCATCACCTACCGAATCCCGGAACTCATCCTCGTCCCACCAATCGTCATCCGCCTCGTCCGCGACTCCATCGTCGATAAATACCTCCTCGATCTCCGCCGCACCGTCAAACGCTGGTCTTCTGGCTCTGCTCCTGCCTCTCCAGAAGTAATCCAAATGCTCCACGCCAAATTCCCGGACACAGGCTTTCGACAAGGCTACGGGGCCACCGAATCCACCGGCTGCATCACCTGCCACCCTCCCACGCACTACGACTACAAGTATAGCATGACGGGCGGCAAGCTCGTCCCCAACACCATCGCCAAAGTCCTCTCCCTCGAAGACCCCAGCGTCGAACTCGGCCCCAATGAAACCGGGGAAATCTGCGCCAAAGGCCCTCAAATCGCTATGGCATACCACAACAATGCCACCGCGACCGCGGAGACGTTTGATGAAGAGGGCTTCTTCCACACCGGCGACATCGGCTACTTCACCCCGGATGGACTAATCCACATCGTCGACCGAATCAAAGAAATGATAAAAGTGCGCGGCCAACAAGTCGCGCCCGCGGAGCTGGAAGACGTGATCCATTCGCATCCTTCCGTCGCCGACTGCGCGGTTCTCGGAATTCCAGACGACTACTCAGGAGAAAAGCCGAAAGCGTACGTGGTGTTGAAGGAAGGCGTGAAAGGGGATGTAGAGATGGGTAGGGAGGTTCTGAAGTTTGTGAGGGAGAGGAAGGTAGGGTATAAACGGTTGAAAGAGGTGGAATTCACGGGGGCGGTGCCGAAGAGTCCGACGGGGAAGGTGTTGAGGAGGGTGTTGAAGGCGGAGGAGAGGAAAGTTGGGAGAGAAAGGGGGGTTGTGGTGAGGGAGGAGGAGAGGAGGGCGAAGTTGTAGAGTGGTGGTAGAGGTGGGAGGGAAGGGGGTTGGCTGGGCAGGGGTGTGATACATAGACGTACACGCGATACACGAAGACAATGAATGATGAGAAAACGGGCTGCAGCACGCCTGATGGTTCCTGGTAGACTGAATTTCCTTGTTGCTTTGCCCTTCAGGCCTATAGTACAGTGTCGGATGACCGCAATCGCACGCTAAGAGTTCGCAGGGTATCAGAAAGCAACTCCTTCGCGCCCAGACACCATCACCGACTCGTCTCATCGTCAATTCGGCATAGCGCTCGTCATCTTATCCGCCTCATGCAGACAGCCCGCGGCTCTCGCACTCGCTCCAGAAGACCAAGAGTCGCCAGACCTTCTTGACCAGCACCTCTGCTTCCTCTTCCAGAGGCCCGGTAAGCTCTTCCACAATCTCTGCCGGGTTCTGCCTGGCCTTGACACCGTCCAGCACGGTGTCGACGAGTAAGTCCTCTTGCACACCAAGGTAGTCGACGACCTTCTTCTCGACGAACGGACGGATCTCGGCGTCGAGCAGACTGTTCGACAGGCTCTGCCACTTGATTGGGTAAGCGAACAAATCTTCGGTCCCGGTAGGAATTTCTCCAGCAAGCTGAACGCGAGCTGCCGCCTTGTCCTCGTCCGAGAGATCTTGTCCATCAGTTGGTAGAGTAGAAGTGTCTTGAAGTGGCTTGAGCTCTGGTCGCTTGGCACGGGCATTCGCAGCATCCTCTTCGTCTTCGAGTAGACCCTCGACATCTTGCATGGCCCTCTTGGCTCCCTGGGCTTGCTTCGTCTTGGCCGCGGCTGCACCCAAGCTAAACTTGAGACCGCCCTTCGCCGTGTTCCCTTGTTCACCGGCGTTCATGTTGAGTGAGCCCAAGAAGTCATTGGCCATGCCACGAGCCTCGTTCTGCCTCTGCTGCTCCTCAGCCAATTCTCTCTCTTCGGCTTCACGGTCCTGGTCGTCCTCGCGCTCCTCAGCCTTGCGTTCATGCTCCCGCTTCTCTGCCCAGCGTCCACGATCGCGGTAGTACGGGTGACTCGCTTTAGCCGCTTCCTCCTCGTCATTCCACTCTGCCAGTCGGATGAGCATGCTCTCCCGAGCCTTCTCTGCCCTCTCACGCTCACCCTCTTCGCGCTCGCGCTCTCGCTCCTGTGCAGCACCGCGTGTACGTTCTCGATTGTGCCAGCGCCGCATCTGCTCATTGTATTGCTTGTCGAGCTCTTCATTCTTCTTCTCTTCGCGGCGGTGCTCAAGCTCTTCATCAGACTCCTCAGCGTCTTCGTCTTCTTGGTTGAGAGATACATACGTGCCTTGACCGTTGTGACCGCCACCTGGAACAAACGCCACACCATTGACATAGTCATTTGGCAGTTGAACGCCCCGGAAGCCTTTTGGTCCAGAGGGTGCCCCCTGCACGCCTTGTTGACCACGCGGGCCAAGAGGAACGCCATTCGACGCAGATCCAGACGGAAGTGGAGATGCGAGACGGTTGACTCTTGGAGCTGCCCCTGAGCGGCGTCGTTCCTCTTGTTCGACCTCCTCCTCAGCTTTGAGGCGCTCAAGATCGCGCTTGGTAGACCGATCACGGAACGCTTTGATCTCTTCCGCAACCATCTTTCGCATGTTCTCAGGAATGTCTGATAGCTCGTCTTCGAGCGGGATAGCCACATTGATTACTTCGGCTCCGTCGCCGTTTGCCTCACCGTTCTCGCCCATTACAACGTCGCCCTCTGCATCGCCGTTGACCTCACCATTAGTACCGTTGGCGATATAGGAAGCTTGGTTGATGACACCGGTGATGGTCTGGTCGAGCAACTCCTTGCAGCTGTCGAGGCGGAATTGTCTGTCGTTGTCGGACTCCTTCTTGCGCCCCTTCCATTGCTCGATGTACTCGCGGCTAGCATTGTCAACCACGACCAGAAGCTTGGCCTTTTGAACATCCTCCTGCTCTTCGTCTTCTTTCTTGACCTTCAGCAAAGATCCATCTGCCCTGAACAGCGGCAGGCTAAGATCTTGGTAGATTTCTGCCGCTGCCTCCAAACTCTCAACATCTTCGTACTCCGCAAATCCGAACCTGCAAAGCTTGTCGTTGGCATCTTTTGCCCGCACCCATCTCCTCAGCTTGCCAGCACATCGTAGGATGGACTCTAGCGCAGCGTCGTCAGGCACACCATCGCCGAGTCCGCCGACGAAGATTGTGCGTGCAGTCTCTTCTTTTGTAGGCGGCTGTAATGCCAACATGTTCTCTTTCACTTGCTGTCTCTCGCGCTCCAAATTTCTGTCCCGGCCGGGGTCTGCGCCTAGACCCGCGCGAGAACGGCTGCCCAATGGCTCTGCATTACTTCCTCTACCAGCATCCCTCCCGCCGCGCTCTGCACGATCACCAGGACCTCCTGATCGTCCTCCATCTACTCCGAGTCGAATGACGGGCGCATTGAAGTTGATGTCCGGCATATTGGCTGGAGGCACGAATTGGCCTTGCATGCCTGCGGGCGATTGAGAGGGCATTCCTGGAGCGGCCATTCCCGGCGGAAAAGATGGCGGTGGGATGCCGTTGGCATTTTGGCCACCCGGCGGGCCAAATGCACCAGGCGGAGCGCCGTAGTTGTTGTAAGCCATCGTGGCCTACTTCGTGTCGTGTTTGAACAGCAGGAAATTGGGGGGGTTCGAAGTTCGAAGGAAAGAATGTAGTCGGTCGCGTTGTTTGAGGCTGTATGGAGCCGATCGCACCTGCTTCGGAAGAGAAGGGTCAGTCCTGTCAAAAACGCGGCGACAGCAGGCAGGTAGCTGTGGCAGCTGTTCTTGAGATGCAGCTTGTGAAGTTGAAAGTGAACCACAGCTTCTGCGCACGGGCCTTCGCTTTGCCTTACTCAGCGGGTCTTCCCGTCTTCCGCGGCGACGAAACACCACATCGTCTCCGCCAGGATAGACATCGCGATTCGCATCCCATCTGCACCTTTGCGTGCCCTTCCTTTCCATCTGCAATGGAATTTTTCAAGGCGGGCGAGACGTTAGCCCGCTCTTCGCAGCCTCTGCTGTCGTTTCTTGCGCCCTCAACATACCGAACATTCCCACAGACTACGAGAACAGCGGCCCCAATAGCGAGGCATTGCCGCGGCCAGCGAACACAATCCGTCCCAGCGCGACCTTTCAGCTCTTCAACGCGAAGATCTCAGCAGCAGCCTGCTGAGAACGAGAAAAACGATGAGAGAAATTCGGACACCTCCAAGTTTCCAAGCACAGCTCCGCCCTCGCGCTCAGGTATCAGCGACGACATCTCCTCGCTCCTTGACAGCACTTTGGACATGAACAAGGGCACACCAGCCGCGCCGACAGGACGGACCTCTCGCTTCCATTCGCCGAGGGCACAGGAAAACAACCCTCCCTCACGTGGTCTCGCCAATGAGATGGGCCGACAAGCTGAGGCTGAGTCTACACCCTCGACACTCGGCTCAATGGAGGACTTCCTGGCCGAATTCGGCAAGCCATCGCCTCGTCGAGCTGGGAATCACCCTTCAAAAATGGACGTGGACGGCATACTGCAAAGCCTCGACCCCCAAAATCGGACGGGAAACGTACCTCCTCCCCCGCCGGCCCCTTACGAAGAGCCCAAACCTATGAAGCTGGGTCCGGAGGTTGGACGAACGATACACGTCGATATGGCGAAGAACATGGATGTGGGACGAGCTTTCAGGACATTGGAGATGACATGCGCGAGGAACAGTGTGCGGAGAGATATGATGAAGCAGAGATACCATGAACGACCAGGCATGAAGAGGAAGAGGCTAAAGAGTGAGCGATGGAGGAGGAACTTCAAGCAGAATTTCCAGGGTGTGGTGCAGTTGGTACAAAAGATGAAGAGGCAAGGGTGGTAGATTGCTTTCCCGACGAAGCAACGTTGGTAATTCAGTCGTCGCGGTTTTGCGCGCAAGATCACATACGACGATGAATGCATGGTCGGAAGAGGCGATACACATCACGGTCGGCGCAAGTGACTAGCTTGTGTAGATAGACGAGCTGACAGCCTAACAAGGTGTACAGAATAGAAGTGCCCCCCTGACAAGCTATTAATCCACAGGACCTCAAGCTTCGAGTGTTTCTCCCACACGACACGCTCCACAACTAAAGCTCAAAATTCAAATACGGTAATTCTGCTGACCATGAGGACTGGAAATAGCGTGAGGACATTGCACTTCCTACACTATATATGCTGCTCCGCCTGCTGTCTGCTTTCCCTTTCTCCCTTTCACTATCCACAAACCTCACAAGCAATCTTCAAGCTACCACAAAGACACTACACTACGCTATCAGCACGGCAAACTCAAGACCTCTACAGACGGCTATCCACCAGGATTACAAAAGTCACCACTACAGCCAACTTCCAAGAGTACGAGAACCGCCTCCACCAACCACAACCATGGCGCCACCAATGTACGACTACTTCTCCCTTCTCGAGAACTCCCTCGCCGCTCGCCACGACCAAGAAACCCCCAGTGGCACGGCCGGTCGTCGCGGCGCGGAGATGTTGATCCCCGACCTCCCGGCCACAGACGAGTTCCCCTCCCCTTCCACCACTGGCAGCGAGAGCGACTCCACGGCCACCACCATCGTCGCGTCCGCCAGCGCCTCCCGCGCCAGCAGCACGACGGCCTACACCAGCGACCGGAGCAGCAGCAACACCAGCACAGACCGTAATCTGTCGGTATACACCCTCCCCCGCTGCCCGCATCCAACCGCCTCCCAGCCGCAAACCTGCATCACCTGCGCTTACTGGCAAGAACGGCTGTACTACCCTTCCTCCTGGGGCGAGGAGGAGGACGACCAAGACGAGAACGCGGGAATCGATTTGCAGCGCTATCCAGGTGGGAAGGAGGATAGTCTGCTCCACGTGAAAGGGGTACGGAGGTTGAGTGCGAAGGAGAGGAAGAGAGTTTTGGAGTTTCAGGAGGGGAGGGAGCCGAGGGAGAGGTGGTGGAGACGGATGCTGGGACGAATGTCCAAGTTGCATTTGGGAGAAAGGATGGGATGACGAGGGAAGGAAGGGAGGCGTGGCGGTTAAGTGCCCGCCTAGATTGACAGCGCATGGATTATAGCGATGTGTGGATACTGCGATGGTAAAATTTGGTATTCGCGCGCGTGTGCGTGCGTGCGTGCGTGCGTGCTAAGCTCCATATCTTCCCCTTCTCCTATCGATGCCTTGGATTTCTGATGACCGCGCACGTGAAGTTCATGCCTCAGGCACCCATATCCAGGACCCCTTTCTTCCGTGCTCTCTGTCCGGGTATGTAATTTCGAATGCCCCTTCTCAGCCATCGCGCAGTCCTGCATCGCCGTGACAGCGTGGGAATGTCCAGTGTAGTCAGACGGGCTTCGGCATCTGTTTGGGCTCTGCTCATTCCCCTGAGATCTCCAGCGCTTCAAGACGCGATTTCATCCCTCCAACTCTTACATGCCTCGCGGTCTGGCCTTGACGAAGAGACCTCACACACGGCTATGTTCGAGACTCAAACGCGTCTCCGAGACAGTCACTTCGACATGTACCGTCTGCTTCACGTTTCGGGCTGAGGTCGCGGTCTCACCTCCATTCACTTCACTTCACTTCACTTCACCTCGCCTCACCTCACCTCACCTATGCTGTGCCTAATTCTGCTCTTCCTTCTCTTCCTCCACATCGCGCTCTTCTTGTTGTGCTTCTGTCTTCTTCTACACGCACTTTCGGATTGTTACACACACTCGCGCGCCCAGAGCCTGGGTAGACGCCCGCCATGCGGCCACCCCAGCGCCCGCGCGCAGGCCCAGTCGTACGTCAACCTTCGATAAAAGCACCTCGACCAACTTGGCTGACCAAACTCAGTTCCGGAAGAGACAGACCTACTTTCACGAGGACATCGCAGTGCTCTCTTCAAGCAAGCTGCGACCCAAGCCCACCAGAGCCATTGCCATTGCCGCTGCCAGTCGTCGCTCAGGAGTCTTCTATCGCAAGGGGCTGTTTCGATTCCTGGACCTGCCAGCTGAAATGCGGAATTTGGTGTATGAGCATGTCGCTAACGATTCAGACGCCAGAGTCAAGCGTCACGGAGATCTTGCCAGTTGCTCCGGCATGACGCGCGTGTCGCGTCAGATCCATCAAGAGTATCAGAGCGTTCTGAAGACAAAGGCGGCGGAAATCGTTATACCAGTCATGGACTTCAACTTCGCGCCAGTCGTCAAGTTCTTCGACAAGCTGTCCGATGCGGAGTTCAACAGGTTGCCGAAATTGGACGGAAGCAACAAGGAGAGGAAGGTCACAGTCCTCGTCCAGATGTCCTATTACTGCAAGAATCCAGGCCATCTAATAACTTGGGTGCGCTGGCTCGCCCACTCGAACCATCGCGGCGTCAATGTCGACTTGACGTATAGGGCGGAGGCCTACTCATACAGCCAGATGATTGGGCGACCCTCGTCGGCATCGGAGCTGAGAGTGACAGCACACTGCGTCAAGCAGCTGCGTAGGTAAGTATAATAAAGGCCAGAAGGCACCACCTTTAGTCTCAGACATCTGCTTACCTTGCGCCCTTTGCCATTAGTCGCGCAGAAGCTCACTCAAGCGGACTCAGCGAAGGACGGGAGTCTGATGAGATGGATAAGGTGCTGGCAGCTCTGAACAAGGTTGATGTACGCGGTTGAGTTGAGGACCAGAACGACGTGTGGCCGTGAATCAGAATGCGCAGGATGGTGGAATGTTGAGCAAGACCCATGGTGGGATGAAGTTGCGGTATGCATGTGTTGAGACTGAATTGTCGATCGCCTATGAGATGGTCAGCATGCTGCACCGGCAGAAGGAGTTCAGTCAATGTTGCAAGCGGTGAAGCTCAAAACTCCAGACATGCGATGTTGTACCAAGGAATGTTTTGCCGCATCTCCGGAATTTCACATGCGAATCGACGGTCGCGGCTCCACGTCGGCGCGCTTAAGCTTACTTAGACAGTAAAGTCTATTGGTGGGGACTCTGCAGACGGGACCGCGTCCAGCCATGCAATATCGCGTAAGTAGTGAGCACATGGCAGGAAGAATCGCAACCCCTCTCGTGCGCGAATTTAACCAGACCTCGGTTGTTTGATCATCGTGCAGGGGGCGATCGCAGATGAAGAGTAGCACAGTAGCAGGCACCTGCTTAGGGCTGTGAAAAGCAATCAGAATAGTAGGGCGTTTACGGAAGTGAAGAATCGTGGACCTGGCCGGAGAGTGGTGATCGACCCGTAGCACCCGCAGGAACCAACGCCATCAGCTGCAGGTGGAGTGGAGTCCGCGGACGACTTCTCCTGGGAGCTGGAGAAATTGGCAGAGTGTTTTGCGGAGGAACGTATGGGGTGCGGGAAGCATTGCGTGGGAAGGATTGTGTTAATGTCAGTGGCTGGATTTCTGGTTGTTACAGACTTCAGCGACCGGTGGGCGTTGACAGATTCAGTTCAGATCTCGTCTGGAGTATGTGGTCCTACAATCGAGCTGGACTTGAGCTGTAGCGCCGTGTTGAGAGGCATTTATCAAATACTGCTGGTTAGTTCATTTTGCTGGTGTCTCGTCAGTGAGTATGGCGTGCCTATGGGCAAGGTTAGATGATGTCTCAAACGTCTGGCCTCTTGCCGTAAGGATCGTTGAGAGGTTTCGCCGGGGTGCAGACATCCCACCACATCGCGAAGCAGGCTCATCGAATGCAGATCAGGATCGATCGGAGCCAAGCGTTCCCATGAAGCCAGGAATAGGAGATGGTGTGGTATTGCGGAGTGTAGGAGGGAGAGTGCAGTGAGGTCAAAGGACGGGGAGTAGTGGAGCGGGCAGTTGTTTAGGGCACAATCGGCAGGCACTGGCGAGAAGTTACGCGGCTTCCGGGCGCTGTGATTGGTGGGAGCTGAAGATGCCGAGGTGTTTTGCTGGGAGGCAGAATGAGGGCGGAGAGGTACAACGTCAGGTCGGTGGGAGGTCGGCGGGATACGGAAGAGCGTGTGGACGAGCTGCAGGCCCGACTGCCAACTGCGGAAATAATCACGGGCAAGGCGCAGGCAGCTGCTATACCGATGCATCCTACATGTATGCGAGCGTGGTATTTGGGGGAGAAAATGGAGGTGTCACCGCAACCTGACCTGTGAAGTTATCGAACTGTCAGCAGGTGCGCCCCAGACCCACGACCCACGAGCCAGACAACTTCCTTCCCCGCGACTGGTGGACTGGACTGGTCGAGATCCATGTTTCTTGGCGTCGCATCCTCTCTCCAGCACCAGCCAGCCAGCAGCAGCGAGCAGTGAGAGAGCTCCACCTCCACCTCCGGACTCGTCTTGCTGCTTCACGACCGACACACGCCGCATCACCGTCGCCAACCCCCGACGTGCGCGCGCATTGCTATGACGGACGACTGCTGCAGTCGGCGCACGCGAATCCACGACACACCTGCCGCCAACGCCAACACGGCAGCTCGAGGCCAGCACCCGCTGCGGCAGCATGGCTACAGAGCAGCGACCGCTCGCGCCGAACGCTGATCCCAAGCACACTCCCACCAGCATCACCTCCACCACCCCTACCAACTCCAATAACAACAACAATCCCACTTCAGGCTCCTCCGCGCCCAACAGTCAGATTCCCGGCCACCCCAGCTTCAGACGGTACGTTCGGACATGAGACGTATCGCTGCAAAGGCAGACGTACGCGAGTGCTAACAATGCCGCCAGCCAACGCGCATCGCGAGCATGTGAAGTAAGCTCAACATGACATGAATTGTATGCCCTTCGCGACTAACATCTTGCCTAGACATGCCACGCGCGCAAGGTACGAACCTTACGAAACGTTCCTCCCTACTCGAAACTTACCTCTAAACCCATGTCAACAGGTGCGATGCGATGCCGCTAGTCTCGGTGTGCCTTGCACCAACTGCGTTGCGTTCAGTATCGAATGCAAAATCCCCGCGCCGAAGCGAAAGAAGACGAGCGCAAAGAAGGACAATGACAGGTGGGAAGGCCTCGAAAGCACGGAAGGGTGGGCAACATGCTGATAGTGCTATTGCAGCGAACGCGCCGAGTCCACCAAGGACAACCGCTCTCCGGCGGCTGCCACAGATGCCAGCTTTCCAACGCGCGGCGAGATGGTCATGTCTCGCGAGATTGCACCCGAAAAGATTGGCATGAACACGCCCGCTGGAATGCCCAAGATCGAGGGCTCCGAAGCGTATTACAACCAGCAAAACGTCACGAATGGCACCTGGGCCCAATACATGAAGCCCAAGTTCGCGCGAGCTCCCATCAAAGAAGCTGGTCGTGTGGCATACCTGGGCGAATCGTCAAATCTCTCACTTCTCGTACAGGATCGCCACGGCGCTACTGACGTGGTTCACTATCCGCTACCGGAGAATGTGCGCGGAGCTCGAGCGCGGGTCAACGAACTCGATAACGTGGAAATTGACATTTTGCACCAGCGAGGAGCCTTCCTCCTTCCGCCGAGACAACTCTGCGACGAGCTCGTGGATGCGTACTTCACCTGGATCGCGCCGGTCGTGCCAGTGATCAATCGCAGCAAGTTCATGCGCAGATATCGGGATTCGAAGAATCCTCCCTCGCTACTTCTACTGCAGGCCATCCTCCTTGCCGGCTCTCGGGTATGCAACAATCCACAGCTGATGGACGCTAATGGTTCGACGACTCCTGCGGCAATGACGTTCTACAAACGCGCAAAGGCCCTGTACGATGCGAATTACGAGGACGACCGAGTCACCATTGTTCAGGCACTGATTCTCATGGGGTGGTATTGGGAAGGTCCAGAGGGTAAGAATCGTTCTAGGGGAGATATCGTCACGCATGCTCGGTCTGACCTGGCTGCAGACGTCACTAAGAATGTCTTTTACTGGAGCAGAGTAGCCGTCATTGTCGCACAGGGTTCTGGCATGCACAGAAGGTGAGTATTTGCGATGCTTGTTGACCCCTGATATTCTAGCTGCTAATATCTTTGCAGTGTCGAAAGCTCTCAGCTCAGTAAAGCAGACAAACGATTATGGAAGCGCATCTGGTGGACACTGTTCACACGAGATCGCTCCGTCGCCGTGGCCCTCGGGAGGCCTGTCTCGATCAACATCGAAGACTCCGACGTCGAAATGTGCACCGAAGACGACTTCATCGACGACGAACCAGATCGGCCTTCAGAGTATCCGCCAGACCCGATTCACGTTCAATTCTTTTTGAATTACGTCAAGCTCTGCGAAATCATGGGCCTCGTCCTTTCTCAACAGTATTCTGTGTCCTCGAAGCTGCGGCGGAACAACGCGCTTGACCTCACACACAGCGACATGGCGCTTGCAGACTGGCTACAAAACTGTCCACCAGAGGTGAGATGGGAGCCGCAGCGACATCATTTCTGGTCGGCTCTGCTGCACGCAAATTACTAGTGGGTACCATCGGTCCAATGCTGCTAACGCGGATATTGACGTGTGACAGTACTACGCTGTGTCTCCTCCACCGAGCTCATATGCCTCCTGCTGGCTCAGAGATGCACACTAATAACGGCTATCCTGAGGAGACTGCCTATCCGTCACGGTCGATTGCCTATCAGGCTGCGGCAATGATCACTTCCATCATTGAAGCGTTGCAAGCTCACGACCAGCTGCGTTACACGCCGGCGTTCATGTAAGCTCCCGCAATCCACAACCGAGATGAGCGTGCGTAGCGTTACTGACAGCGGATGCAGTGTCTACTCCTTGTTCTCAGCGTTGATCATGCACGTCTATCAGATGCGCTCGTCCAACCAATCGATCGTTGTGGCTACACAGCAGCGGCTGACCACTTGCATGAACGCACTCAAGGATGTTTCCAAGGTGTGGCTCGTCGCCAAGATGGTGCACACACTGTTCGAGTCGATCCTTGGCAACAAAGTCCTCGAAGAGCGACTACAGAAGGCCGCAGGGAGGAAACATCAGAAGAACAAGCATGGCGCCAGCAGCTCTGCCAGTCGTAAGGCAAGCAAGGATCCATCCGTGTTGGAGGCAGGCAACGAATCATCGAAACGCAAATTCGACGACATGGAATTCGGATTCAACGGCGGACCGCCTGCTCCGCAGATGTCTTACGAGCGCTCGCGGCCTCAGTCACCCGCCGCTTCGCCCCGAGCAGAGGCAACTTCAGGAACACAAGCACCTCAACAGCAGCTTCCTCACATAACCGCAGGCAGTCCAACAATACGACAGGGGAACGACGCGTTTATGGGCAATTCAAGGGCCAATACGAGGCCGACGACACCTTTCAACAACTTCTCATATCCAGGCACACCACCTGACCTCTTCCTCCACACTCGAAACTCGCCCAAGATATCGGAAGATCTATGGCAAAACTATCAACCCGACCAGCTCTTCCCACCAGAGACAAACACTTTGTTCCCACTTAACACGCTGCATCATCACAGTCCTAACCAGATGGTCGATCCAGCTTTGCGACAACCGCCCCCTCCACCACCGCCACCTCAGCCTCAGCAGCAACAGTTTGCGCCGAACATGACACCCACGCAGATCCAGCCGAACCAACAGCAGATGCCCATGGCCGATGGACAACCAGTGCCTCCCATGACCTACCACCAGGATCCAGCTGCTTGGAACCAAATGCACAGCATGGGCAATCAGACTCGTCCGGACGACCAGTGGAGCAACTCCGCCAGCAGCACAGGCGGTCCAATTGTTCCCACCACACTCAATGTCGGCGACTGGTTCGAATTCTTTGGCATCCCAAATGGCGCGGACCTGAGCAGTGGTTTGAACGGGGCGGGAGGCTTCGGATGAAATGTCACTTGACTTCTGCATACGAAACACTATTTGTACGATTTGCAATTGCGAGCGATGGGAAAAGCAAGTCGGTCCTTCTTCTGCTTCTGGTATATGTGTGCACAGCAGAGATTTGCACGAATGTTTAGGAGCTGCTACGATATGTGGACAGAAGAGAGGGGATGTCTTGCAGGAGGGCAGGAGGAGGAGGAGGAGGAGGAGGAGGAGGAGGAGGAGGAAGATTTGACAGCAACGATACCAATAGCAGCGATACTATATCAGGGGGTTTGAAGCAGGAAGGAAGGTATATGACAGAACGGCAGAAGGACGACGACGGCCGCGTAATGAAAGAGAAGGCAGAGCGGTGTTACAGCTTGGAGCGGAGAATCGCGAAGGGCGAAGGGAAAGTATAGTACCGTACGTGAAGTATTGAGAAGCGTATTTATCGGTGCTCCTCATCACATTGTTTCGCTGTGCAAGTGTGGTTCAATCTCTGACTTTAGCATGGATTCGTTTTCGTTGCCCCACCCACTCGCTGCAGCTGCAGCTGAGCTGGCGAACGTCACCGCATGGCTTCGGAATTTTTGCGAGCTGTGGAAGTGTCTTTTGAACAGCAACGTCCCTAAGGTAATCTCGATTCTTTCCCTCTTTGTGATTGCATCTCATCTTAGCATTTCTGATATCCTACAAAAACATTTTACTCTTGTCTATTCTTAATCTTGGACGACGCATTGACAGGAAAGCTAAGCCAGCAGCAACACCTCACTCACCAAGCCACCACCATCCAACCCCATCAAGCATCAGAACTCCCCAAAAGCATGGCGCAGGCCCCATCACTAACCTCCCACCTCCTCTCCCTCTCCCCCTCCTCCCTCAAAAAAGCCACTGAGCATCCCTTCCTCACCCTAGCCGGAACTTCCTCCCTCCCTACCCCCGTCCTGCAACGCTGGCTCGCACAAGACCGCTTGTACGCCCTAAGCTACATAAACTTCATCGGCTCCCTGCTCTCCCAAACCCCTGTCCCAACAACCCCCGACCGTGAGAGCACAATCAGATGGAAGGTTGTCGACGTTCTGATCGATGCGTTGGAGAATATAAGGCGGGAGGTAAGGCTTTTCGAGCAGGTTGCGAGGGAAAGCGGGTGGGAGGAGACAGTCTGTGGGAAGGGAGGGGAGAGGGAGGGGGTGGAGGCGGAGAGGCAGACAAGGGCGTATCAGGATTTGTTTTGCGGAGCAACGGGGATGGGGAGGGCAGGGGTTGTGGGGTTGGTTGTGCTGTGGGGGACGGAGGAGTGTTATTTGAGGAGTTGGAAGTTTGCGAAGGGTGAAGCCGCGAGCGCAGCGAGCAACGCGGGCAAATCTCAGGGGAAAGTGGCAGACGGGGAGGAAGAGGAGAGGGCGTCAAAGAGGCTGAAGATTGATGGCGAAAAGGGAGGAGAACAGGAAGGGGATGTGATGCAAAGGGTCTTCATCCCGAACTGGACTTCAGAGGAATTCGAGGGGTTTGTGAGGAAGCTGGGGTTTTTGGTGGATGAGTTGGCAAAGGAGATGGGGTTGAAGGAAGGGGATGAGGTTTGGAGGGAGTGTGAGAGGGCTTGGAGGCAAGTGTTGTGGTGTGAGGCGGAGTTTTGGCCGGTGGTTTGAGAGATCTTCTTGATGGTGGATGGTGGTCGAATATAGCGGAAGAGTGCTGGAAGGGGCCTTGTCGTTTGCTTGGAGAGAGGAGGAAGCCAGTATACTCGGCTGTCTTTCTTGGAGTTTCCCAGGCAATCTGATAGCAAACTTGGCTGTGCATATTAGTATCTGCGTCTTCCAATGAAGTTTCGCTGCTTCTCCACACGGCCTTCAAGCTACGTACTCCCAACATGGCAGCCAAACCCAACCCAGGAACCATCGAGCGCGACTTGCAATCCAGCCGGAACGAGATCAACAAGTTGACCCGCAATATTGCAGACAAAGAAGCGCACTCAGAAAATGTTCTTGACACGATCTTCGACGAAGGTTTCTTGCGCACGAATCCAAGACATCTGCGGGAGAGTGCAGCTCCACTGCTGCGAGAGAGCGAGAGAGACCTGGCGGATCTCAAGGTCAAGCTAGAGCGAGAGCAAGCGCGTCACGGCCGACTTGAGGGATTCAAACGGGAGTATGAGGAAGAGGTCCGAAGAGCGGAAGATCAGCGAGCGGCAGAAGAGCGAGTGGCAGAAGGGGCCCGCCAGGCAGAGGAAGATCGACAAACAGAAGAAGTCCGACAAGCAGAAGAAGCACGACAACGTGAGGCCGAACACCGCGCCCTCACCCCCAAGCCCAAACGCCAACAAGGCCTCTCCAAACACCCCGGCACCTTCCTAACCATCATCAAGTACAAGGACCAATACTTCGACGTCCGATGCAAGCACTGCAACCTCAAAGGAATGCGCACCAGGCATGGGACCCAGGTACCATTCGCCAACATCGAAGAGCTGGAACGCCACGTGAAGTCCACTCATGACGAGGCCGCGAGCTTGGAGAATCTCGCCAGCTGGTGCCGATTGCGGAAACTGACGAAGGACGAGGCAGCTTGGGTTCGTAAGGCGAAGAAGTTTGGAGTAGACGTGGTTATGAAGGTGGAGGGTCTGCCTTGTGATGAAACGGAGTGATCGAGGCTGTTGTGTTCTGAGATGGCATGCAGCGAGTATAGTTGGGTCTGGAGAAGCGAGAGCGAGATGATTTCCAGAGACATTGCTCCAGCGAGGTTTCATGATTAAGCAACATTCTTCATTCGTGGTATCGAACACTGGGCGTCAAGCTTCCCTGCACTTAGCAGCTCAGACTACATACTGGCGTTGTCCAAATCATGTGATGACAACAAGCCCTAACCAGCGTTTCAACAAATGACATCTACGGGCAGTCGTGCGCGTAGCGAATTTCGAGATGCACTCTCGGCTCCGGAATGTCCTCCAGCCAAGCCGTCTCATTGTCGGCCTGAACTCGTGTGGTCCTCACACTGCTGATCTCCTTGATTTCCTCGCGGTGACGCACATACGCCGGCGTGTTTGGCTCGCCCCTCGAACGAGAGCGGACGGAGCAGCTGCCGCCCAAGATCCATCGCACTTCTTTCGCTCGCGTCATGGCGACGTTCATGCGCTTGTCGTCGTCGACAAAGCCAATGTCACGGTGCTTAGTGAGTGGCGAGTACTCTTGTACCGAGCAGTCGAGGAAGACAACCTCAGCCTCGGTGCCCTGACTTGAGTCGATCGTGGTGATTTTTGGAAGCTGAATGTTCGGGATTTTGTACTTGCGCTGGATATGCTGCGCGGCATCGATCCAGTAGCGGCGGGCCTCTTTGTACGCGCAGATAATCATGACCTCGTCATTGGTCTTCGTGCCGTAGTATGCCCTCAGATAGGGGTAGCAATGCTCGAAGAACGCCTTGGCATGCTCGCGAACGACGGCAGATCGAGCTGAGTTGTCGCGACGGCCATAGACCTCGAGATAGCGGGCCCGCACAGCTTTGTCTTCTTCTTGCTCGGTGAGATCAGCGGGTAGCTTGGTGCCGACGGAGGCCAGGATCTTCTTCATGCACTCGTAGAGTCCTCTCTGCTTCTCGCTGAGGAGGCGATGAGTGTTTGGACCGTCTCGCATGCCAGGAGGGTAGAAATTCTTCGACGGCCATTCTGAGATGCGGGAGCTCATGCGGTGCTGCTCTTTGAGCTCGGTGCAAGGAAAGCCTTCTCGCTTCAGTCGAGTCATGAATGGAATGCTCAAGCGCTCGAGGAACGGGTTGAATGTCACCTTGCCCTTTGAGCAGGTGTTCGTGGGCTCCAACTGACGCTCATCTCCGAGCATAACCATGCCAGTGATCTTTTGCGTGAAGTTTGGCCAGAGGAGAGCAGAAAGGGTGTCAATCTCGCGGTCTTTGCAAGCTTCGTCGAGGATGACCACCATGCCTTGCACGGCGATGTTGTGCTTGCCAGAGGCAAAGTTGTTGATGATGTCGCCAGTGCGAACATTGCCGGTAGTGGTGACGATGAGACGTGAAGTTGCGACGTAGTGCGCCTTGCAGGCGTTGTAGCTCTGTTGGTAGACTTCGATATCATGCTTGTTCTTCCAGTTGAAGGTACCAGCATCGCACTCGAGGACACATTTCTCCAGTGCCTTCCAAACGTCGGTACCATCTTGGCCGGCGATGAGGGCATGAACTTCGCCTTGGTACTTGCCCTTCCTGGCAGCTTCGAGAACTTGAACTGGTAGGCCGTGCTTCGGAATGGAGCCCTTGTCTGAAGGCAGAACATCGGCGCGAGCCATCTCGAACTCTGCATGGCTGGCTTCCTGCGCATCGCGGACTTTGTGAACAGTGGAGTCGACAGAAGATGGCAGAACGCGGGTGCCGGAAACGTCTGGGAAGTGAGGGGCCAGCTTCTCCATGAAATCTGCGCAGTTGCTGTTTGCTGGAGCCAAGACCAGGACGTGCAAGCCGATGTGGTAGAGGAAGACGCAGATTGCCTGGAGGACAAGAGTCTTGCCGGTGCCGGCGGGACCGGTGATAAGCACAATGCCACTAACAGCAGCTCGAATGCTCTGCAGCGCCTGAAGCTGCTCTACGTTCCACTTGCGCAAGTTGAGGACGCGTTGGTAGGCCTCTTCGACCTCGGCTTCGATTGGGGCCTCAACTTCGGGCGCTCTCTTCATCCCAAGGTCGACTTTCTCATGGGTATGGTCTTGGTTGAGGATCAGACGGTGCCAGGGGCGGGCGTCCTCCTGCCGCAGATTGACGACAGTGTTCAGCTGATTGTAGATCGTGAAGTTCGAAGTACGGGGATCGAACTTGACTGCGGCGATGAAAGAAGCGCCTGGCGGATCTGGGCTCTGCGAGAGACAGGTGCCTCTCATCGTGTCGGAGGCCCGCGGGATGGAAAACAACGCGTCGTGCCGCGGCAGCTGCACTGGCAGAGAACAGCGGTTGACTGTTGCCGTGAAGTCTTTGCCAGAGAGTGGGTCCTTCCAAGTAGCATTTGCCTGCAATCTGTCCGGAAGAGTGAACTTGACAGAGCCGCCAAGACCACTGAGCTGTCGGAACTTGTTGAAGTTCACGGCCATCACGACAGTGCGTCCAACTTGATACAGGGTGGCTTGGTGATCGACAGCAGCCCACATCTGTAGTGAGAGGTCCTGCTCGAGATTGGCCATGCGTGCGGACTCATAAAGCTCGACGGAGGCTTGATCAATGGTTGCATAAGTGTCGCCGCACTCGAATTGGACCATCGGGTATGGGACTGGTGCGGTCATGAGTTCCTGCAGCTAAGCGTCAGTGATCAGAGGCCGGGAAAAAGCTTTCGGGGAGGTCAACATACCATGAAGTCACGTTCAGCCTTCAGCGGGAGCAAAGTGGCGTACTCGGGAAGCGAAAGACTTGGTAGCTGCTCAACACCCTCTCCCAAGACATATGGCAGCATGCTGTGCATCGCAGCATCCACTCTGTCAAGTTCTGACGTGAATCGTAACCGAATTTGTGTCGGCTCCTTGGGCTTCGCCAAAGCGTGGAGCTGGGGCACGAGCTCGTCGAAGAACGGGCGCGTGTGAGGTCCGAGCATCTTGCGGAGCGCTGGAATGTTGTTGTTCAGGCCCTCACATGTGGCGCCAGAAGACGTGAATCTGATTTCGTCCTGACGCGAGCCGCCCCAGGTGACGTTCTCATGGACGGAGAAGTCTTGGATGGCAGGGATGTGCACATCGTTGAAATGGAACTCGAATGAGATTTTGAAGCAGCCCACACCATGCAAGGATTTCACTGCCGGAAACTTGCACTCAAGACGCAGGACGGGCGCAGTAAGCTTTTATGGCGTCAGTAAGATCAAGAATAAGCGTGTGATTTTCTGCGAACGTACCATGCGGTTGAAGGTTGCCACGAAGACATAGCGATGGCGCGGCTTGGTATGGTATTTGTCGAGGTCCGTTGGCGGCATCACGGTCTCATCCTCAGTAATGAGGATGCATTCATTCTCGTTGTTGAGACGAGCGACTTGCGTGAGATTCTTGACAAGTATGCCTTCCTCGCGATTGAGGTTGGGTTGATGGAGGGCGACGAGTCTGGAGGCGGACGTGACGGGCTCGCCGTCCCTCTCCGCGTCCACGAGCTTGCCACGATAGGACAAGAGGGTAGACAATGGCACGGCCATTGTGATAATTGCTCGAAGTGATGTTGCGAATGTGCTGGTCGTACAGGTTGCTTGACAAGTGTGCTGGTGTAAGTGTGTGGTGTGTAGAGGAAGAGAAGGAGAGAGCGGAAGAGTTTTTCGTCTTGCTCGCAAACGTGGCGCATGCGTCACACGGGTTGAGCCGCTAGCGGGAGGTTCTATTGGTTAGCGCCACACATGTGAAGTCGTCCTGACCAAACCGCCTTTCCCTCAGGGTCACATTCTCGCTCAACCACGTTCGCATATGCAAATCCCTTGGTTGCACTGGCATCTACGGTAGCGACTGCACCATCTCACGCACTTCTCCGGCTCTAGAAGGTGCGATATTGGCCTGTCGTCGCTTCCGCGCTCCTGAACGCTGGCCTGAGGCAGTAACCGCACCCCTGCAGCACAGCCCCACCTCCCAGCCAGGCGCTTTCCTTCTTATTGTCGCTCGTCCATTGTCGTGGCTGTCAGGATAAGCATCTGCTCAACCAAACGGTAGGCGCGTGAGTGACCACGAGCAATTTCGCACTGTGCGGGCGTCGAGGGGTGAGACGAGTGTGCGCCAAGACTTCGATCGCGTGCAACTGCGAAGTCCTGTTGGAGCTGGATCGACATTGTTGCGATCTCCAAGATGCATGTATTGCACTCGCATGCAAGACTGTCATGACGGTCAACTACTTTCGATGGGCGAGGGGAAGCCAGAGGGGTTTCAGATAGTCAAGGAAAATCGTATACTTCACAATCGCCCCCGGCTTGGACCAAAACCAGCAGCACGCAGCATTTGCAGATGCTGTCACATGCGAGTCCCTAGTCTTCCTACATGGAACTCGACTTTACGAAACATATGCGGAGCGCGTTCTCTTGTGTTCCACCGTCTTTCTTCTCGTTGACGAACGCGTGTGCACCAAGCTCTTTCCATTTACTGACTGCGAACAGCCCCACGGCATATACCAAAGCCAATATTTCGTTTGCACGTCTTCACAATGGCTCCAGATGGGATAGAGATGGAGGATGGACGCGGAGATGATGAAGTGAAGTCGGCTTTCACAGGACTGTGCCAAGGAAGGATCGGGCTGCAACGGTCCCCTGCAATGTGACGCATGAGTCGAGAACAGCCGTGCAAGTCTGGTGCGGGTGAGGGAGCTTCGCCCGCCTGCTTCGTCTCCGCCCGCCGACATGGTCTCTTTGCTCCCACTGCTGCCCAAACGACTTTTCCTTCCATCTGCTTCTTTTCTCGCCCGGCGCGACAACCAGGCGTAAGGCTCAGGCCTCACAGCGACCAACGAGCCACTTCGGGCAGCAGTGACAGCCATATCGCATGCGAACAGGCCTCATCCCGGATCCCAGCCACTCCCACTCCCAGCAGGGCGACGAGTAGAAGAGCTGCACTCTCCCACCCAGTCGAGCAACACTCAAACTCGGCATTCTCACACCATCCCAGGTGCACCGACGTGCCAGATCGACAGCGTCCTGCCAACTGACTCAATATCGTTGGATACGTGGTACAAGGCTGTGGAAACGAACAGGAAACCATGCCGCGCTTCAGAGATGAGGACATGGCCTACGGCGACATCCCTCAGCGATGGGACCGCGAGCGCTTCGAGCGATTCGGTACTCGTGGGCCTCCTACTCACTACGAAGACGACTATCGCTTCACCGAACGTGACCGACCGGGACGCCGCGATGTCGCACTGGCTGAGCACCGAGAGGCCTCTCGCCCAGGTCGCCGGTGGGAGGAGACCGATCGCTTCTGGGAAGAGGATCGAGCCCGCTCACGTCCAAGACGACGCACCGACCGAGAGCTCTTTGGTGACATCGACCCTCGTGAGGTGGCCGAGATGGCGCTTACTCCGTACAACCGGAAAGGTCTCAGCCGGGAGGAGCTGGACATGCCTCACCGAGAGCCTCCTCGACCGGGTCTCTTGAGACGGCAAAGCAGTCTGGACACCTTCGACCGCCGCCCGTCGCGGCCTTACGACCGTGACGAATACCGTATTGCGCCCTACACGCCCGTACCTCTCCCCATCCGCCGCCGCCACGACGATTGGGACGATTACCACTACCGATACCGGGACGGCCCTGACGATTACCATGAAGTTGAGATCCAGCGCGAGCGATCAGTGCATCGCCGAAGGCCCCCAAAGAGTGAGCGCTCTGCGAAGGAGTCGAAGAAATCAAGCAGTTCAAGCAGCAGCTCGAGCTTCGAGGAGAGCGAGGAAGAGGAAAGCGAGAGAGCAACGATGAAGGCCCCCAGCAGGGCACCGAGCAAGGCGAAGAGTTCCAAGGCGAAGAGCTCCAAGGCGCCCAGTACAAAGGCCAAGAGCTCCAAAGCCCCGAGCGCCAGAGCTCCAAGCGTTTACTCGAGCGTCCATGACACTGTCATTGAAGAGGAAGAAGTTATCCCCTCCGTTCCGCTGCCTCCACCGGCGAGGAGTGTCTACGAGAGCATCCATGAGACTGCTTTCGAAGAGAGCGTGCGCGAGGAGAGAAGATTCAAAAAAGGAAAAACTCGCATGCCCAAGCGGCTGGTCCGACGGGAAGCCATCATGGATCTGGGCTATCCGTTTGATGAAGAGGAGGACTTTTTCGTCCTACGCATAGCTCTGGAGAAGGAGCAAATCGACGAGGTCATTCAAATCAGCGAGCAGTACAAGGACGGAGGTGAGTTCGATTTCACATGCGGAGAGCCAAGTACATCTGCTAACATCATTTCAGAAAAGCGCAAGGTCTACCGCTTTGACGAATCCGTCCATGAGGGCAGCCCGGTGCCACCGCCGCCGGTCGGCGAGCATGAGGAGATCCAGCGAACCGAATGGATCAATCCACCTACTGTGGCCGGCTCACACTCCCGAGCAAGGTCGCCAAATGCCAAGAGCAGCATCAGCCAACGCTCTCCGGCTCGCACATCGAGATCACGCGCGCCATCGTCCCCAGGTACCTTTGTCGAAGAACGCAAAACTGTTATAGAAGAGACTCGCTCACCACCTCCTCCACCTTCAGCATTCAGAGCGCCTTCAGCTCCACCACCGCCTGCGAATCCGGAGTTATATGAAGAACACAAGACTGTCATCGAAGAGCGCTCACCGCATCACCACCACCATCATCATCCGGGCACTGTTGTCCTGGCCGAGCGCGAGCATCGTTCCGACCGAGATATTAATGCCGAGATACGTGCTCTGGAATCCGAACGCCGAGCTCTTCGCTTGGAGCGCGAAGCTGAAGAGAGGAATGACCTTGCTCTACGTCTCCGCGAGCGGCCCCACGAGGAATACCACCAGCTAGTCGAATACCGCGACCGAAGCCGCCCGAGAGACGAACTCGTAGTCTACGAGCGCGACCGTAGTCCGCCGCGTAACGTGATTCGAGTGGAGAAGGACAGGAAAGGTAGGATGGCCTTGGTTCGGTCTGCTCACTGAGCGGTCTAGGCGGAGGGTGCGTGTTTCAGATTCCAACATCGTGTTGCTGTTGCATCACCAGCCCAATGGCCCGACCGCTGAGCGATCTCTGCAGAGGACATAGGCTGACAAGTTTGTGTCCTACAGAGAGGCGAAATGCAAAGCTCCTAGCTGCTGCTATGGCTACGCTCACGTAAATTGCTAGCCGCCAAGACCATTCACGTGAATATTTGGGTCAGACAGGGATCATTGGATAGACGGATTTTGGAGTTTTGGGTTTTGAATTTGGTTTGATGGAGTGTTCGAGCAAGCGGAGGAGTTTTCCTTAGCGTTGTTTACTATATTCTCATGGCCGACAGCATACGTTACGACGTTTATGCAATTTGACGATTACGACATTGACCACCTCCCATTTCCAAAATGCTTCAATTCCATCCCAGGTATTGTGACTGTGCATATCGAGCTTGTCGGTCACGTCTCCATCTTCACCACTCAACGCGAGCCTTTGTGCAAATCCTGGCCGAATTGCAGATCCGGTGTCACCAACTTCCTCCAATCTTCGGCCGTCAATGTCGAAAAATCGAGCGCTGGCGCCGTCCGGATCGGCTCTCCGTAGTCCACGCCCCTCTGCACATGCATCGGACTTGAGGGCGGCCATGGCGAAGCTAGCCAGTCGAATACAGGGCCGACTTTCACTTCCGCCAGAACGTCGAAGGAGTCGGTATACTTGACAACAACAGCGCAATCGAAATCAAATGGAACTCCGTCCTATCATCAGAGCAGATCAGTCCATGAAACTCCTCTCGGGGAACGGCAAGGAGAGGGAAGAATACCTGCTGCTGCTCATCCTCCCTCAACCACCATCTCACAACCCCGGGCTCCGTCTGTCCATGCGCACACACATCCGCCCCCTCCACCGTCGCCGCCGAGTGTCGTCCATGACTTCCCCCTTCCCCAGCACCTACACTCGGCACCACTGGGACTCCTGTCCCGCTGGCCGACAGAGTCGCATTGTACCACTAATTCCGCTGCCCCTCTGTTCCGCTAGACTGTAGATGTTTGGGTCCAAAGTCCGCTACCACGACTCCGGGGGAGAAAGAAAGGCGGATGTCCGCTTTGCTGAATCGCTGGGTGTGCGTGCTGTTGCTGCCGAGGAATTGGAAGCGGAAGCTTAGCAGGGCTGCTGGGTGGGAGAAGTGGTAGCCGAACTGGGTACGGGTGTGCGTTGCGATTAGGGAGAGGGAGGCGAGGTCGCGGTGGAAGATTTTTGTGCGGCGAAGGAGGTGAGCTGGTGGTGACTGGGAGGGGAAGGAGGGTTGTTGAGGGGTGGAGTGGTCGTAGTGTAGGTGGCAGTGGCCTGAGGCGTCGAGGAGTTTCTCGTCGATGTGCTTTGGATCGGGGATGAAGGCGCAGGCGCGGGTATGGTCGGCGGCAGCGGTCTGCATGGTGGAATCTAATGGGGATAGGGATGGTGTCAGTAGGGTGACGAGAGGAGAGTGAGGTTGAAGGTGCTGGGCAAGAAGATGATCTGAGATTCCTCAGGAGAGCAGAAGGCACCTACCTGAACATTATCGACATTTTCATCATGCCTGCCCTTCGCAGCGCGTGAGTGCTTTCCTCGAATACACGGGAAGGACAACTTTGGAACTGGAACTCATCCACTTCATTATGTTTTCATGGACCATCTATCCAGACCCTACCTCTCACCAGGTCGCCGGTCCAAACTTCTGCCCCGGAGCCACCGTCTTCCGAATCGCAGTCCCAAGATAGTCCATCGTCTCAAACACCTGCACATTTCCCCACCACTGCGGCACCGTAGCACTCGGTAAAGTAACAGCCAGGAAGATCACAATCGTAGAAATGAGCAATCCACAATCCAGCGCCGCGGCAGTGAGGTAATTGTAATGCGACCACCAACCAAAGAACCTTTTGCGAATCCCATAATTGAAGATGAGGCCCACAATCGCCCAAGAGGAGAAAGACAAAGGCGTCGCAGGCGGTAGCCAAGCGAGGCAACCGAGCATGACGGGTGCGTGGATCCAGCGGATCTTCTTGGACGGGTTTAGGCGAAGGAGGACGTAGAAGGCGACGGGGAGAAGGGCGCCGAGCAGCCAGAACCAGTTGAAAGAGGCATAAATAGAACCGGCACCGAACATGCGACGGGGTCCGACGAGGCCCCAGACGATGCTGCTGCTGAAGAAAGTGCGGCCGTTCGGGCAGGTGAAGTGGTTTACTTGGTCGGCAGAGCAGACGCCGTCGATGCTGCCGAGAGTCCAGTTCATGACTGCGATTTGTACGAAGACGGCCCAGATGGTGGCGGCGACTTGGCAGGCGATGGTTACTCGTGGTGGGACCTGTAGAGAGATGGGTTAGGATGGTCGCTACCGAGTGATGTGTGCTGAGCATGCTGACCTTCATGTAATGAGCGAGTTTCAGGTCAGACGTATATGTTTGCGCCTGGCCAAGGACGATTGTGCTGAAGACTTTCTGAGACAACATTAGTATCTTACTGACGCGGGGGGGGGGGGGGGGGGGGGGGGGGGGGGGGGGGGGGGGGGGGGGGGGGGGGGGGGGGGGGGGGGGGGGGGGGG